>OX454268.1:6372795-6879684 GCA_949715065.1 Periphyllus acericola
CCAGCAGCAGCAACAGCAGCACTGCGTCCGGCAAAACGGTGGCGCGCAGCAAAAGCAAAGCGCTGTCGTGGCCGCTACGGCCGTTCAAACGGCCGTGCCCACCTACAAGTGGATGCAAGTCAAACGAAATGTTCCTAAACCAGCCGGTAAGTTTCATACACGCTGACATTATATTTTGAAATAACATTTAGTCCATATCATTATTTTGATTTTTGTAACGATCCATTAACTTACATATTATTTATTATAAATTATTACTTATAACAATCATTCTTATGGACATATCATAGACTTGAGCACTCAAAAGCTGTAACTTATATGGAGAGGAGGGTGTGAAAAACACGTGGATCATATCGAAATAATTTAAAAAAATAATGTATAACATGGACACTAGATTTTACCACGAAGACCAGGGCGTATTGTATATCTATAATACACATACTTATATTTTTTATGGGTTCCTATGCATAATTTTGTTCTACGGAAGAATCATAAGGATAAAATGTGTGTCGTTACTCATTTGTAGTACTAATTTATTATTTACACGTCCAGTTTCTAATAGAAATTATCGGTTCCTATTTTTTTAACGATAAAGTTGATCTAAAAAAGTAAAATATATTCCTCTATAGTCATGGTGGATATGACGTAGACAATTATCTTAGACCATTAATATTAATTATTATTCTAGTATTTTTACGCACATCGAAGTGAAAACATAAAGTATTGTGTACATAAACAATATTAGCTTTATAGCTAGTATGACCTCAACATTTTCGTTTGAATGTGCAAGTGGGTAAAAAATCGAACGGTAGTAGACTGTTGCAATTGAGTTTAGGTTTCCTACACCAACATCGGTACACACGACAAGCTGTGTGTAAGAAGGGGCAATGCGGGTCCCACGATGGGTGGTAAATAATAATAAATAATAATTTAATATGTCGTATGATCGTGTTTTTTTTTTCATCGAGTACTTTTTTACGCTGTATTCAAAGTATAGTTAACCTTCGTATCACGTATAGGATACGTGTATACACGTATATACTGTACGACCTATGAGTTATGACTACGAGCGTAAACTTAAACTGTAGATATCTGATATACTCGCACGGGCATTAATAAGAAATAATGTACGGGCTACTTTAGAAAACACAGGACAACCTACGTTATTATAATTCGGTATTGTATTATTTTACATGCGTTATACACTTATACACGCGTGGTGCAACGTACGCCTCGTATGCCGCACTAGAGATCATGCTGAAATTCAGAAGTTCGATCGGCGCGCGGAAACCGGTCGGACGCGTAAAATCGTTCATAATGCGTTCTCGATTGGGCATTTAAGCCGAAATACTTCACGCGCGTCAACGTTTGTCTAGCTTTTTATACTTTCCACGCAGTGGCGCAACTAGGATTTTTTCAAGGGGGGTGTCCGCCAGCAGCGTATACAGTATTTCCCCAATTAATTTCCAAATTTATTAGTATACTATGTACAAGTGACAGTCGTCACGACTACTATTAAATATTTACCTATTATATTATTTCATTCAAACGATTTGAATCAAACCACCACCATAATTATTTCTGAATACACTACTGACGTCCAACGTTTTATTAACTAAACAATTTATATCACGTGAGTACGTGACACGTATGTTTAGATTAAAGTTACATATAATTTTAGTAAATTTCAAGAAGTTTACAAAATTAATAATTATTATACATATAGCAATATTATAAATTTTAAATTACAAAGTCTAATCGTCTTTTATTCTTTGCAAATTCTTTTATAACGGCATCTATATCAACTTTAATTTCTCGGTGAATATGCAATGCTGCCAAACCATTTAGTCTATTATCTGCTGTTGAATTTCTGAGGTATGTTTTTATTCGCTTTAAAGTTGAAAATGACCTCTCGGGTAACGTTAAAAGAATTGTCAGTAGCTTATAAATGTTGGGATATAGGGCATTATTGCAATTACTGATTACTTCAATTGCAGTAACCATTTTTAAATTGGTTTCCAGTCGTAGTTTAAAAACTTGATGATGCCAAATTTTTACTTCAGCTAAAACCGTTAATGAATCTTCCAGGTCATTACCATAAATTTCTATATAAAATATGATAAATATGATAAACTATGGACAAAAGACTTAGTAACATTTATCAGTTATAAATATTATAACACTAGATTTAGATTTTAAAAAATATTGAACATTTTTTTTCAATGGTTATTGAATATAATTAAATATAAATTTCCTATTATACGGTTCAAGGGGGGTGTCCAGACACCCAAAACACCCCCCTTGGTTGCGCCACTGTTTTCACGCGATCGATACGCCCGCGGTTCGTCATTAGTAATATTTTTATTAATGTGGGCTAATATTTTATAGATTGAAGATAAAGATTGTTAAATGGCGAACTTAGTGAAGACGACAAAATACTTTTTTATATATTTAAAACCTTTTTACACCTTTTTTAATACTTAATTAGTTAATACTTATTTTTAAATAATTTTAAATAAAATGTTTTCAATTCAATTTTAAGTGCATATTTAAAAATGAATGCATATTTTGTAGCGTATTACAGCATTTTTAGAAGCATATTTTGAGTATTTTTCGTGCATATAAGTCGGGTCCCTAGTCATCACGCAATACGCACTTAGACCGTCGGGCGGGGTGTAATTATCATAATACATAATGCTTTTGTACACACACGCACATATACGTACGGTAAACGGTGTAATGTGCACGGAGGGGCCTGTCGGACTTTATACGCAATCGAGTATCCATTGCGCGCGGTATAACTCGCCGGCCAAACACATAACAAAACGGTCGCCGACGTAATTTGATACGCACGTATACATGTCCCACACTCGGTACGTAATATTATAACAGTGTGCGCGTGTCCGGGTGTGTGTGTGTGCGTGTAGCGTAGACGTCGATAAAATTTTACTATGAAACGCATTACGAGATTACCGCCCTCGCACGTCGCGGTCCTAGCTGCACATACCCTATTGCATATTACACACGTGCGCAATGTGCATGTCATATTATTGTGAGTGACTTTATCGCAGTGCACACGTGTACGGTGAGCACTGCTCGGCGTCGTTACAATGACACATCAAATTTTGGTTACCTGTACTGAACGTTTGTCCGGGCCCATTCGTAAGACTTCCAGTGATATACAGCTTACTGTAAATCATTAAAAATCAAGTTTCATAAGCATTTTGAACTACAATATAATCAACAAAAAGAAAAAATATTTTTTGTACATTTTATTTATATACAGGGTGGTCAGTGGAAAACGGATGTTTTTGAAATTGGTATAACTGGGAAGAGCATGGTCTTAATCCCAAGGTTGCTGGCACTATTATTTTGTAACTCGGGAATGTAATTTTAGTAGCCACGGCTCACACCGCGAGAATTTCCATTGCTTTTTTGCAAAAAATATTCCCCGGGCGCGTTATTTCCCGACATTGTGACGCCTCCGCGCTCCCCCGATATCACTCCCTGTGACTTTTTCCTTTGGGGCTACGTAAAGTTAAAAGTGTATGTGGACAAACCAAGAAACATTCAGGAGTTGAAGGAGTCAATTAGACGTGAAATTGTCGAAATTCCGAACGATATGGTGAAGAAAGTGATGGGCAACTTCAGGGACCGTCTTGAGTACATCGCCGAAGAGGGTCGTCATTTAAATGAAATAATTTTTCACACTTAAACATCTTTTATTTTTTTCATTTTGTAAATAAAAATTACCATGTTCCTCTACACATTCTTTTTACTTTCAACCCAATATGACCAAATTTAACAATTTGACAGAGTTTTTAAATGTATCCGCCTTTTCTTGACCACCCTGTACATCATCATTTATGATTTATAAAATGTTATTTTTAAAAATTATGTAATGCATTATATTATATAAGTTTATAAAAAGTATTCTTATAAAAATTGCAATAATTACAAACAAATTTAAATGGGCCAATGGGCCCCTCTGTATTGTAGGTCCAACAGACCCCCCTTGTGGGGCCCCTGCATGCGTTATTATTTCAGTACACTCGAGCACATCGCACATCTGTGTGTAAGTGCGTTAGGCGAAGGTTTATGTACGAAATGGTCCAATAAGGAGTCGTCAAGTACCTCTATGTGCTGGAAATGCAAACGGCGACACTCATCAAACGAACTTCCGTAATCCAATTTTGGATAAGATAAAAAATGTATATGGCGCCCCCCCCCAAGTCCAAATGTCTATAAGTTATGTCCAGCGAACGACGGATTCGGATGTACCTACATAATATCGTGCGATCGCTCTTGTATTCATTTTTCTGCGACACGTTTGCATCGAACGGTGCAGTTAATATCTATATAATCACTAAAAAGTGGGATACTGGGATGATTTGAATGGATCCGAGGATATGTGGTTTGACTGGGTAAACTAAGTGAACCTCTATACGATGACGTCCAAAGAAGACAGCTGCAAGCTCTGTCGTCGGACGATTTTCTCCCGTAATAACAATATTTTGTTTCCAGGAATACTCGTAGCGTGCGTACACGCCGTATAGTACTACGCCGCGGTTTATACCAGTTTGTTAAGTACACCATTTTATTCCTTTGCACATTGCCGTGGGAACGCTTTTATTAACCCTATCCTGCGAGTCCACGTATGTGTACGCTACAAGCCCGTTGCAGGTCTGTACACGGTCGTTTCGGCAATGAAGTTAGAAACCCGGAGACGTGCGCACACGCGTGTAGAACTCCACGTTGCAGGTCTGTACACGGTCGTTTCGGCAATGAAGTTAGAAACCCGGAGACGTGCGCACACGCGTGTAGAACTCCACGATAGTTATTCGAATCGGTCGTGGCATGAATGAGATAAATAGTTCATTGTAATAATTATTATTACAATGCGCATTATTACACGTATGCTAACGTCTGTGTACATGATTTCGACCAGAAGAATCGCTCCGATGTATACTAACAAGGTACTTTTCTGAAAGGTCATTCCGTCTAGTTGATACTTTGAGTAGGTATTTTTTTAAATTTCTCAACAGGTTTCCGATGAATTGAGGAAAACAGAGCAAAAAAAGTGCAATAAACTTCAAACGAGATCGAGAATGTACCGTCTAATATTTTCATCACTACTACGCTCTGTCCACTTGTAAATCTTTCATGGATATAATATATTTTGGTTGTTATGGTATAAAAATAAATCGTAGCCACTCAAAACATACATATACGCTTTCGATATTAACATTTAATAGGAATCTCATAATTGTCGATGTATTAATGTGCACGATTGCGTACGAAATATTATAAATTATTTCCCGGGTTGAATAAACGCACATAATATAATAATAATAATAATAATAATAATATTAAATTAAGTACACTTTAGGCCATTAGATTCGATTGGTTTTTGTAATAAGATTGCATTAAGATATTTCGTTCTGCTACTAAATCAACTATCTTTAAAAATTTAAACTAACGGTGAAACCTTTCGCTGTTTTTTTTTTCGAGAGCAATGGTACGTTGGTTTCGAGTTTAAACGACGAACAAAGCAACTAACCGAGCCCTGTATCTCACCCGACCCAGGAGCTTCGCCCTATTTCTATTTATATCGCACGCATCTTGTACACGTTGTCGGTGTATAAGGTATAGATCACCGGTCAGTGTAAACAAACGTCGTACGTGTTATATTATAACGCGTTGTGTAAATATTATCGTTTCCACGACACCACCTTATTGTCGTACGATACGGTGAAGAATGACACGTACCTAGTCCGATGCGACTGCGGCGTACAATAAGACATTTAAAATACAACACTCTGCTGTTATACAACGTGCTCGTCGGTGACCCGTCCGCGGCAGGACGTTGCCGCGGACGTAATAATAATATTACATACAAGCATTTTTTTTCCACGATTTCACCCTCCCGCCCCGCCCCGACGACGGCATTATAATACACGGGTACCGACGACGTGAGCCGATTTCCTCGATGAAATGGCGTAATCTAACGACGGTCGCGGACATTTGTGTGGCCCGAGCGTATAATGTGTACGGCACACAAAATATGTCGACCGCAGTTGTCAAAACTACAATTTTTTTCCTTTTCTTTTCTTAATGCACTAATAAAATAGATTCCCCCGGACGGGTACCTACAAAGATAGTGTACGATAAGTATCTCTCGTAATGCGTGTACCTACACGAACACAACGGCGGTGCACACTAAAAAATCACTTTAATAAGCATGTTGTTTTTTTATCATCTTGACGGCCGGAATGAAAAAAAAAAACAGAAGAACCCGCGTGTAGTCTTACCGGGCGACGGAACGTTTCTCGTTTCCGTCAATGTTCCCACGACGAAATGTTTCAATGCACCCGGCAAATGCATTGTTTTTACGATTTGCGCGGCATACAAATATTTCATATTCAATACAACTTATTAAAGTCGCAGTACATAGATGTATACACGGAGCATAAATCTGTCGACATCGTCCGCGTTGTGTACAGTTGTTAATAAATCGACTTTTTTAACATACAGTATAGCAGTACATATATCTATTCGAAAATATTGCATACACGATTCGATTATTATTGTTTGTTGTTTCGGTTGGCTGTTACTGGACGTTTGTAGCTGATTTTACCGCCATCTCAGTGACAGCATTTCAACTTTTTGAATCGATTATGTTGCTCAATTGACCCGCAATCGTACAATTTATAAACGATGACGATGCGATATTTTATCGATCATTGTTTTTGTCGTACTCATTTCATAACAGTAAACAGCACTCGAATTACCATACATATTTATTGAGTACAACTTAGATCTCGATTTCAATTTAAAAATACTCAAGTAGGTTAACCATAACTGTTCATTATTAATGACGACAGATCGTCAAATTACTTCAACATTGTAAGGAAATGTTATTCATACACTTTTTTAGAGTTTGAATTACTATACATATTTTTTAATTAATTTTAACTGTTATACAGTCCGTTATAATTTTCCTTATTCATCGAAAGTAATACCGTATGGTAAAAATATGATTCAAAACTAAACGTGTTTATAACAATTTCTGTTAAATATATTTTAAATTAGTGTAATTACCGGAGACGGCGTTATCTCTGTAAAATGTAATAATGTATAATTCATGAAAAATACAGTCTATCGCCAATCGTATTCGCTTCGGGGTAGTTTTTGGTAGAAAAAAAAAAAATACGTAAATAAAATCATAAGCAATTAAGCACACGGAATGTTATTCGAAGGTAACGTAGATAATTATATGTGTTTTAATTAGAAACCGCAAACAACAACAACGACGACGACGCACGCCGATTGTCCCTTTCGTGAATCGAAAACGCACGGGGAAAAAACCGTGTAGGCAACACGCGCACGCCACGTATTATTACGCCACCGCAGTTATACGACTCTTACGTACACCGGGGTATTTATGCACACACTTTTTTTTTATTTTTATTTTTTACCACCCCTGTTCCTCGTGTGACGCAACGTTTTTAATTTTTGTTTTCGCTCCCCGCCGCGAACACCATGTATATATGTATGTGTACTCATGTTCGCGCGCAGTAAAAACAATATAATTCGCGGTCTTTGGACAGTATAATTACACGGTTACCGGTCTCAGAACCGCACCGCGTCCGCACATATTGTATGATCTGACTAGATTGTGTTACGACAAAGCGAGGTGGATGGAAAAATAACGAATTTGCTAAAACCATTCTAAACTTTGACCATTTAGTCACTCTACACCGTTTATAGTTTTTAGCTTTGACGTACAATTCGCAACCAGTCCGCGACATCTTTGATATCACTTATCGGGTCCGAATTCAAGTATTTAAATATACCAGCACCGTACTATGTCTAAACGTCGCAGCTACCCTCCTCCCGTTATGTCTGAATAATAATAATAAAAAAAGTTAACACCCTCTACTTCTGAATAAATCCTTTTACTTTATTCGTGGTAAGCTGAATCACCATGTCAATATTTATTTAGTAGCTAAATGTTAAAAAAAATTATAGTCCCTTCGGTAAGGTGATCACATGTTTATGTTATTGTGATATTCGTCTTCCACTCTTGACAGAGTATTGGCAAACACACGCTGGTCAATGGTATATGGTAACATATATATTTGTGTCTTGTGGAATTGACAAAGGGGACACTTTCCCCCATGAAATTTACCATAGGTGGCGGTGACATGTATTTTGCATTTAAGCAGTATTGCTTAATTATTTTTAAAGGTATACAATGACTATTTACATTTATAAACACGACATTTTTTTTTAAATACACCCGATGTTAAGCATTCAACGTTTCTTTTATTGTTGTGATTAAATGAATAGAACAATATTGGTTTTCGTGCAAACAACAATTACATGGAGAACAAGGAAAGCCGATCATCCTTGTACAGTCGCAATAACGGACGAGCCGTATGAGCAGAATGGAAGAAAGTGAACTTGCTTTTAGATTAATCTTAACTCTCGTATCCGGTCGATCAATGGCAACCTAACTGATATGGGGCCGAGCGAAGGGGTAATGTATTTTCCTCAATTGTGTGCCGCTGCAGCTGTATAGCCCGTGCAGTGAGACCGTACGATGTTACACACTCGCATACATAATGCACCGGCACCTTTTATCACGTCACAATGATAATGTATACGGCCGCGAACCCCGGAGTCTCGCGCGCATAGAGGGCGAATAACGGGATTTCGACGGAATCTCCGTTTCGCGGGGGATGACGTTTGACCGCGGCGCCGCCGTCCGAGACCGTGTTCGCCTAACGCATTAAAATGTACGCGCGCCGAGCATTGTGTAACGGTCGACTTCAAATTCATAATATATCGTCCGTATTACTATGTCGAACGGAAAAACTTCGCACCAAAAGGAAGCGATCCATCTTGTGTCACGACTTCGGATAAGACCGGTGCACTACCCGTACACATGATTTCATTGTGCCGGTGTAAAGAACGAACGCGTAGACGTACCGCGTAATATTATAACGTACCGCCCATTTATCCTTATCGTGTTAATACAATAATATACGTGTGCGCATTGTTGTATTTCCGATTTCTGAACGGGTGTGTGCTCACCCCTTTTCGTGCGGGTTTTTTCGCGACAAATTCAAGAGGTATCACCACCGCACGCGCGATTTCGCCGGGGAAATCCACAAACCGGCAGAACGTGTTCGCGAGTCGTTTCCTCGATCGACAGGAAAATACGTTCAGATGCCTACGTCTAATGGTTTTTTGTTCGTCGTTTTCGTCGCTCTAGAACCGCGTTACCGCACCGGTAAGATTATTGCGGCGAGTGTATGTTTTTTATCCGCGCTCCTGCGCGAAATCGGTGCGAATCACGTACGCTTGTTATAATATATACGTACCTACTGTTCCCGAGAAACGTACGATTTTCAGCAGATTACTCGCATGATTTTATCCGATATATTATATTATGTAAATTCGATCGGTACCGGACTGCGGTCGTGATGTTTTCTCCGTGTATATCGTGCTATATCGTTATGCGTTCAAGTAAATACGGCCAAACAGGTCGAAAAGGTGTTTTTGTCAAATAAATAAACCTATAACCTTATGCCGACGCGATGGCATTCTTCTGGTCGTACGAATTCTGGCCGACTTGTCCCTAAAGAATACAAACAACGCATTTAATGTTAAAACCATATTAAACATGTTCGGAGTACACAACACGTATTACGTTTGTTTTTATTCTTTTACCAAACGTTCGTCGCGTCGCACTGAAATAGCTCGTATACGACTTGTAATAATTGTCAATGATTTACAATCTTCATAATAATCTGCGCAATATTTGTAATAAATTGAAACGTTTATTAAATAATTACAATGTTGCAACACGAAGTTTTTTTTTTACCATGTTATAAGTTGTTTATTGTATTACAATTTTAACAATTACTCACAAAGATAAATGTCGAAAAGTGGTTATTTAAGTACTGATACACTTCTGCAATCCGTACATCAGGGGATTTTGAACAGGGTACATTTTGTATTGATCCCCCAGGTGTTGTGTTGTGGCGAAATTCTTTTTATTATAAGTTTTTCATACATTCCAATTTACAGATTTCGCATTCTAGTTTATAGCTGTCTTGCATAAATATTTTGTCCGTTATCAATATATAGATTGAATAATATCTACTTCTACGTTAACCATATTTCAGTATACATTTTAAGTTTACGTGATACGGAAAAGTTGTGAAATCTTTAAAATTTGAAGTCAAATCGACTAGATTAAGAGCTGTTTATATCGTATAATATACATAATATACTTGATTAGTAATTTGTTCATTGTAACTATGTTAGTATATTACTTTTATTTTCATTGATAAATAATGTAATGAGTAAAATCATTTGGATGGGGTAGAGGGAAAATATTTTCTCATTTCTCTTGAATACGCTTCTATGAAAAAATGGATAGTGTAATTATATCCTATTATAATAAGAGCCCAACGCTCAAAAATTAATCGCGAATCTTTGTGGCAGACGCTAGCAGTTGTACTATTTATTAAGTACTAATGTCGTTGTAATTTAATGTTCTATTCACAAGGATGAGCTTAATGCTAAATAGTCTGCGTTGTGATTGACATTTACTCAAAATATATACGTATAACAACTCGATGTTGACTTCCCGTTTGCGCAAGGTCACGAAAAAGTTTTCTTACCATTATAATAGTATTGTTTCACCGTTATAATCACGCGGACTCTTACACCCGAGTCGTTTAAACAACAAACGGTACATAGCTGAGCGCGAATTAAGATGATTTTCTTTGACTTTTTTGTCCCCTCCTCGATGGTTCCCGCACGCTTTCTGCTACCAGCAGGGGCGGTGGTTCGCGACTTCACGTTGTACATTATAATATAAGCGACGCTCTGCATGTTTAAAAAAAGACCTCGTCACCCCTCGATTCCCCGTGCCATCCCCTTCCCCGCGGCTGTCGCCTTCCGCCGAAGCATCCGTTGTCGGATGGTACGCGCGGGGTAGTTACACAACACTGCGGCGAGAAACTCGAGTCGAAAACCCGAAAACGAGACCCTCGCGGCGCTTTCAACTTGTATATCCTCCGTGAGGTATACAGCGTATAATATAGCGTATACCATTAACCAAATTGACTGCGTGGACGGCCGCCGCCGTCACCTTGCATATAAGCCCGCCCGCTCCCCTATCCAGTGCCGTACAAACAAGACGCGCGAAAAACCTTCCCCGAGAGGGTGCGACCGGTATACGTACATACACGTCTTGACTTCACGCAAGTACATAATACATATATATATATGTATAATAAACGCGATCCGATAACCGACAGCGAAGTGCTTTTAGCGCCGAACAAACTCCACCGCGCTACCGCCTCAGCACCAACACCGCCGCCGCCGCCGTGTTGGGAATACTGAAAAATTATATTATTGTATTTTTGTGTAAACCGAAAGCTGTGCGCGTAAAGTATATGTTCCCTTTTATAATGCACCGCTATATGTGCACGGACGGTGTTCTTCGCTTTATCGAATAAAAATAAATAAAACAAAAGAAAAACGTTCTTATACCTGCAGGGCTTCATCGTGTCCAACAATCATATATATTATTATATTCTGAACCTGCATGGACCTAAATGGAATATGTATTGGGAACTCAAGTTCGGGTTACCAACGACAAAATCGTGGCTATGGGGTACCGTGAAAGTCGAGTGTGCAATGTGCATTTGTGTGTATTTTATGTGTATTTGAAATTGTATTGTATTTTTTTTATTTACTATACTTACATATATCGTATATACTCCAACGTTGGAGAATAATATATAGATTCAAAATGAACGTTTTCGATACGAATTCATTACGCAGGAACGTAATACTCAAATAGCAAATGCGTGTATATTATAAAATAAATCGGAATTTTTAACAAGTTTTCCGTGCCAATTATATATACGAGGTATATCTTATATTTTAATCGTATCTCTACTCCGAGTCATTAATCATTTATACTGCAATATAATGTACCTATTATATTTATTTCGATTCCCGAAAATCGGACGTTTACGCGCGTACTGCGTACTATATTACAACGATTATAATACCCACATATAGGTAGGTAAATCGCGACGGGCGCGTTTATCATTAATATTCTTTTATGATGTGTTATTTTAATTTGCATCGCCATTAAAAATCGACAGTCAAACCCGTTTGGCGACTACATACCACCAGTGGACCGCGGGTGTTTGTTTAACAAGATTACAAGGCACGAGGGGGGGGGGCGGCTGCAGTCCCGGGGGAATTCGAAACGCGAACAAGGTGTACGATAACGTATACGTGTACACTGTACACTCGTTCGTCGCGTCCCCTGCAAAGGTATTCGGTCGGAAAACGAGTCTCATCGTAACGCCTCCCGGACCGACAGGACGACGAGATGCTGTATTATAAGTATACGACGCGCGTACAGCACACGGGGTAACCTTTTTTTTTATTTTTTTCAACCCCCGCACCGCAGTCGGTCTCGCGGGTCCGAACGCGCGTGGGAGATAGAAATCGATCTTACGGCTAGGCGATGTCGCGATGGAACTTTTGCAGATGAATTTGTTCATTCCGTCGAACACAGTGCAACCGGTGCGGCACAAATATTATGTGCTCCGACACTTGTAACCCGGGAAAACCGCAACGGTGACGTGTGCGTAATAATGTCCGGATTAGGGGCGGTCAATCGATCGGTGTAACGGCAGTGCTCGTGTACGAGACACGCCGGACGAGGCTCGCGTGAATGTTATTTTGGGGGCAAGGAAAAAATCAATAAATAAAAAAAACACGTCCGGGCCCCCGTCCGGCGTGACAGACGATAAGTGGACTTATTTCGAGCATCAGCCCCCGTCGCAGTAGTTTTCTTATCGGTCGCGGCCATCTGACAGGCGGTCGGCGCTGGTGGCCTGTCAGGTGCGTAGTACACGTCGCACGGTACACGGCGAGCGTTATACGTATATCCGTGCAAGTATTTCGCCGCCGCTGTGCCTGCGCGTACGCGGTACATACCTGCTTTGCCCCGTGTCCGGGTGCCAACACACGCGCACGTACACACGGGCACACACGCAGCACGTACACGGCCGATGGTCACGCGAACGGATGCATCCGAGTTCCGTCCCGAGAACCTTTTTTTATACCAATTCCGTCCCGGTTAAAAAAGAGATACATACCAATTCCGTCCCGGTTAAAAAAAGGCCACATACCAATTCCGTCCCGGTTAAAAAAAGGCCACATACCAATGCCGTCCCGGTTAAAAAAAAAAAGAATAATTAAAATAATAATAAAACATAATATTTTCACTGTACATATAGTATCCATATTTAATAGGTATATCAAATGACACGTAAACGCACAAATAACGACTAAAAAGTTTATTTAGTTTCGTCGACTAAAATCTTATTTTATATTATCTTTATTTCTATGTGATAAATTCAATTATTTAGTGCGATAACTGAAAATAATATTATCTTTATTTCTATATAATAGGATATTGTTAAATTCGATTATTTGGTGCAATAACTGAAATAAATATCATCTTTATTTCTAAAAGACTTGATACAAGACAGAATTAGTATATTATCCATTAAGAAAAACCTGGGACGGAATTAGTATGTTCATTAAAAAAATCTGGGACGGAACTAGTATACCTTTAATTTCAATTTTTATATATGGGACGGAACTCGGATGCAGCCACGCGAACAACAACACCGTCGCACACGACAATCTTTTCCGATGGGTGGTTTAGTAGTAATAATAATAATAATTATTACGTGTACCGAATCGTAACGAATCGTCCGGAACGAAATGTTTCGAAAAAACACTTCGGGAACTCAATGCGACCGACAAGTGACAGTACATCATGGTTATGGATAAAACGGGTTCGGCGATCTTCAGGAAAAGCGCTACGGTATATGGTGATATCGTACGTGTTGGTGTTTCGAGAGACTTGAACGTTTCCACCGATCGCAACGTACATTACAGTTTAAAATGTCACGAACAACACTGCCGTATAGATCACGGTCGACAAAAATCTCGAAGAACACAAACAAAACGACTTTGACCCTATTTCATTGTGTGTTACGATATTATAATAGTATGCCGTAAATCGGTGACGCTACCAATAGCCGATCACTTAAGTTCCATAGGAACTATTATTTCGGCCTGTTCCAGTGTGTAGAAGTGGAAAATGCCAGTGTACACAACGGCGAAACGCGCGTTTCTAAATATTTGTCGTGTTACGCGCTGCATATTTTGACACTCGAGTACAAGACAAGCTGCAGGTTCAATTCGACTCGTTGAAATTTCATGATCGTGAAATTAAACTATCGACTGCAGGTAGATCGATTATATTCAGAAAACTTAATGGAACTGGAAATCCGAGAGCGGTCTTCTAATGGTAATATTTTCAAATGGTATAGTGATTTTTACGAGTGCAATATCATCCGATTTCGGTTGGTTCGTCGCACAAGCAATGGCTTCTCGCATTTTTTTTCGACAACGACTGTCGTTTTACAGGTTTGTACAATACATACATCGGCGTTACTGCAGATGGGATTTTCATATATACCCGCACACAGCTACATGATAATAATTTTATTTTATATAATACATTAACACGGAGACGTGATGTTTTCCGATTTTCGAGAACTCCGAATTCGTTTAATGATTAATTAAATAAATTTACATACGAAATAAAACGTTATCGATTAATGCTAATTGGTGTCGTAAAAAAAAAAAAAACAGTAATTCGTCGCACCACATTATATATGAAACACGCGCTACACGGGTCCACCACACATGATGTAAAGAAAACTAAGCAAACATAAACTATCAACTTTTCCCAATGCGAACGCGACCGCCTCTGTATAAATGATTTTTAATAACAGAAACAAAAAACCACATTCGGTATGCAGCTTCCCGACTCCCATATATTTTTCCGAGACTTATCCAAGCGGCTTTTAAAGAATACGCGTATGGATCGATGTCGAGGACGCCCACAGAACAATTTTCAGGGAAGGAGGCGAAAATTTTCAAAATGTGAATTGAATAAAAGTTTAATGTCATTTATATAAATTTCAATTAGGACGGAAAAAATATAATAGTAATTTATGTACACAATCAAATGGAGTATACACTTCTTTATTTCGTACACTTTACTATTATAATACTGATAAGTGAAATAATGATGTTTTCATTAAATCACAAGTTCATATTATTTTCCCAGCTCATGAGTGGATGTTACAATGCAGTGTTACGCGGCTCTGGCGTTCTGGCGCTCGCGGTCGCCGGCCGCGAGAACGATGAGCGGGTGTACATCATCATCATTGCGTACACGTTTTTTAATATAGCTGGTGCCTCTACACGCGTTTGTCGCCGCCGTCGCATGATCGAGGGAGAAGCGAACGGTACGAACGTTAAGTGGTACTCCGTGTAAATTAATCACAGTTCACGTGCTCGCCACACTGTGTAATATAGCGTTTGTCATTTAACACGTAATTTTTTTCTCTCGTTTGTATACTTATCACGGAAACCAGTTTCTGTAATAACGGGGAGAGAAAAAATAAAAAAAAATTCAAGCCACAACAACGACGACGACGCTGACGCCGACGGCCGCTGAAGCGATGGAAATACCAGTCGCGTATACCGCATCGGTCGTCGTGTGACCGAACGTGCGCGTACAAGTCCTTAGGTCTTAAGGTGATATTAGAAAAATTCAATAATTACATCGGAAAAAAGATAAAAAAAAAAAAAACCGGAACCAATTCGGCTCATCTGAAAAATAAAACTGTTTCTAACGGGGACCAATTCGGTCAAACGGGAACCAAATCGGTTACAGCGGTCATTATGATGACGAGGTACACACGTGATGTATACTTCCTCGAACATAATATTGTGTAGATCGTATATTACGCATATCATACGAGATTGTATATTCGTATCCGATCCTGAATAAGATATTTTTTGACCTGAGGCAAGACAGACAATTTGAAAATTTTGTCTATGCCCCCTCCCACCGGTGATTGACTATACTCTCTGACTGTCATGAATTATATCAGATTATATTATAAAACAAATCAATAGTCACAATTTAAAAACTTGTTCACTCGACCACATGAAACTCTTAAATTTGTTGACCACCCCCATATGACTGAACTCGCGCCTACTAGTAATCTATCCAAACTCTACATTTTAACAAATTATACTAAAATCTTTTTATCTTTACAGATTTTCTGTATTAAACGATATATTATATTTAAAATGAATACAATATTGACACATTTTTGTACCTAAATTAATTAATTAACATTACTATTTTTCTGGATCTTTTGACGTAAATTAATTTATTAAGTTATCAAAATTTAAAGGAGATGTAAAATCGATCGCTTTTTATCAATAGTAAACCTAAGATATCAAAATTCAATGTTTTTTTAATAAAAAGGGCTCTACATAAAATAAGAGCCTCCTTTATAACGGAGTTGCTAATCTAATAGTAAATACGTCGATGGATCGTATGCGCGACGCAGGTAAACTGTATACAGCGACCGGAAAGGATAACTCTATTGCACCATCGCTCTGTCCTATATCATAATATTATGGTATACGGCGTATTATTTTATTACGGTTACGCACGGTGGACTGCGAGTGGCGTATAGATACAGCGGGTGGGTCGTCGTGTGCGCGCTCCTCTGCGTATATTATAATATTATTGTACCGTACACATTTATTATTATTGTACTCCGTTGCGGCGATCCAAATACGATCGGACAAACTGGTTTCCGATATGAATATTTGACGTGTGCATTATAATAATACGTATAAAAAAAAAAAATGTTTTAAACTCGTCTTGGGACCGCGCGTGTGTACGTGTATACCTACTATACCTACGACACCGCACCAACACCGCCACCGCACGGGAGAAATGATAAAAAAAAAAAAGACGAAAAATAATATAAAACTCGACTGGATGTAGGTATATTATGTACGCGCGCGCGTGTATAGCCTGGGAACGGTCGTGTGTTCAGTACATGAGTGTGTCATTCCCGTCGCGCGGTCCACAGGACTTTGGACAGTTCAGATAAGTGAATGGGAGAGAAGCCGTCACTTCTCCTGTGTGCGTGCGTACGTGTGAGTGAGTGTGTGCGCAAGGAAATATGTTATCCGAAAACGGACGTGGTGTAAAATAAAACACAAGACGACGAGTAGGAGATAAACATACGCTCGGCCGGTTTATTAATATTATCATGCACACATATTACAATATTATACGTATAGATATTTTATAAATGTGGAATTATTGACGCAATTGCCGGCGCTGCTGCTGCTGCTGCGGTATTTTATTTTTTACACACGAGCATACTCACTGTCAGCGTCGATTACAGGCGCCACGTTTCACCGCGCTTTCAGGACTATAATATAATAGGTAGGTAGGTACACCGGACAATATTTGGAAACCGTAGTATTATAATGCACCCGTGTATGCGAGTATATCGTATTATATCATAGTATAATTCCGTGTTACACAATGATGCTGTAACGCGATCGGACACGCACAGCGCCGCGATTTATTTATTTTTCGGATGCGCTTACAAGCAGCGCTTGTATTTTTGGATTTCCGCTATAGCCTATAATGTGTCGTGTCGTTGTAATCGATGACATCACCGAGTTACAACCGATTGCGACGCGGCGGTATTTTCCCGCCAAGCGATTCGTCCCAAAGTTTGAAACCCGTTCGGGAGGACGATTCAAGGTTCGCGTTCGGATGGTGAAATCACGTGTACTATCCGTAGTACGACGATTCCTATTAAAAGCCTCGGCTAAACCGAACGGGGTTTAACAGTCGAGCTTGTAATCTGCCGTCAATCTGTGTGTGTTTTTTGAAGGCTATCCGATCCTCATTAAACGCGCGCGCACAAACATCAGCTGCCCACCTTCACGCGTTACACATCGATATCGAATGTTTTATCAATCCGTTCGATCTATACACACGCGTATACCTATTAAAGCCGCGCACACGATGTGCAACTATTTCATGGTATTATAGCCTCGAGGCCAATATGTCCAGTCGCCCGAAACGTGACAAACAGAGTAACATACGCGCGATTAGGTACTGCGAATTCTCGAAAAATTGGTTTTTTTTTTACTAACGGCCAGACGGACCCCGATTTGTCGATAAAAAATACTGCAGCTTGTATCTGCTCTTTCAAGTCTTTAATTCCTATAATTCATTAATTTTTATGTGTAAAAAATCCAAACGGTTTATGATGCGCTTGAAAATTATTAAAGTATGTAACAAACGCACAGTTTTTTTTTCCTATTACGGATTTCGGTAGTTTTTAATATTTCGGTTATTACTAACTATTAGTTATTATACAATATTTATAGGTTACGATTAATAAATAATTGTTACGACTTATATTATATTCATCGTCAAGTACCTACCGATTAATAAACAATAAAATACTGATCTCGTAATATATAACGAA
This sequence comes from Periphyllus acericola, assembly GCA_949715065.1. NCBI lineage: Eukaryota > Metazoa > Arthropoda > Insecta > Hemiptera > Aphididae > Periphyllus > Periphyllus acericola. Next base: position 6,391,314 of record OX454268.1, read on the forward strand.
TAGTATGGGGTTACAGGGTTTTGATAATCTGCAGCAAAAAACATGCTTTACATATTAAAAATATATTAATGAATTTGATTATTTAAACGTGCAATACAACACCATATTATTCACAAAATAATCGCCCTGACTCCCCGTACATAAAAACCAGATTTTTTTTTTTCCTTAACATTTTAATAAAAGGAAATATAGGAAAACTCATCGGGATCTCATATATTTTTTCAGCTATAATTTTCACACCGAAAATTGAGTGTTAACAAGAGATCCCGATTCCTCGACCCCCATCTCCAAATTTTTGCCTAAGCTCATAAATCATATATATAATCGCGTAGTATATTTTAAAATGTTTTACCCCCGCAATGATATATGGTCTTTTCTGGTGGTTTTTTTTTTTTCGAATGGAATTTCCTCCGGTCGGGGTTGCTAGCACGAACGTCAGCCACGTCCATACAGTTATCCGCGGACGGACAGTATCAGCGGGATATTTCGAAAATCGTACAATTAAATCCCTCGGGAGGAGCCGCGGAGATTCGTAATCGGGAAGAATAATATAATACAATATATTATAATGTACGTGGTCCGCGGGCGAGAACGCACACACATTATAGTGTCGCATAACATTACGGACCTATAGCCATGCATTAGTGTACACAAATACACGCATATTTTAATGTATACGTATACTAGCGAATACACACACGGAGAGCAGGGACGCATATTATATTATTATGCGCGTGTACAAAATATCGCCTGTCAAAATATTACACGGCGTTCATTAATAAAGGTCGCGTCACCTGTTGGACCAGACGACGCGCTGTATATTATATTATACTATAGTAACCGTATACACGTAACCGGGTGGTCGGCCGGTCGTCGTATTATAGTCGTCGATTTACGTATATTATATTTTCGATGACTCGGCACATGTGCGTATACGTGTATTCGTTCGGTATTCTACTCGTAGCACTGAACCTCGCGCTACATCCACTGCGGTGTACAACCCGAATAGAAGTTATATACCTAATACGTTCGTATGTTGAATCGAAAAACCGAATGCAAACAAGAAGTATATAAGCCGTTCGAACGTGAATATCGTAAATAATATAATATTTATATAAATATAGATGTATGTAGGTTAATAGTTGGTATCTATCGAATTATTCACATACAGATTTCAGACTTGTTTTTTTTTCGCAACACTCGACGTAAAATCGCACTTTTTTCGCTTTGTACATGTAAATGTACATTATAAGTACGTGCGAGTATACATACGACTTATCATTTATAATATTATGTTTTATTCGTTTTCCATGTACCCATGTACAGCTTGCATACGACACATACTACATACAGGAGCACATAGCAATATCTCCCGTGTTAATAGAGATAATCAAATTTTATTTTTTATGAGCATCCCTGGGCAAAGGCAATTTTATTGACAAAAGTTTGGTAAATAAAGGCATATTATTAAAGAAGTTAAAAAATTAACCTATTTATTTTATAATTTTTGTGAAGTTCAAAGATAGCAATTTTATAGGGATTCTTTTAATGAAAATGTCGATGGTTAAATGGTTCGATGGTTAATATACATTTATATATTTACCCAAGCTATTGTCAACGAAATTGCCTTTGTCCAGGGATGCTCTTAAAAAAACCAAATCTGATTATCTATATTAACTCGGAAGATATCGCCCAGTGTAAGTCCCGGGGAGGTCACCTTGTATAATGTTATATAGTGCTTGTATTATACTCGTCATAATCATACATATAAATGTGTAGCGCTTGACCTTGGATATAAATTTAAAAAGTAGGACAATTAGCAAAATCCAGTCTTCAAATAATATATGTCAGCGTGGAAAAGAAAAAAATGACGTGTGTCGAAATAAACTCGTCTGCGCGTAACGTTCAGCTATAAAGTGTGTGCATTTGTAATGCATACACTTTACAGTATACTCGTACGTTGTATTACTACGTACGTGTGAAATATATACCATAATATAATCAAGGATTTCAATCCAAAGAAATTTTACAATGCTCAAGAAAGGCCAATTAATTGAACTTAATTAGGTCATACTCTGGGTGATATACCGTTTAGATCAAGTATATACTCTTTAAGCTCAAATACTCATCATTCGATGAAAATTATGGATTTACATAAGTCCTATATTCATACGGTTATGATATATTCGATATTTAAGTTAATACCTATACTTCAACTTCATGAACAATTATATCATTATTAAAAGAATGGATTTTTTTAAGTTGGATTTATATGATAACATGCTAATCAATTATGTAGTATAATTATTGTCATTGCGCATAATGCATACGTTTCATAAATCGGTCATTAAATGTTTTGATGCGACGTGAACGTATTGTACACTCGAAATATAGACACTTCAATGATGACTGTCTGCCGACTACTTTACCCAACCTAGGTGGCTAGGTCCTACGAACTTATTCGTGGTGAACTATGGTATTCATATTTAAGCTGATCCAGTTTATACTATTCGAGAGTAATACATTGGCTTCAAGTTTGAAAGACCCATCCCTGTATCTCACCCGACCTAGACATTTTGTCTGTTTTTACTTTATTTTTCGCATAAAAATCTCATTGTTTTCATTACGCAGTAGGATAAGCCTTTGGAGGTATGGATATATTGAAAGGCGATCGCGATGGGGCCCCTTTTGAATCTCGGGGCCCCGACGTTTGGCATCGCCATTCGTCCCGGTTGTTGAGCCATTATTGATAAAAACGTGAACGGCGCGTTTTTTCAACGTCAACCACTTATTTTATTGGTCAATTCTTGTGTTTTTGAAATAATGTTATTTATTCCAACTTCCAAGTCATTATTGCGTACTACGTTTTTTTTACACAAATTGTAGTTTTACACTTCTTCCTGCCGTAATCATTATTAAGTTGATACCTGGTAGATGAATTTCGTATATTATATTGCGATAACGAGAAAACGGTATTACGTTTGCCGATCTGAGGACGCAAAACTCCACACGTATGTCTGATCGAAAATTCAACCCGAATTTACAACACACATGCAAGATTAGTTTTTTGGAAAAAATTGCACTGTGACGCGATGCACTGCGCAAACACGGTTTTCACACGTGGAACTATTTTATTTTAAACACTACATAGATACTCGCGTATTTAGTTAGTGTACGCAATTATGAAACAATAAAAATGTACTTAACTAACTCAATGGCTTAACGCAGATAATCTTCTGTCATATCACCTGCTCTCTATCATGTAATTTGTACTAGGTTTGGCAAACAGTAATTTGTAATTTGTATTCTTCCCTTCTCCCAACTTGATGTCATCCCTAACACCTAATATTTTAACCGCTGTGCTATATCATTTTATAAAGGGCGATTAAATATTAATAATGTTTTCTACGCTATCATTGTAACAATATAATAGAATAACATAATACCGTAAATACGTTCGGATTGAACGCAAGACCAATATTTATGATATTTGTTTGATTCTAAAAGAGAACTTGTGTATAGCCGGTGTAGGACGTATCGCGAGTGTATTAGACGTTTTAAGTCCACGAACAAACTTGTAGGTACAGCGATTTATGAGGAAATGCATTTTATCTCGGATTAAACAAGATTCAATAAGAGTTCGTGCTGTGTAGGTACGGTGCATACGGTATTATCATTAAGCGTACAGAAAAGTACCGGGAGCGCGTGACGAACGAACGTCCAAAAGGGATGATGGCTAAATAGAGTTTCCAAGGAGAGGGGCAGTCGCCGAGACGCGAGTGCGATCGTCGTGCAGGACACGCGCGCGTGTATAGTCGTGTCGGCGGGCGTGGGAGATACTATTAACAAAATGAAAGAATGAAGATCAAGTGGGCGTTGAGAAAAAGGGTTTCTGTAACGGTTGATTATTTGACGGAAGCGTTCACGAAGGGGCTGGGAACGAGTAGTTCGGCCGCCGTGTAGGTGCTTCGGTGTGCGGCGAGGAGGTGGTTAGACAGATGTCCCCCGTCCCGTCGGCGAAAGGGTTGTGATGTATCGTGTGTCAACTTAACTTTAATTCGACGCGTTATTAACGCCCGTGTTTATATAGATATATATATATATTACATAAGTCCGTATATATAGGTACGCTTGTTTTATACGCATTTATATGTTTTGAACATTGCGCGCGTATGTCCCCAAAATTTGTTCCGTCTCGCCGTGTCGGTCCGTCGGTCCATATATAGTTATATCCACACATGATGATATTATATGGACTGCGTATATACCGACGTTTTTATAGTACATCGTTTTAACAACCGATGACGCACGTACAATAAACACATACACTTAAACTCACAACAGCCATTTCCCGTTCACATGCGTTTATGATACGTCTCAAAGTACATAATATTATAAATACTATAAACTATACTATTAAACATAGTGCAGCAGACTATATTCCTACAGTTGATTTTCCGCAGTCTTTTGTGTTATCGGTATTCTAGAAAAAAATGAGAAAAACGTCGTCCAGAGACGTTTTATAATATTATTAGGTAATCATTTCTTTAATAAAATGTACTGCTCAACAACGTACGATATAATATAAATACACGAAAAAAATGTAAATGTCTACGAAATAAACCGTTTTCAACGACAAATATGCACTAAATGATAAAACACTCGCGTATACGAATTGGGTCGGTTTCATCAATATAATACATAGTACTTATTTACGCATAAATATTGTGAAACGTGTAGGTGGTTTCGGTTTTTAAAGTAAGAAATATTATTATTATAATATTATTATTTATTTATAAGTCATTATTTATAACAAAACCCTATTGGAATGAATAATAATTACTACAGCTTGTACCAAAGCTGTCGCATATCAACCACTTTCTTTTATTTGCGTACTTAGAAAAGCTTAAAATATGTCATACATTATGATCACAGAGAGTCTTTGCCAAATTCTACTTATGTGTGGCGTCAACATTCAGTTAGCGCTACGCCGCCACTCATATAATATATTGATCTAAGTGAGTACAGCGTTACACCAGTACTAAGAGCATAAAACGAATACCAAAAAGACTGTTTCATGAAAGAACTTCAAAGTATACACCTATACTGTATTGCTGCGATGCTAATGCAAAACAGTTATCGGGAGGAGGAGTTTTCAACACCCGATTTTCGTTTGGAGAACCAAATTTATTTCATCCGCGTGAATGATAATTACAATAAAAATATAGAAACATATGATAGGCATCTAATCGATTATTTAATAAAATTTGAACTCAAACTTTAAAATACAATAAAAATATTTAATGTTTTGAGTTTGTTCGAGTAACGCAATACTTCATAAAGAAGTTTAGTCTTTTTTTGCGTGTTAATAGTTTAGGTTAATTACAAACGCATAAAAAAGGTATTTTATGATACCTCGTTATAGTGTTATAAATTTCCTAATAACCGTATCATAAAATTTCTAATATTTTACAACTAACCACGTTCTAATTTATTGAACCAATTACGATGACTTGTGTTTAACTTTTTTAGAAAATTTGCATCTTTTATTGGTAAGTTAAAAAACATATTTCTTTTAGTAAAAATGTGGCTAGACAATTATTGTCCGTGAACTATTATAATTATAATTTATGGCGATAATATATCTAGTTTTCTTTTTGCAATGCAATTGAGAAAAATAATACATATTATTTAATTATATATAATATAGATTAAATAGTACTTACAAACACTTCACACTCAATACATAATTTATCAATATAATGTCAATTAATCAGAGTAAAAAAATATGTTAAATATGATTTATTATATAAATGTGGAGACTAATTAAAATTATATTACGTAGACATTTATTACACGATATACCATACAGATATTTTATTGATACATATAATTTTCTCAGTCGCATTATAGTCAAGTAATAAAACATTTGGTATATTGAATGTATTATTTTGTATTAGCGATGCACTTCACAATAATACGCAATTTACACCGAGTACTCTACACAAATAAAAATTGTTATCACTATATTATAGTATTATTATAGGTACAATATACGAACACGAGACCATTTATGCATTTTATTTTCACGCGTATTACACAATCGTTCGTTCGAATCGATTAAATCCTACGCGCAACGTACACTCGAAAATAAGACTACGAGTATACGTAATATGCACGCATTTTGCACACCTGTGTGCCACCGGCTACTGCGTTCGTCACCACGTACAGTAAATAATATAATGATAATAATAAATTTCGGTTTATTTGTCCGGTGTCATAACGCTGAGATTTATTTTCCTCGTAATCAGAAAATACAGCGAAACACACGCGCTCGCGTATTAGCCCGGAGGACGTTTCGGATTCTGTCCACCCAGTCATCAATCACAGACAAAGGATATTAGAGGAAAACAATCCCCCCAAGCGGCGCGCGCGTGTAGCACGGTTTCTTTTGACTTGTGTACACGTATACACGCACGTATACCTACCTACCGCGTGCGGTACACCAGGGGTAACCGTGTACGATTCCCGCGAGAGTTATACGGGGTGACACTTATGGTTATCGGTGTATACGCGTTGTATACATCGCGCTTCTCCGGTCGAGTCGGTTCCGATAGAAAAACATTACATTTTCGTTTAGCCGCGAAAGCTCGGTTATCGCGTATAATATATAGTATATCGTATGACGTAGGCAGGGTCGTATTTAAGGGTTGGTTCGAAGGGGCGATAGCCTTTCCTGGCATACTTAAGGGGGTTGCGAAAAATTAAGATAATTTGTATTGCGTATTTTTTTTATTATAATGATAATATATTATTTATCTTTTACATTTCACATATACTGCATGGATTTTTTGATCATTTAATTTTTGTCTATGTGTTCTCAATTGGGTACCTGTAATTTCGAATGTAATAAATTACTTTAAATAAACTATTTTCTATTAAAAGTAATAAAATATTTACACCTATAAAAGAGGACATATTATTTTTTGGTTGAGACTTGTTGGTTTTATCATGATTTTTATAGGGATGGCCAGATGAGACATTAGGACCAAGAATTACTCACAATCTTGGAAAATTAAATTCAGTCGTCTATAAAAGATTGTTTTTGAAAACTATAGTAAGGTAATCTGTAGGAAAAAGTTATTGTTTTAGATTTTATACGAATAATAAATATTGTGTAAAGGTGTATTTGAAATGGGAAAAAATAATTGCGAGTGGAGCGCGCGGCTTTTTAAAGGATAGTTGATAATTAACTTGTTTTGCACTTAAAACAATTTTTCTATATGCGATGGACATACATATCTGGTAGTGATGTGGCAAAATATTGTTTTGCCCACTAACGGAACAAATTCATTATTACGGCCCTAGACGTATAGGTATAATTTCCGTTGTATAATATGGTTGGAATTTTAGATATAGCTAATTTTATAACAGCGTAAACAACGAATTGGACGTACCGTACCTACGTACGTACAAGGAAGATTGGCAACATCGTTAGAAAGATTCTTTTAAAATGCTTGCAATTTTTTTTGAAATTGGTATAATTTTCAAATTAACTTATCGGGTTATATCGGATTATAATACACAAAGAGTCAATGGATTTTCAATTTATATTATATAATATGTTATATTAAATTATATCTGTGTATATAATATACACTGTATACGCACTATGCAGTGCCCGCGCCTGTTTCTAGATTTACTTTTTCCTACCCCCCCAGCGGTGGTTAAAATATTCAAAAATACCATTTACACATACACACGCATACACCCACACACTCGTTATTAATATTCGTTTGAACAAAATATTATAATAATACACCAGCTCTGCTCGCGTACTTTTTGTACAGGTGATAATATGCGTGACATAATTGTTATGCGCGTGAACGCTGTATATACACGCGATAATAATATGACATACGTCACGTTATTGCATATTTTAATAAAATACTGCACGCGTGTACCTAATACGTATAAATATAATATATGTATGTTGTACCCCACGTGCACGTAAATTGGTCGGTTGAGCGCCCGAGTGCGTTATTGATTTCCAGCGAGATAACGAACGTGCAATAGTTGTGCAGTGACTGCGACCGTTATACCGGATGTTGTAACGATATCAACTGTGTTGTTCCGAATCACAACTCTCGAAATCGGTAGGTTCCTAGTTACGATGACGTGACCACCGCGGCCGAGTCTTCTTCACATAGAACCCGTCGACGTGGGCTTAGACCACGGTATACAGTGATCACCGCTTGTTGGACTCACGGTTAAAATCGATTCATTCGCGTTTGTTGTACTCAAAACAGTCTGTCCGCCGACGTGCACGTAAACAGGGTGTCCTACCAGGATTGACAAAGAGCAATATAACCACAGGATATAATATAGTGATAATCAAAGTCTGTTTTTTCTCATGAGAATCCCTGAACAAAGGCAATTATGTTGACAGTAGTTTGGTAAATATATAAGTGTATCGTTAAAAAAGTTAAGACATTTTATTTTCTTTTATATCATTTATAAATTTCGGAGACATACATTTAATCGGACTTATTTTTCTGAAAATGTTGACGGTTCAACTTGAAATTTTCTAGTTTTTTTGTTAACTAAAAAAAAAATATTAAAAATCATGAAACCGACGAAAACTGAAAGTTGGACCGTCGAAATTTTCAGAAAAGGAAGTTCTGTAAAATGTCTTTCTTCAAATGTATTAAAAATTATAAAATAATAGTTAATATTTTAACTTCTAACAGTACACTTATACTTACCAAGCTATATTGTCAACAAAATTGCCTTTGCCCGGGTATGCTCATAGAACACAAATATCGATTATCTCTGTTCACACGGAAGATATCGTTATGTGTAAATCTCCATGCGACACTCTGAACACATACAAATATTTTTACATTTTTGAAACAAGTTTGTGTATTTTTTTTGTACATATATATTTATTTTTTTGCGGATTTTAGCGTTATCAACTCATTCGGTTAATGCAGTGGTTTTCAACCTGGGGGTCGTCAAAAACAATAGATGAAAAGATTTTTCCACTTTATTTAAAAATAAAATAAAGTTAATTTTTCATTTTGTTTTATATAGAACATGCTGAGGAGCGTAATCTTATATTCTTATCGATAGCGGTTATAGATTATTTAATTGTTCGTAATTAATTTGTTCGCTGTATCAACACGTCTACCATTTGCATCCACTTACTTGTGTGAAACGGCGTTTTAAGCTCTTACCATAATAAAAAACAAATATAGGACAAAATTAAATGTATAGGTAGAATCAGATCTAAGAGTTGCAGTCTCTAATATAAAACCTGATATGGAATCAATGATATTAAAAGTTCAAGCTCAAGTATCCCATTAACAAAGTTAACGAACAAGTGAACAGATGAACAAGCAGTTGAATAACAAGTTAAATTGTACATTTTTAAAATTTTATTTGTGTATTTTTTTATATTTAAATTTATTTAATAGGCTTGTACTGTTTTCAAATAATGTTTTCGCGATCCAAAAAAGGTTGAAAACCACTGGGTTAATGGACTCGAACTGTCCACCAAGCAGCGCGACTACTATCGTATACGTAATTCTACATTGTTTTCGGGACTCGTCAAAAACGGTTCGTTATCGTCGATCAAGCGCACAATAATAATAATAACTCATATATTTCAATAATTCAACAATGCGTAAACCGTGTCGTATACGTCCTATAATAGCCGTGCACGTATTTTATGTGCACGAGGCACGACATCAGGTTTGACCATATATTTTCCACTTTGCGGTGTCCGGTGAACGGGGCCGCGACCGTTTCCAGTATTGTAATGAGCCCCGCCGCGTATATTATAACGTAATCATACACACGCGTACGGAAACATACGGAAAGATATTAATCCATCGTGTGACGTTGACGCTCTTAATATTTTGATATACCGTGTACGAACCCCCCAGGTGACCATCATCCGCGCGCCGTGGCCCGGGACCCGAGGCGTACGTGCGGTGTAGCATACCTGAGAAACGCGTTCGACGTTATTTCGTATTCAAGGTGTGTTACCACGGTATATCCTATGTGAACGCGACGATCGCAATACGACGCGACCAATGCGATTCTTAAAATAAACAAGACGACCGAAACCAACGTGAGCGGCCTACGTGACACGATAAATGCGACCGATGCGTCCGATTTTTCGTATGCGATTAGTCGCACGGATTGAAAAACAAAATAGTTTGTTTTTAGTCGTTTTTAGTCGCGTCGTGCGATTATTTACGATTATTTTGATACAATTACCGTATTCTATACGATTAATATATTATTTGTATATATATATATTGTTTATAATTTCACATTTATTTAATATACATGTTGGAATTTATTACATACATTTTATATAATAAATACTTTATTGTTGCATTTTCAGTCAAAATGATTTTGTTTAATATACTTAATGGCAGAGACATATTCAACGAACAAAGTAGTCACTACTTATGTATATTAATAATTAAACTTTATAAGTTATATAGATTTAAACTTACAAGATAATACGTAATACTGTGTTAAAATAATTAAACAATGTGTACGCACGTGCGGTCTGATGATCGCATACGTTAGGTACGTGCCGTCTCGTATTATAAATCGATAAATTTTTTTTTTATTTTCCAAACAGAAATACCGTACACGCATTGTATCGCACGCATAATATAATTATTGTGAAAAAGCATTGAACCCGCGGTGCATAACGTTAGTGTATAATAATATGTTCTTCGGCGAACAATTAATATTCAATCATTAATTGTACGACTCACGTTTATCGTCCGTAATTGGACGGGTTTTATGAACAAAGGGACTCCGAGTCGGTTTTGGACACGTCTTTGGTGTTGTGCGCACGCGTCGATTGTGCGCGTGAAGTCGCAAGGATGTCGAATGGTATGTTCGCAGATGTCGTCGTCAAACGAGTTTGAGCGAGAAGACACGTACGTCATAGGGCTTAACGTGTGGTAATAAGACATTGTGTGAAAGGACAAATTACGGTATTTGCTGTCCATGTTTCATGTCAGTAAATAAGACAAAAACAGCAAAAAAAAAAAAACAGTACCCCATAATGTAATATTATTAAATATACAATTCTTTATTTTCAAAATATCTCTATAAAAAACTTATGTTAGCAAAAATAATATAACATTGGACACAAATGGTTTATTTCATGAGAAAAAAAACCTGCAATATTATAAACGTGACTGTTGTACGCGATTTAAGGAAGGGATAGTATTGGAGTTTTTTTGCATAGTTGCATAGATTTCCAACAAGATTTGTTAGTGTTGTACTAGAGCAATCGCCTGGACACATAATATAGCATGAGACGATGAAAAACCCCAAAGGAGAAGATCCATCTGTTGCCGTCTTCCGATAAAGGTCACTGCGGAATAAACAAATGATAAATTAGTTAACAGTTTTATACTTTTTGATTTTCAGATAACGTGACAAACAACTTAGTACTCATTTGAAATACACGAAAACGTAAGAGTAAGAGACAAGCGAGTAATAGGAGATAATATTAAATCAGAGAACCTGTAAGGGTAATGTTTGTTTTCTACGACGATTTGATTCCAATGATTTACCACCAATTCAGTACATTACACCTCTGAAGCGAGCATTTTTCTATGAAGTGATAATCATTAGTTTTTTTAGTCTTATTTCTGCCAAGTAGTGTTATCGATATTCCATAGTAATTTAACTAAATTATAGTATGTGTTATCAGTTTTGACTTTTGTTAAAATTTTAAATGACTAAATATTACTATTGTTGAATATACTTTATTAAATACCCTATATATATATAGATATTTTGTGTTTAAAACAACAACGGTTAAAGCAACGGTATAATATTCTAAAGGTACCTAAAAGTCCGAACGCGGTCGTTTTTACAAAATGGTCAAAACTCCCTTTCACTCAGCACACAGCATTTTCAGAAAATACTAAACGGATGAGAAAACTATGTACGGACGTTTTCTCTCCCTCACGACTTGAAAATAGTAGGTTTAAACGAATCAAGCCAAATCCGTCTTTTTTAACTGGATGGGACGAATTAGTGTCTGCGCACGCAATAAGTGATTTATCAGAGTTTCTCCATCGGTCATTTAGTTTTTGAGAAAAAGCGCAGACAAAAGTTTAAACGAAAAAATGAATTTAGAGAGTTTCGGTCAGTAGCGCGCGCGCAAAGTGCAAAAGAGTATAGGGACGTTAATTTGACATTGCTTTTAAAACTTTCCCAAACGATCAACACTTAGGACGTCTATATATATAAATATACGGTCGGTCACCGTATATACAGGTAAAACACACTGTTGATTTGTCCGTCCTTGTCCATATATCGTTGCGCGACCTTATGGATTACCCAGGAGACTGCCGCAGAGGCTTTTTGGTAGTTTTTTTTTTTTTTAAGCAAGTTCGTACATTTGGGTAAAACTAAATAAAACAAATAATGGTTTACGAAAAGAGTAAATACAGCTATTTTCTGCCAGTTTTTTTTTTTCAACGTATGGTATAAAATTCATAATACTACGAGGGTGAATATAATATGAACGTGATGTATAATATATTTTGCAAACCTTATTGTCGTTTTGAATAGAATACATTTTCGATACGGTATCGCATATGGTCTGGATCTGTTAAACTAAACCACGTGGCTACGTGTAATAATGTGTGACGATGATTCATAATCGTCGTGGTATTCATAATACACCGTACAAATTCAAAACCAGGTGGTGCACTTCGGAATTTACCGACAGCTCGGATCAAGCTCAATAAAAATTGACCACATGCGAGGAGTTAAATTATTGCACAACAACTTTTACTTATAATCAGGGCCCGTGAGTTCATGCATTTGCATATCAATCTTGCTAAGTCGCATTTAATGCTAGGTGACATAAATATCCATTTCAAGGTACTGTGGTTAAGTATGTGAAATTTTATGTTGCATATTTAGAGGTTTTTTACCTATTTGGCATATTTATGCATTTTTCTATTTTACTGTGCATATTTTTACCGAAATTTGATCAAAATGCAATAATTTATATTTTTACACAGTATAAAATACATGGGAGTTTTCGCAACATCAAATTATTAAAAATAAAACGTATAGAGCAGATAATGTGAGTACAAACGTACGTATACGAACGTATAGGTACGTAGCCCGCATTATGAAATGAATGGACATTTTTTTGTTATTCCAAAATTTACTTATAATATTTTTATTTTTTAATCTACATATTTTTGATACATATTTTTAGATTTTTAGTGCATATAAATGCATATTTCTGAACTTTTAAAGGCATATTTCAATGCATATTTTCTCAGCTTTTAGTGCATAAGTGCATACTTATTTAGGCATTTTTTAGAGCATGAACTCACGAGCCCTGCTTATAATTATTACATCAAATAATTTTCAATACATATCGTGCACGTGAGTGTCATTGGTGTCAATGCAAAATATTGAAATTCCGATAAGTTATTAAAAAAATTAGACCGATTTATCTGATCCGTGTCTATACGCTAAGCAAAGACTTCCCCCCCCCACCAGTGGCGACTAACCTCCGAGGCTGACTTTTGAGAATTACACGGTTTGAACGTGAAGTGCATCGGCTGCGTTTTATCCAGTCCGTGGCGATCTAGTATTTTACTCTACGTTTATTTTACCTACATCGGACTCGGGTTACTTGAGTGGACATTTTTTCTGCTTCCGAGTCGTAGATGTGGTCGTGTATAGAGGACCCGCTATGAAATCGTTTATAAAATACCACTTTCCGTGTACTGTTGCAGTGATAAAAACCGAATACCATCATCACCACCACCAGCATCACCTCCAGACGGCCAACCCGGCGGCGGTGACGGCGTTCGGCGGGACTCCGACCATGATGTCCGCGGTGGCGGCGGCGGGCCAGGGCCTAATGTCGGCGGCGGATACGGCTCGGGTCGGCGGCGGCGGCGGAGGCGGTGGCGGTCAGCAGCAACTGATGCTGAACCAGTCGCCGGTGGTGACCAGGTCGCAGGTGATGAACGGCAACAACGCGGCCATGCTGCTGATGAACAACACGGGCCGGACGAACTTCACCAACAAGCAGCTGACCGAGCTGGAGAAGGAGTTCCACTTCAACAGGTACCTGACCCGGGCCAGGCGGATCGAGATCGCGTCCGCGCTGCAGCTGAACGAGACCCAGGTGAAGATATGGTTCCAGAACAGGCGGATGAAGCAGAAGAAGCGGCAGCGGGAGGGTTTGCTTCCGGTGGCCCAGCAGCAGCAGCAGCACCAACAGGAAATGCACCTGAGCGGCGCGAGCAGCACCAGCAACTCGCCCACCGCGTAACGTCCAACCTTTAACCGCGGCGGCGAGCTAATACCGTACAATGCGTACGTTGTAACGCGATAAACAACAATAATAATTATAATCTTATATTGTGTTATGGTAAATAATGTGCAACGGTGTACGGCACGTGCGGTAGTACGATAACGCGTGTGGGCAAGTCGAGCGCGCGTGTGGGCAAGTCGAGCGCGCGTGTGAACCGCTAGGACGGGAATTTGTACAGCGCAGCGGGCCGTGTGTGTACTCGTGCCATACATATTGTAATATTATGCGCGGGCATTTCAGCGGGCAAAATTCCGTGGGAATCCGTTCCGGTAACGTCTCGAGGAGGTTACCGCGTTCACCGCACGATACCGCGTAGAACAGCCGCAGTCGTTCGCCGAAAATACGTACGTCCGTTATTACACATTATGATCGATCGCGTGAAAATCCCGGGGTAGACACCTGTTACTCGCATAGTTTCCCGATTATAACAGTTATGGGGCCGTTATTATACGTCGATCGCTTAACAATCACGCTATGGATGCAATGGTAGCCACGTCGTTCGGCCGCGAGTTTGTTAATGTTTTCGCTAAGCTAATAAGACCGGCTGCCACGTGTTAACCATCGGGTGGACTTTTCCTAGCAGAGGCTATTTCGTCTCACGCTAAACCGTTCAGCAGCCAGATGCCACAAAGTCTGTGCGGGTGAACCAATCAAATCGACCGACAAAAGTGTGTGCATAGGCCAGCAGACTTTGAATTATTTAACAGACGTTGACTGTAACATCTTACACTTTTACGGTTTATTTTGAGCTTGATGCAAAGGTTGTACAGCATATCTATCGGGTGAACACACACGTTTAGCGGGACGTTGTAATAACAGCCCTTGGTCGTGCATCACGTCAAAGTAAACGGGATGAAAGAGTCGTGTAATTAACGGCGGTGTGTTGTGACGGTAAGTTCACGATATCCTACATGATATCATGTTATAGCTAAAGGATAAAGGATACATAGAAATCCCTTTCTAAAAAAAAAAAACAGCATTCCGCCAAGTGTCTCATATCGTTCGCGGTCGCGCACAAAGCGGATATCATTATATTATCACGACGACGCACGGCCACGGTGTTGCGAATAACACGTGACGCGACCGAGTGCATAATATTTTAAACGTCACGATTCATTACAAAACGTTCCTGTCGCGTACCCGAATAAATACCGATCACCTCGGACACGTTCAATAATACGCTATCAATTTCGTGCTGCCTCGACTTGCCGTACGGTACCGTATATTACATTTATAACGTGCTGTATGTTTTCACAATCTGCGATCGTGACGCGATCACAATAATTATACATGTTTTGGGCGTTATACGATAATCTTACATGTACGCGCGCGCACCCCGGACGGCGGCCACCGTTCGCGTTTTCGTTTAGTTCCTATGATATTTGTACATACCTATGTATCATGTAAATTTATATTACATTATGACTTATTACATGTTTAACTACCTACATATAGAATAATAATAATAATAATAATATACATTATCCGATTATCGTGTGTACGATACGAGTGCAATCCACCAAATGAATACGTTGTATAGGGTGCACTGTACAGCTATTGGACAATGTCAGCTAATGTTCACGACACGAGAACACTAGATTTATTTATTATATATGACGTTTGTATAATGGTCATACCGCAGCTCACAAACCGCAGTATCATAGTTTACAAACTATGTGATCGTACAATACGCTATGTTCAATCGTTTAGGATTTCATTTATTTTTTCGAATTACCTAATATGTGTTTAAAAGTAATTCGGTTTAACGTACGATTTCCTTAATATATTTTATTTAAAGAATAAAACACGTGTACCATTCTTCAAGTCTGAACTGTAGAAAATATTTTATTGAGAACAAATATACGATCCTATTTGAATAGCAAACAAATTCGAAAGTGTTCAATCGCTGGTCTGTCCACCTTATGTATGTACTGATTTTCAATCTCTGCATTTGTCTGTATACCTATAGTTGACTTTCGCCGTTGTATACATTTAGTGTAATCGTAAACCATACAATAAGTAAAGAATAAATGTTTAAATGCGGTATAATTATGTTTATATTCACGGCGTTGATGGAGAACAAAATATCTTTTTTATCCCGATTGTGATTCGCTGTGATTAAAATAATAAAAACACGTATTATCATTACAATAATATGTATCTCGACTTAATTCAAAACCCTGTAGATATAATTCGATGTAATTTATGTAAACGTTTATTATACAACGTGAACGCGCATCGATTAAAACTTATTACGTGTACACTAGTATACCGGTACAACCCTCGATTTAACTAATTATTTCTCTCATGTTAATATATAAATAATTTATAAAATTTATATATTATTGTAGTAGATTATATTATTGTATATATATTATTATGAAATAAAGTTAAGAGCAAATACATTTCAATCAGCTTGTTTTTTCTTTTTTGTTCATTTAAATCAAAACATAGCAAAAGGCGTTATAATCCTTGATGGATCCACACACAAATCCTCGTGAATGGTTATAACGGCATTATCCAAACGGTTATCTATAGTCTATACGATTGGCCGATGCATAATATTACATAGTATGACGGCAATTGTTCAACGACTAAAATATTGTAATCGCTGAGCGAGAGTAAAATTATTCTTCGACCAGGAAAAACGGGGGGACAGGGACGTTTTTCGAGTACGATCGGTTTGCAAGGGACCAGTGTATATACTTACTGCGATACAAGTGCCGCCAATGGCGTACGAGCAAAGGGGCGCTGTCGACGCCACGGACAATAGAGATCGCGCGCGAGCGGAGCGAAAAACTCTGTGTCGGAGCTCTTTTTCCCCCTCGCCGTCAGTCATGATGTGAGGGGGGTAAAGGACCGGACATTTTAATCTACCATTATGTGTGTCCCTGTCTGCACGCCGTATATATACAATTTTTTTTTATTATATACGACGGCTTTATCCCCTGTACGCGTACGCCAAGTGTGAGAGTACGGGAGAGGGGAAGGATATACGAGAGGCAGAGAAAATGAGAGAGAGGGAGAGGGTGAGAGGAAGAAAAAGAGAAAAACGAGTAAGTGTGAGAGTGCGAGTGAAGGAGTGGGTGCGGAGTGAAACACTCATACGAAGTATAAAAAAAAAAAAAAGAGTAAAAATAACACAATGGGGGTCCGCCGGTCACGTCGGTGTCGGGGTGGCAGGCAGGCAGTGGCAGTGAGTGGCAGTCGGCTGATAATAATGATGGATTATGAGAGACCCTGCGAGAGTTTCCCCCCAGGGGCGACCCGGTGGTGGTAAAGGGAAGTTAGGTGTATGTGTTTATGTGTGTGTGTGTGTGCAGGGCCCGAAAACCTACGTCAAAACTGCTCTATAACCTTTACGCGAGAACGGCTCTTTATATACATTTATACATATTGTACGTATATATATATATATATATCTGCTACCGTGTTACCATTACGCCGCCGCAGCCGCTATTATTATTATTATTATTATTATTACTGTTATGCCAAGACTTTTTCGGTTTTTCATTTTTTTTTCCTCATTTTCGTTCGCCCCTTCGTTGCCATTATTTCACACGTTATTCATCATGCGATGCGGTTTTCGCGCGCCAGCTCTCAAAGCGCACTGCAGCAAGACGTGTCTAAAGTACATCATAATATCTAATGTACAGGCACAACGTGTCGACGACACCTCCTATTAAATTATCCTCATATGATCCACGTAAATCATTTATTTATTTCACATTTATTTTTTTTATTTTTTAAAAAATATCTTCCGATACCACGAAAGTACATACGAGTAATATTACACTGTGCGCGCACACATCACACGTATTACTCGTAAACCTATTGGCTAGTATGCTATACCGTCGTGGTAATGAATCGTAGTTTTCTGCCAGAACTATTCGGTTGTTTAAGTACTCATGACGACTATCGTTTTAAACTAGTGTTTGATATTTCATTTCTGTCAGCCGAATACAGATGACGTCGGTGAACATTTCAGATATTATACGCAATAGTATACGCAAATTTAAAATAGGTTAGAATATATGCTTCAATCTATTATTGTTCGTATAATATTATTCAAATAAGAAAATACGAACACTATTTTCGTCGAAAATTTAAGTAATAAAGTTAAGCAATAAATGTTTCAAAGAAAATTAAATAATATTTTTTAAGTGCTATTATATGTTATAAGTTATAAACTTACATTTATTACCCATTTAAATACGGCAGCTACGGTTGCCGTGCACATTTATAGCAGCAAGTCTGTACACGGAGCAAAAGAAAACTTGTGATACTTGAGGAAAACAAAATATGAAGTACGTCCTGTTACCACAGGAAATTGATTATAACTTACAACGACTATTAATCTAAAATCGACCAAAAATATAATATGTAGACTGTAGATTGTCAGTCTGTATTACAAACATTTCGCCCACATATTTTATCATCACAGCGAATAAACTTCTAAAATTAAAAACCAACCCTATAGGCTATAACTAGGTAATGTTAAGTGTTTCGACCCAAAAACACTCAAACATTAATTCGAATGTTATTAAAACATGCTTCAAAAAAGTATTCATAATTAAAAGTAATTAAATATAATTTATACTTTGCATTATATTAAATATGAGTAGGTTTTTCGTAGTACAAATCTAAACTCTATACATTATATATTGTCACACTGATACCACTGATTGTATTTACACATTTTACGTCACATCGTTTAGTTGTCGTTTATGAAGCCCAACATATTTTTAGAGCATAAAAAATCAAGCCGAGCAATTAAAATGTAACTCTAAATGTTCTTATTTTTGATAATCGACAATAATTGTGTTACATTAAAATATCTCATTTTAAATATTCTAAAGAAAATCCAGAATCCTTGTAGTCTATACGAGTGTACGACTTACGATTATATTTTTAAACGTCCGCGTGGACCTTTTCAAATTGAACGAAAGTAGTCGAGTCACGTACTGAGGTACAAAACAGTGAAAAATAAATACAACTCCATAAAAATATGCATAACATATTGTGAAATTTAATATATTTTTTTCCGATTGACTTGTCTATTTAACGTATGTATTGATTTCATAGAGAAATACATATTATATGGAGTATTGTGGACGCTATATTGTATATTATATCTATTCACCGTACGGTCTGAATACAGATAAATCTATTTAAAAATAAAGTGCTTTTATGTCATGAAAAATAAAATTTAAACATTTTAGTACTAATACTTAGGTATATTGGTAAATGAACATGACACATAAAGCGTTAACACAATATTTTACTAATAGACTATAATATAATGTACAATACTGTACAAACTATTAGTCGCAATGCTAAATTAAAATGCCTGGTTAAACTTTTTTGAATATAATATTTTAAGTGTAAAATGATTTTAATAATAACGCAACAACACTGGATTTTGCAGTGATAATTTATACAAGACGTGCGTTTTATATTTTTCCCCTTCGTAAAGTTTGAAAATTATACAGCTATTTAAAAATAATTACTGTGATACGTATCTATGTTAATTAAATAAGTGATAGTGAACTTTGTTTTTTGGTTTCACATTAACGATTTATACTTAAACCATTATTTTATGCAGTACAGTGGTACATCTGACTAACAGACACTATAGGGTCTAGGACATTTAAACTATTTACAACTTTTGATTATCTGATCCTGTGTTTTTGGTTTATATTAAAAATACGACGTTGACGTAAACATACAAACGTAACCTAACTTTTTTATTTTAATTTTTCAAATTTCGCCGGCAACCCCGTGTATACGACGTTGACGATAAATATATCACGGGCGACGGCGGTCAGCTGAGGCTATTCGATTCATTTCTAAAGAACAGAACCCAAAACGCATTTCCGAATACATACTCGTATAATCCCATGGTATACGCTTGTATTATGTATACGTCGTAGGTATACATGTGCGATAACGGCAGAACGGGTGCGTGCATGAATGAGGTATGAAGGGTATATGTTTGCGCCGAGAACGAGCGTATTTGACTGATCGGTCGCGGCCAACAGAGGTCGCGAGGAGGGTGGCACGGCGGCGAGGGTCGAGGGGAAGGACGAAAAGGATTTTATAAATACGGATAGGCGTGAGCGTGTGCGTGTGTGAATGTGTGCGTGTGCGTGTGTCCCTCTTTTTGGACGGGATAAAAATAAATGTCAATCGGTGAAAACGCGCAATAACAGCATTCATTGTGCGCGCGCGCGCGCGCGCGGGCACGTAGGTACATGTACAGCCAGTGAAATTTTCAAAGAAATCAAAAAAAAAATGCCCACGAGCTGTACCTATATACGCAGTCGAGTTGACAAAGGCCGCTGAAGACAAGCCGATCCATCATACAGATACGTCTATATACACGCGCGCGCATTCTCTCTCTCTCTCTCTCTTTCTTTCTCTCTCTCATGCACACACACACGCATGAGTGTACGAAAGTCCGTGTGTGGAAAGGGCAACTGATGGCGTGTTACAAAGTGTCCAACATGGTTTGTGTATTGCCGTTCGCCGCCGTCGCCTTATGGGAATCGAAACAAGGCTTTTGTCTACCGCACATTTCTCTTATTTTTTTTCTTTTTTATAGTACAATGAACGTTATGAGCACCTATATAACTTACAAGTAGGGCTGCGAATTTGATGTGTTTTGCACCTTATTTTTGTGTTCCAAAATAGGTTGTTTTATCGGGAAATGGGCGCATGTTTGTTATACCTGATTTTACTTCGCGTATTTTGATGTTTCGGATTTATCTTATATATTTTGCGCAATTTTATACCATTCGCATATAGGTTCGAATCAATCGATAGTTTCTCACTGAACGACAATTTAGTAATGTTTTCGTTAAAAATTGTATACGGCTTACATTCATCGTTTTAATTTTGTGTCTCAAAGTACGACCTGAATATAACTAGTGGCTTTACAACTTTTTCAACATTAAAACATCGGACCACTGTAGGAATTAACAGGTGTAATATGATATACAAATGAGATTTAAATCAAAAAAATAATAAACGTATATTAACAGTTTGGGAAGCAAGTACTTTAATGAAATGTATAAAATAATTAAAAAATAATATGAGATATACTCAATAAACATGCTACACTGTCTACCACATTCAAGGATTAAAAACTGAAAATCTTGTACTTTCCGACGATACGTAACACAAGACAAAGTTTAAAATTCAAATTTGTTGTCACGTATTCAATATAATTCTGAAATAAATTATTTTAAACTAACAGTATAAGACATGAATTCTGAAGTAGGATCACATAAAGTACGTTTTTAAACATTTTAAAACACTGCCGTTATCACATTTGGAGTCCGTCGTTTCCCTGATCACAATGAATTATGTTCAGTCGTTGTTGGAAAATAATAACAGTACAAACGATATAATCAGCAACTATACAAAAATATTCGTAATATGTGTTGGTCTTGTATTTTTACAAACATTAAAGTGGCTGCAAGTAAAAGGCATTCATTACTAGGAGAGGTTTCCGCTCAATATAATATACGCTCCGTATCTAGGACGTAAAATAAATAAGATATTCGACAGCATTTGACGAAGAGGGAGCGTATAGGTGTTACGAATTAAATTTTTTTCTATGATATGTTTACAATTAATATTATAGAAGTCGTGTATATATTGGATTTTGGGTAAAAAATAATAGTTATATTTTTATTCATAAAGTGGTTGGCCAGTTGATGAAAAAAATTACGTGATGTGAAAATCTAATATCCATTTCATGAAAAGTTATGCGGTTGATAAAATAATTTTGTATTTCACGAAGACCGAAGTGATAAAAGAATGTTTTCCATTTCATGAAATAGAAAATTCTTTATGAAATGAACAATTTTACTTATGGATGTGACATACTTACTATCCGAGAATGCGATACTGTGCCTCATTCGAACGAATTAGTGACATCGTCAAGCGTCTATATCACAACAGTCTCTCCCACTACATTTCGAGGAAGTACGAGAGCAGCAAACAACGAGTCTACAAGAAAACATGGTTCCCGAAATACGTAATGTAAAATGAAATGTATCATACTATCATGTATGAGAAAATTATTTTAAACTTGTGACATTAATTAGAATTTTCTAGCTTATAGCTGTAATCAGAACCGTATTTAAATATTGTCACTTAGTGTTAAAAACCTGACATGTGCAAAAAAACCGGAAAATAACATTTTGATATCAAAAAATTTGAAGACTTCTATTTTATAGAGATATAGAACTCTCTCTTCGAAAAATGTTAATAGTTGCAACTTTTTATTAATTTAAGGTTAATGACACCTTATGATTTTTAATAGTTTATTTAGTTTTCAGAAAGGAAAAAACGTATTTAACTGAATATTGTTTTAGTAATATTATCTCGATTTTCATAATTTATGTACTGAAAACTATCGATCGAAATTTCATAATGTTTTTATATTTATGTCTGCAGTTCTGTACTGTACCTAAGGCTGCAGGCGTAAAAAGTAATCACTTACGCGGGTTTTCCGCCCAAATCCATTTTATCGTCCGAATAATAGCGTGTCGATCTCGTGTGCACCCCAGTTCATTAACATAAGCCGGAGGTTAAGGCCGTTCAGACGGTCTAACACTGCAGTATATGATATATATATATATATATGTTTACGATTGGTGTTAGTTTATATACTAATATAATGAAATGCTCTATGCAAAATAACAAAAATGTAGTATTTCACTACAATATATGCATAATATTGAATATATCGTTCATGTATATTGTATAACGATAATTTTTTCCCGGTGGTGTCGGTGTGTAAACGATTATATGCATTATAATATATACAGGATGTTTTTTTAGAAGTGCTTACTAGGACCGTATTGAGGTTGTTTGGGCGCCCCTGGCAAATCGTCGAAAACGCGCCCCCTCCAGAAAATTTTTTTTACCAAAATAATAACCACTGCATTTATTTACATCAAATTATTTTATTAAATTCTTCTAAATGCTCTCATGTCGGACTTTTTCGACATTATACTAGTCAAAATTAAAACGGCACTAAATAAACTGTCCTAAATTTTTCAAATTTTCTTTAAAAATATTGTGTACATAATACGTGGGTGGTTCAAATAAATAAGAACATTTTTTTTAAAATTATAGGATTGAGTTCATTGGCCCTAGAAAAATCACTGGGCGCTAGGATATCAACAAAGAAAACCCGCAGAGTCTGTTCGAAAACTATTTCGGAAAAATACGTATATGTACTGGCTAATATGAGAATGTGTGATTAACAATTATTTATACAAAGTCGTCGAATCTCCGCGACGAACATATCGCGTTGCTAAGTGATTTTCCAAAATTCAAAGTTTATAGGAATTAACTACGCGAACTAGTGCGGATAGTTGCCGGTTTCTAATAAGCCTCCGAACGATACATGCCTCATATGAATTTTATTGCACAAATCGTCGAAATACAGTAAATTGTTGTTACTTTTTTTTTAACAGAAGCCTACCGTGTTAATAATATTAGTTATTACAATTGATGTTCTGATATGATGTTAACGTTGTGCAGAAGAACTGCGTACGCGCGTCGTTTGCCTTTCTTCACCAGACTTTAAGTAATTCTTTTGTGCATAAACATGCCATCGGACGCGTCCTAATTTTGTATAAGTTATAAATATTTTTTTTTGATATGTCTTCGTATATTTTATTATTTTTTATTGTTATAATTTAACATTTCATTGTACGAATTTTTCGCTACAGCTGATTTAATTTTACTCCAATATGTTATTATGACTTTTTGTGTTCAGTGAATTTTTATTTATATGATACACATACTAGGTATATAACTGTGAAAAATGATATTTTTATAGTTTATATGTATATTACACAATAATATAACTTATTATGGTGTGTGTGCTATGTTTAATACATGATAATATATGATTACTTTCGAAAACGAATTAAGTACTTCGTGTTTTGATTTTATGAATTAAAAAAGAGGTTTATATTTTCATTGGATGGAACTGCTCACCCCCTTTTTTTACCGTAAAAATACTTAAATTTGAATTTCTTTTTTCATGCCACCTTAAGTATGTCCTTGCTGAGGCGATACAAAGTTTTGTTTTTCGAATGGGAACAACCCATTTTCACTGCGATATTTCATTGAGATAATTTTTCTGTGCAATTTGATCTAATATAAGTATTAAGGAAAATACCATTTTAATACCTAATATTATGATATCATTTGTAATTACATATTATCACTGATTTCCACTAATTCGAGATAACGCAAAATAATTAGATTAGCATTTTGACTACGGCACTACGCGTTACATCGACAATTCCAGAAAAAAATAATTGAATAATGTTTTGCGTGAAAAATATGGTGTTGTCATTTGAAAAACAAAAGTTTGTATCGCCTAAGGTACCTTGAAAAATAAAAGTGAAAAGCATAATTTTTACGGTAACTTGAAAATTGAAAAATTGTTTTTGAATTAAAGTATTTTCACGGTCAAAAAAGTGGACGAGCACATCTAAAAAACCACCCTTTATACTGCCGCGTTGGTGACCAACACTTTTTTAATCAAGTAATGGAACGTTCGACTTGTATTTTACGCTGACGGACGTATTTTGCAGTGGTGCACTTTTGAAGATTTTTAAGAATTCCAATTTATTTTTATTTTCGTTCCAACCGTTTGATTTACATAATTTTTTAATTTTTTTTTCATCATATTCTTTTACTGTAAAATGTATCATATTATGATTGAGACTGAATATTTTAATTTTTTTTTAATAAGCACCATTCTAACAGACATGCACAATAGTTTCCGTAGAAGTAAATGTTTATGCCTACAAAGCCTAAAATATGAAAACTTAAAATTAACTAAAATCGTAATTGTTTTTCAAAAACATTATTTTGCGTCCAAATTATTCTTTACTTCGCAAATGGTTAGGTGCTCGAAATAGTTGTAACTGTAGACTTCTATGCCCTCTCCCTCCAGGCTTGTAATTGAGAAATTGTATTATAGTTAGCAATAGTGTGTCCGATATGGTGATGTGTTTTGAGGTAATTTAAGAATAAATCGGTTTGGTCTGTTTAAGTGTCGGCCATCTCGGGTCACCCAAACATAAGCAATACTCATTTTCCAGAGAAGAATGTCGTTCATCACATTTGTATGACTGTATCTATTTTATGCAAAAGGCCTCGTGGAACTCTAGAAAAATGCCAAAACCATAATCGGATACAGGACACGGGTACAATGGCGTGTTAGAGGATTTTTGTTCTCCTCGAACCGAGCTGATGATTAATTGTTTTACTTGTACGTCACATAAAAGTGGAAGAGATGTTTTCTTCCTATTTGAAAAGTATTGGTGGTTGAAAATAATCATCGTTGTACGAAAATGTATGTAGTAAGACCGTATAAACCGTAAAAGTGTAAGACCAAACGTGATCCCGCGTGAAATCCTGCAGAGTCGTTTCGATCCTGGATGTAAAACATGGAGCGCTATCTATGTACGGAACCGAAGTACGTTTGAACTGTTTCACTCGTTCCTGTGCACGCGTTATAGATACATAGGTGACACCACATAACTGTTCGTACGATAACCAAGTGCTCTAATATTTTAATTTCGAACCGCCTAGTTTGTGATAAAGATAATATTGGTACATTCCATCGCAATATTTTCCAGCTATTTTAAATTTAATTGGATTTAGAATCTCTAGTAGGCATACACGTAATTCTGATTTGTTCCATACACCTAATTTTAATACAAATAGTGGAAAAAATAAATTTTTTTCAAGAGCAATTATTAACGCCAATAGAATCTCCACAGTCTTGGATTTTTTCGTTTTTTCTCGTCAAGTATTTAAATCTTAATCTTTGTTATTTTTAAATCATAGTGCATAAATATTTATTTTATAATTATGTTTTATTTACTAAAATTTTGTCTTTGTATTTCTTACTATTATTTACTTTTATTATTATCACTTGTCTATTTTTCATATTATGCCAATTCATATATAATGTATTTCTTTCTGTGTTAAAGGGCTTTGGCCCGTTGATTTTATATAAATAAATAAATAAATAAATAAATAAATATTATATTTAATTTACATATATTCATGTGTTTTTTTCGTAATTTTCCTTTTTAATTCGTGTTGATTGTTTGTAAACAAACCGTGTCATTGGCAACGGAGGAATATTTTTTAGAGAGCGGTTGCCATGAAGTTTTATAGAAACTGTTTAAACCATTATGGCCCATGCATAATAAAAGATACACCAAACTATTTTCAATAATTTAATGTTTCTGAATTCGTCGTATTTATTCCATACCACATACATTATTGTATGATTATAATTATATTGTATGAGCTTAGGGCTTGGTTGCCTGGATCTAAATGCTCTATAAACTATTTAAAAATGATCTATAAATAGTCGAATAAGTTACTTAAAAAATGCAATAAAAATGCATCTATACTACTAATACCGTTTTATTGGGTATTTTAATGATAATCTACAAAAATAAAACTGAAATTTAAAAAAAATTGATTTTAGATACCTACCTAATATTATAATTTAGTTGAATTTAAATTATCAAGCCATAATAATGTACATAAATATGTAAATATGTATTAAAACTAACGACATTTACCGAAAAGTTTAAAAAAGAAAAATATTGAAAAATGCATTGATAATGCAAAAGAAGTGTTTTATCATTGAATTTTGAATTACCTGTTACATGAAACGAAATTTGTATTGGCAATGCATAGCCTAGGATCATCTAAAAAATGCACTTTGCATTTAAATCTGTGCCTTAATTACAAGTAAGCCCGGTGCGAAACAGTTCATACATTTTTAATTTCTTAATTCTGTTTTACTTAATATTATTATCTCCCAAAAATCGTACAGGATTTTTAAGCTAGTAATGCCTTTAACTAAAAATGTTTCAATTTTTCGTTGAGACTCATACAGGCATTACTTGGGCTAATTAATAATACAAATCTTTATTTTATTTCAAGTGAATCAGAATATCCATAATTAGGTATTATTATATAATTGTCTGCAGCATGTTTTGAGTTGTTGCCCATGTTTATTACTTCTGCTCACAGTTTGCTTACATAGTTGTGCATTGGTCATATTGATTAGTATTTAGTGATGTACAGATAGGAGTACAATTTATACATAATATGCCACTTTATAGTTTATTGCCACTAGGTAATGTCTATTAATCATTGTGCGTTCAAAACAATATTTACTCTATGTAACTGTACATCAAATATAATAAGTAATAACCATTGATTTAAATGACGAGTGACAGTAGTTCTTTAATCGTTAGTAAATCGAACCAGTAAACAGATGAAAGTGAACTAAGTACTAACTAGCCATCATAGAAAATGATCGCTAGATGGCGTTCTTGAATATGAAAACAATTTCACTTCTCTTATACAGACATCAAAAAGTCATTAAACGATTAAACGTTTCAGTGAAAATGAGAATGTTTTGTAATTTTTAAAACAGCGAAAATCAGACGTGTTAAGCCGAAATCAATAATATTGTTTAGACCACTTTACTGGGATGTTTCTCTCTCATACGAAATTATATTGAATGTCCTGCCTTATAGAAATATCCTGGATTCGTTTCTGCTTTCAACCAAGTTAATAGTTATACAACATTATAGTAAGAACCAAGAGGTCGGTCAGAAGAAAAAAGAACTAATAATACAATCATTAATACAGTACGCGCAAAACATATTTAGAACAATGTACGACGGTTGTTTAATCAAAAATGTAATGTTTACCAAATGGTCAAAGACATCGTGCTGCAGGTGTTTTTCTATAAGTGTGACGAAAAAAATTCAGGAAAACCGAACGGCAGCGCCGCCATTGCACTCTTATAAACAATTTAATATTACGTATACTGTTTATCACATATCGTACTTTTAATGATATAATCTAATGTGTATAGCCTCTCCTGTGCGACAGATGTCTCCGCTGCTAACGCTCGTACAGGAACATTTTAATTTAAAAATAAATATAAAATATACGTGTACCTAGTACAAGACGAAATGGTATGTAGTAATATACAATAATCGGATGCAGCCGTCTCCGCGCGCGCCGGATGTGCAACGGACGGACTCCGTAATGTGTAATATTATAATATAATTGTTATTATTATTATTATTATTATTATTATTAGTATTATTATTATTATTACTGTTATTATTATAATTTGATTGACGGCTATCGTACCGCTACCGATGGCGCGAACCTGGGTCGGGGGAGAGGGGGACTCCACCATGCCCGCTCGGCAGCAGCCATGTTTAAGACGTTTGCCGCCGACCTGCGTGCGCCTATGTGAACACAGCCGGCAAATAGTTTAGGCCGCCGCAGCATACCTAGCAGAGAATAAGAATAGGATAGCCGTCACGTGCAAGTGCAGCAAGGTTTTCGACTGGATCGCGTGCACGGATGCGCGTACTTATACGTGCGGGGAAACAATACGGATCGCGTTTTGTAGAAAAGCGTCGTGTAAAGGCGGTACAGGTGTTGTCCAGGACTTCGGGTTGACTTTTGAAGCCGAGGACAAAAGTGTTTGACGCTAAAAGTGTGTACATAAACAGTGTGTCGTGAAAATGATCGCGCCGCATTAAATATCTCGCCGATGTTACGTAATACGAGTATTATACGAGACGCGCGCGAAAACATGACGTCAACAATTATCTTCCGCGTGAACGTGCTACAATTGATCGCGAAACAAATAACGACCTGCAAACAGGTGCGATTGAATGTCCTTCTCAGCCATATACATTATTATGTAGTGGTTTCAATCTCTGTCCGACAGCGAACCAGTCTCTAAAGGTTATTAGTTATTACTTATTACGTATCTTCTGCGGTTCTAACGACGAATATGATTGCTGACGGCATGCGACGTCGTTTAGCGGGACCCTAAGCCGACAGCACCGACGGGACGTGTTGTCAAACTATATTATTCGTTTGTTATGAACATCGTACAGTATTTTTAAATTATTCGCACGAAAGCGGTATAACATACGGTTGCCATGGAAATGCTCATTATATTTTATCGATATCGGACGCCACACACGTATCCTTATTCCTTGCCCAAACGAAAACCATCCTGCGGTCCGCACTAGTAGTCCGCTTCCCGTCATTTTGACACGTTTTGGCACGTTTACACTTGTAATCCTTTGCGAAGGAAACACCGATATCGGTCCAATATTACGGTTTAAGAAGAGTTGTACGCTCACAATAAAACGGCCGGCTGTGTACACATTGTGTGGGCACACGTAACATGCGTTTGCTGAAATAAAATGTTGACGAAACACACGATTGGTACTGGTTTTGAAATATCTTGTTGCACAATATGATTTCGAACCGATGGTAGATTATTTTATTTTTATTGATGTTTTTTTTTTTTTTTACTCGTTCTCGCGGTGCTGCTGCAGCACACGGCGACCGTTCTTGGCGTGCATTTTTAACGCATTAAAATCCACACTATTCCGAATTTACTTTGCCTACGTAGGGTAGACAATGTGCGCGTGCGAAAAAAAAAAAAATGAAAAATAAGCGAAAGGGAAAAATAATGGTCCAATAGGTTAGTTTTGTTTTGTACCTATATACGTATTATATACCCGACGCGCGCACGTCCGCAAATGCATAAATAATAACGACCGATTATCGCTGCATACCTACGCGCCGCTGCCGGGTACGGCTTATTATTGTTATTATTTTACCAACAGAGGCCGACCGAAGAGCCTAAGTGATTTTTTTTCGTAAATTATTATTTGGAATTTTCACATTGCCCGTGCGCTTGTGTGCACCTACGTAATATAATGTTTGTTATACTCTGTGTACGACTATTATACGTCTGTAATACGCGTATGCGTATTACGATAATGCGTGTGTATTAATACTGTGTACCAGCCGCATATCGCGTTATTGCAGTTTTGGGGCTGACGGTATTATGACGGTAGAAAACGAAGTTTGTTCATTGCACGTGCATAGGTACGCAAACGGCCGAAAAGTAACTTCACTGACAATTCAAGAAAGGCCATAGGTATGGGTATATTAGATGTAACCCTGCGCGGACCAGTGGCGTCGCGTTAAGGGTTCAAAACCTCTCGCACCCTATCGGCTTCTTTTCTACTAATAAAACTTCCCTAAATACTATCTATAGTCTTCACTTTCCGTAACAACAGCGACAGGTTAGGTCTGCCTAGGTGAGAAAGGTCGTTTTCTTCATTAAAAATACTCAAAACATAACTTGGAAACATTAATAGAGAAAACCGATGGATTGGTAATTTATTCATCGTGAAATAGTTTTAACAACGGTTGAAGTTCTAAATAATTAATTTGTTGAAAACTCCAAGAGATTGATAAATAGGATTGATTTAATTTAGATGGAAAAAAATAAGTAATAGGTATAATATGTTAATATATTTTTTTATTTTTTTTTATGTTTTTTTTAGTTAATATATTTGTAAACACAAATAAAATCAACCATAAAAATAAAAGGCCGGACGATTACAGGGTACCCGATAGATGTTAAGTTTCAAACAAAAATAACAGCTTCAAATTTAATAAGTTTAGCCGAATAGACGTGAAACAGTTTATTTACAATGTTGAGACCAATCATTTCCAATCATTTCTATGAAATTAATGTTTCGATGAGCATACTATTAATTATAATACTCAGAGATTAGTTAATTATTCATAAGAGCCAGATAAGTCGGATAGCTGTTTAAGCCCCCCCCCCATTACAAATGAATGACAATATACACCTGTACATGCTAAACGAATAAATTACGACTTCACTCGTTTCTCGTTTTACGATACTAAAATACGTATTAATTTTCCATATCACATTTTGTACATAAAATCGAACTCATTATATAATATAAAATTGTATTTTATAATATGTATAGCGTGTATATTATGCATTAGTCAAGTGTATGAAATGCATAAAAGGTATACGATTGTATTATTAAGTCACAAGTACACACACACGCTCACGCTCACGCACACATATGTACCTACATAATATATTATAGGATAAAACAATTACTTAACCCTTCACGCAAAGGGACCCTTTTCGATGTCCGAGGTTAATGGAATAAAATTGTCTCGCTAAAATAATAATTTTCTTACTACACAATGCATGAATACAGAGTAACACAATGTGGTTAAATATTTTTTATATGCGCTGTTCTAACAATATATCGCATACTCGCAGCGCGTAACATAAAAATACTTAATTTTCAAAGACTATAGTCTGTATACACTATATTTAACAAAGATAGTCTACAAAAACATAAAGTTTTACAAAAAATAGAAATAACATTTTACCGTTTTTGTATACATTCTACAATATATGCAATGCATATTATGCTTTGCATCATAGTTATGTAGTATTATATTATAATATAGCTTCAAGTTAATTGTAATATTATAAGCTTGAAATTATAAAAACAAAACGTAATACCGTTATACAGTTTTTAATCGCATTCGACGGTTTTAAGCGAGTGCGTAGAGACCAGAAGATTATGTATTTTTAAGTCTGCGAATACCAATACATCGGAATATATGATATTGTTTATTTAAAAATTTTTTTTTATTCATCCGTTTCGCGGTTATTCATTTATTAGACAAAATCAAATGTTAGATTGAAAATATCACACGTAAATTAACGTGATAAAAATACGAATATATTATACTTATATGTAGGTATATAACATATACTGATCCATACATACATATAATTACATATATACTTATGCACACGTATATTTAATAGTCTAAAATATTTGATATCGATAAAGGGTTCGTATTATTATTAATGGACGAACGTATAGTATGTACATAATATTTATGCACGTATAGTATTTATTATTTATATACACATTGAAAACGGTTCAATTCAATTTGAAAGAATACAATGCAAGTTATTGAGTTAGGTATTCAAGTTTTTTTTTTATGGTATCGGTCCACCTCATGATTACACTTCAGTCTCTAGTCACAAATATTCTGGACCTAAAGCTTACCTTAGCATTTAAAGCCGACCGTAAACAACAAGATTTTTCCAAGTGGTCTGTTTTCTAACACTAAAAGCCTATTATAGTCTCTCGTGCCCTCTTATCTCGAATGAAATTTTAAGTTGCACAATTTTCTATCCGTATACTTATCAGTGATAAGTTATCACCTATTTCCTTTCATATTTCACAACTTGAAATCGAATACATAAAAACGAGCCGAAGATACTGTAAATGTCTATCACCAATGAAGATCTCACCTTTCTCGTCTAGTCCTATTTTACTTATTGTTAAAACAATAATTATTCATGTTATACTTTACTCAACCTTATTTTATCAATCAACGTTATATCAATAAATAAATAATCGCTTATTTACAAATATTGAAATACGTGAATTTTACACGTACGAGATGTATATGCACGTAACCTATATGTGTATAATATAATATTTTTGCTTTTACCGTAATTAGCTTCCACGCCGAAGTATGCTCACCCTTTACCTCCGCCAGAAAATGTGTGTACAGAGGTACCTATGTATATATTGCGGCAGAACTATACGGACGGCCTTAAAATACCCGTATATAACCCGTTAACGGATCCGATCGCGTTTTCCGACGAGTCGCGCGCGCGGTTGACCCGTCAAACCGTATGATGAGTGTTACGGCGGTATGGGCAGGGGGGGGGCGGGTGTTGTAAAAATAAAGTTCGATCCCACCAGCGTATACCTACACGTAACGACGGTATAAAGTCGTGGCAACTTTAATGGAAAAAAAAAAGTCGTATACGTATCCCATAACCGGATAGTTGGCCAACAACACGGTTTTTTAATTTTTTTTTTTTTTTTCATAAAGCCTTGCCACGACGACGATATAATATTATAATAAATCACGTTAAAAAACTGTTAACGTATCATTATTATTATGTATACATACCGTATAAATATGTTATCGAGAGTATATACACAAAACTATATATACATATATGTTTTTACCGGAGCGTAACCGTGCCCTAGCCGATATTATAGCCTTAGCATATATGCAGGCATGCTATAAAGTACTTTACCTATATACCAGCATCGAGTGTATTATATATATATATATGAATACATATGACGACGGATACTATGGATTGGTTTTTGTTTTTTTTCCCCTCCGACGCGTATACGCGTGCGCAGAAATTGGAGGTGTTAATTTATTTTATTTAGGGGAAAAATGTTGGTGCCGCGTTAACTGTTTTCGTTATGAACCTACGATATTCACAATGCTACGCGGTATAATGTAACATTTACTTACATCAAGACGAAGATCCGTCGCTATAATAATCGTGTTATACGTCATGTGCGATCACGACAGTGAGCTAGTTCCGAATGCGTTCCAAATTCCAGTGTCCCATCACTAGTAACTTTTGTTCATCCGATACCCTTAAATCTAATGATACTTTCAATGACTTGCGGGTCAGGGGTGCGCAGAGTATTAATGCTAATCCTAAAGGATTCGATTAAAACTTAATTTAACACCTTAAACCCTCGATGTATTATAGTAGGATTTCGTTCATATGAATCCATTTTAAAAATATCATCACAATACCTACGCGGTTCGTTTAATGTATTTTAAGAGTTTATTGTTTACCGTTTAAATTAAGGACGAAATTTGCCACTGATCTCAAGTAAAAGACTAAAATTAAATTCTTTGGGTTTTGATTTTTGACGTAAGGAACAAAAAAAAGTACATCAAAATACGATTCTGAGGAACTCTCCTACGATCCCCTTAATTTTTTTTGATCAGTTGTCTGAATCTATAATACGTGATCGCGTAAACAGTGTTTGAGATTTGTAGTGGCTGAAACCTTTTAGATGCATAGTCCATACTCTTATACGTTTTATACGACTCGTACGATTTTTATGTTGTAACAGAGTCCTAAAATTCCTCTCTGCAAACGGACCATCATTTCGTATAATAGATACATGTTTTAAATACAAAACTAATTCATTTTCATCTTAACATATTTATTCGATGAACGTAAGTTTCGGTTTTTATTCACGACAGTTGGACTCGGCTCTCTATGATGGTCGCGTCTCCACGCGAACACGTTCTTAAAATTCCGCGGAGCGCGAGAAAAAATATACGGTTGCCGGTATACTGCCAAAAACGAGGCGAGAGGGGAAAAAATGAAGAAGCATTGGTGTCCGTCTATATACGTATACACGAATTCATACCGTGTACGCATTACACGCACCGCGATATGTATAATATAATAATAGTCCCTTTGCCCACACTCCTCTTCCACGTCCGCGGTTATTGTAACTCATTAAATCGGTCGAACCCGACACGTATACAATATAATATTATACAGTGTATTATACGTGTGCGTGCGCGCGCGCGTGTGTGTGTGTGTATTATACGTGTGCGTGCGCGTGTGTACAACAACGCAACGTGTGTATATAATCCAGAGGCGGCCGGCCGCAGCAAGAGCTGTCTTCTTGACTAATGATGCTAAATTACCGCGTCGCGGTAGCATCCGTCTCTCTCGCTCGCCGGCGCGCGCGCTCGCGTCCCGCGCACCGGAATATTTTGTCTTATTCCCTTTAATGGCGTTATTATTTTAATAACACGTATCAGCGAAAACATCGTAAGAACAACACAAGTCGCGCGTAATACGTGGTGGCGTGTAGGGTACACGATCGTACACATCGTGTATAATAATACCGTACGCGCTGCTGCGAGTGTCCGTCACCGCGTTTTCAACCGTGGGATGTATTATTGTTTTTTTCTTCCCCCCCCGACCCGAAGACTGAAGGTATAAAATATTTACTTCGCTTGGCCGCTGGTTACGATGGTTTTGAACGTTTTCGTTTTCGGTTTTTTTTTTCCATATTTATCCCGCAAGATTCTCGCGGAAAGTTTTTTCTTCTCCTTTTTTCGTTTCGTTTACGCGCGCGTACTTACCACCTGTTACCGCGCGACCGAGTATAATACTGGCACGTCAATAGCAATCTCGCCGCGGTATAGTTTTGGTCGACGTTACGAGATTATGATATCCGCGTACGCCTGATACGTATATATACATAAAACACACGCACACGTTTACACCGTACATGCACGCGTGTACGGACGAAAGCCGCGTGTGCGATTAAAATACAATTTCGGCTGTGCACCGCCCCAGCCTTTGCCTTTCGCCTTTGCCGCCGAAGCCGTGTACCGAGCAGCTGCTGTCGTCGACGCGTGTGCGCTGCATACGCACATATTACACATACATAATGCGTACAATACCGTTTATACACACGCGCAAATTACGCATATTGTAAAATAACGTATAATATCCGTGCTCGAAACACAGCGCCAGTCGTGCCGAAGTGAGTTCGTGAGGAACATAATATAACGAATTGGTATAATATAAGGTACCTATAAGGCATTGAACCGCGATTTTCTCGTCATTTCCGCGCGCACCGCATTATATCAGACGTTACCGCAAAAGCCCGATCACCAGGTGAAGCGTAAAGTTGGGTACACCTAGGTTTTACCAGACAATGAAAGGATTCACAGTTTGTACTCAGAAAAAGCGGAAACCCATCATTTTATTCGGGCTCTTACTAAAAACGTTGTGCACGTATCTGTACGAATTGAATTAGTATTCAAATATATGTGCAAATAAACAATGTTATAGGAAATAAATGCAAATGTAAATATTGTTTTTAAAATAGTTTTTTTTTGTATAAAAAATTTTAATGACCATCAGTTATAGTTCTTTCAATAATATATAATATTTCACTTTTTATTTGTTCAATTTTCATCAGTCGTGTATCAACGATTAGCTTTCACTAATTCAAATCGTAAATCCTAGGATGTACACAATGTTTCTAGTAAAAGCCCGAATAAAATGACGAGATTTTCAGCTTTTACTGGAAACAAACGGTAAGTCCTACAGCATTGACTAGTATAACTTGGCTTTACCTAGTGATCGAGCTTTCACGGTAACATGTATATATATTAAAATATTCTACTACCCGTCGCTGACCTTAGAACATTATATTATATTGCAACAATACATTATTATTGTGCGGCGCACGAAAGTCGTACGTCGTCCGTTTCGAAAAGTTTTTGTTTATTCGACTTTTTCGCATAATATTTTGTTCACGTCGAGGTCAAAGGGCACCCGTTTATTACATATTATAGGCTAGTTTTGCACAAAAATCACTACTACGCTGCTCCACCCGTCCGTTCGCCGCACGCTACACGCACCACTGAAGAATACGCGATATGTCCACTACACGCAATAATCGAATAACAAACGCTAGCGCGCGCGCGGGCGCGTACACATTACACGATAACGGTATGTAGTATAATATTGTTTATAACCAGCAGAGAAGGAGAAAAAGAACGATCTTGTTTATTCTAATAATATTGTTATGTTTATAACGTTCCAGGGGGGGGGGGGTGCAAGGATATAGGGACGACGCGACGGTTAATCCAGACGAGAACACCGTATAACTATCAAAAGTTTAAATTTATCTAACGTTTATCTCTGGAGAAGAAAAAAATGTAAAATTATTATACCGACGGTCCTTGGGTTATGCGAGTGTGCGCATAATAAACAGTAGTGGTTGTATACATAAAAACGGAGCAGATGACTGGATCAATGCCAATATATAAAGGACTACCCTATATATATATTTATGTACCGCACGATGCCCGGACCAAACCCTAACCAGAACAGAATTTGATAAAATATCGTCAAGTATTTATTTTTTTATCATTGTTTTTTGTGGGTCTTAATAGTTAGCAAAAAAAAAAAAATGAAACGATTTCAAT
This sequence comes from Periphyllus acericola, assembly GCA_949715065.1. Lineage (NCBI taxonomy): Eukaryota > Metazoa > Arthropoda > Insecta > Hemiptera > Aphididae > Periphyllus > Periphyllus acericola. The sequence continues at coordinate 6,428,560 of OX454268.1, forward strand.
ATTTTGAAATATTCACGTAAGTATCTCGATGACGCTTAACATTTAATAGAGATCTAGGTGTATATGCTATTTGAATCCGATTAGCAGCGCATAATTAAAGCATTGTTATAGTTTATAATAATTATGTGCTATACGCAATTGTTCCAGACATGCAATGAATATATGTGGAGATTACTGGATCATGTTCATTAGTAAATTAAATTTATTAAATTTTATTTGAAATTTAATTTAATTTATTCCTTTGGACCTTAAGGCCAAGAAAATTTAGAGTTAAAATAAAAAAAAATACGTAAAAATACGTAAAAATACTTAAATATAGGTACTGCAACGGTCTCATTTTCTAGTTTAATATTTGATGAGCTTCATGAATTTTTTTTATCTTATTACCGGCTCTCGTGCGATTTCTAATTATACTAGAAGTACTGACAGAAATTCCCAATTTGTACATACTGCAATGTATTAAATACAGAGTGGTTTTTTAGACGTGTTCATCCTCTTTTTTGGCCTTAAAAATGCTTTAATTTGAATTTTTTTTTTCAATGTTCAATTTATCATGAAAACTAGATTTTCCACAATGTTTTTTTTTTCATGCCACCTTAAGTATGTCCTGTGGACTGCGGTGATACAAACTTTTGTTTTTAGAATGGGAAAACCATATTTGATTATTTAATATTATTTAATTAGTTTTCTGGAATTTCGGATGAAACGCGTAGTCAAAATTTGAACCAATACTTTCGGAGTTATTCAAATTTAAAAAATGCGTATGAAAAATGTGAAATTCGTATTATTTCGAATTAGTAGCATTAGCGATAACATGTAATTACAAAATATATCATAATTATATAAGGTATTATAATGCTATTATTCTTAATACTTAAATTATTAGAATAATTCAAATACTACTCGTTCGAATTTTGATTTTGGCACATCAACATTTATAGAAAAATGACCCCAATGAAATACCATACTGAAAATGGTGTGTTCCTATTTGAAAATGAAAACTTTTCGGAACATAATTACAGTTGCAAGAAAAAAAAACATAGTTTTTATGGTAACTTGAACATTCAAAAAAAAAAAAATTCAAATGAATGAATGCAGTTTTACGGCAAAAATAGTGGGTGAGCACGTCTTAAAAACACCCGGTATATGTTTAATTTTATTGGACGAGTGAAATCACTATATAAGTTACGTAAAATGTTATATTTATTTCACATGTTATCGAATAACTTGATCAACGCTTACATAAAATAGTAACAAAATAATTAGGTCAGCTTATACTTTTTCAAAATATTCATAGCACATTTTTCAACATAAAAAAAATACATTGATTACAAACTAGCGGCTTGTACCGGGAAATAAAAATCAAATATGCACGGAACATTAACTGCAGCCACAAACGATTTCATGTATTCATCATTTATATTACTTTACTTTTATATAGTGCATAATAAAGACGGCATCTTGCATATCCTTGGATGGAAATGATTGAGAAAAGCAAATTTAATAAATTAAAAAAAAACATCATGGAAAGTCGAAACTCATTCGATATAGCTGCAGCAGCTATAGAGGTCAACGGTTTTACGGCTTTTTCTCATTCGTTTTACAAAGAGAAAATTGAAGAAATATTTTTCTATAAATATAATTATGTTCAATTAGAATCAAGAGTTCCGTTGCCACGATGATAGCGACAATATGATATATAAATATATCTACTATATATGAGTATTAAATGGTAACAGAAAAAGTCATATTTTTACATTTCTATTTTCATTATACTTATATCAAATTCAATGAAATTTGAACTTGAAACTGTTCAATACTGTAAAGTTTATTACTCAAACCATAATGGTGCTTTTCAAATAATATATAACAATAAACACAAAAATAATGAGAATAGGTATTGTATTGGAGTATCTAAAATGGCTGTTATTTCATATTTTAGTATCAATATTTGTATGAATTTTACTAAAACGTTAACTAAATCAGTTTATAATACTGTCAACCATGTAGTGTAAAATCTTTATTTTTAAACAAGTTTATCATTGAAGTAAGTAATTATGAATTTATGAGTGTTATAAGCCAAAATAATTTTATAGTGACATAAATGGCGTAATTGAAACGATTTCATTTTTTTTTATTTCAAAACGTTTGTTTGTATACGCCATAATTTTTAATTTAAAATATTATTTATAATGATTGAAACAAAATGACAAACAAGTATTTGTTCAACAACAATTCCATAATAAATTTAAAAAAAAAACCATTATTATTTTAATTTATTATACATATGAATAATATATGTTTATTGTATACTTGTGTATCGCCATGAATGCAGTAAATCTATTATACCAGCACATCTGAGAACTAAAATATTGTAAAAAAACAAATTAAGATATATTATACTATGATTGTTCTTTCTTTTTAATTATTTTAAGTGTATATATGTGCAAAAGTTTTTGTGAATTACTTGCCACTATTTACTGACTTCAGGTTTATTAAAATAAAAGTACTTTTAAAGTTGCATATTGAGTCCATATACATAATATATATACAATTAAAATATAGTAAAACATTATCATATTGCAATTTAAAAATTTAAATAATATTCAACTGTATATTATAACGTAAGTAGTACAATATTTCCATTATGTGTCAATGTTTTATATAAAACTAATGCAAAACAAATGTACGGTTACCGATACAATTTTTTATTAAAACCCATGAGTAATGTCTACATCTATAATTATTAGTAGTGCCATGTGCACTAATAAGTAATTGAACAAGCCAAGTAAAAATTTAATATTTATTTTTTTTTATGTTTTAATGTGTTTTTCACATATGGATTGCTTTTAGGATATTCTAATGAATTTCAAACGTATATATTGAGCGTTGTATTTTTATACATAAAAACTTTTTTTGATGAATGTGTTATGAAAATGACAATTTTTTTTTTACTAATTGTACGTGTTTGGGAAATATAAAATCATAATCCATAGATTTTGATATTAATACGATATACACTCGAGTGTTTAGATTAACATATGTAACTATGGATTATGTAGATTATTTAATTTTGTACTCTAAATCTAACTATAACATTAATATTCTAAAAATAATTTTTCACGGCGCACAAAAGATAAAAAGTAATAAGACATAACATATCGTATACATAGGAATATGGCAGTGATCAGTAAGTGCAATATAAACATTTTTTTTTTCGACCGGAAACCAAGTAATTTTTTAAGAATTATTTACATTTCTAAACGTCCAATACTTATATTGTCGTTCTAAACCGCCGTCGTTATTCCTAGAGGAGTCCGCATTGTAAAACGCCTGCATACTCGCTGCATATTATTTTGCCCTCGACGTCACTATTCATTCGTCGCGCACTTCTCGACTTGTACACTTTAGTTAATTCGTACGGGAGAACAATAAACAATATATTATATTATTCGGAGACGATGATCAACGGCATTATGTTATATGACGTGCCCGATGTAGTCGGCGTATCAAGTGTATACGGAGACTGACGATGGTGTATGTGTAGTGTATGTGTATCGTAAATGGAACGTATCCGCATGTATATAATGTTATACAAATAATAATACAAAATCGGACGAACAATGGCACAATACAAAACTTTAAGACATCCAATGTCATTAAATTAATGTGTTCGCCATTTCTACGAATGGGAAACTCGCACAGCGCAAGCTGCACGCAGGGCTCGTCGTATAATAATAGTATTTCGTTAACGAATCTCATGACAACCCATTCACCGAAAACATATTGTGCGCCGCGAACGAACGGGGGGGGGGGGGGGCGCTTTCCTCGAATACACAAACCTAACTTTATGTTACTAACCATACACATAATACTGGTCTGTATACATTTACATTGGCATTTGTTTCGCCTGAAAACGAAGTATTGTACGAAACGAAACGTAAAATAACTCGAGCACTTCATTTAAACAGCAAATCGTTGAAAAATGTAGATGCGAAATGTGCACGAGCAACGCTCGAATCCGAGGAGACGCATGATGGTGTTTAAATTTTACTACGATCACTTTGAAAAAAAATTAGCGTCCCGCGAGTCACGACTGCATCTTTCAAAGGAATAATGCGTGTGGTCATCTTGTGTAGGATATTTTATGAACTTAATTTCATCGAGTTCGACATTTTTTTGGGATAAAATAAATACTAGTTTATTACCTTTAAAATGACGGAACGGGTTTTATCTGGCAGGGGATACTATAGATTTAAATGCGAATACTTTATTTTTTTAGTTATTTTCAGTTTTTACAACAATCACCTTGAAAACACCGAGTGTAAGCACTGTAAACATTTTGATAGAATAATTATACCACCAAACAGTTATTAATAGATTATTATCCGGCAAATTAAGAAAAAATAAAACTTTAAGTAGGTATCAAACATTATGTCATTACCTCTCGATACGATTGACGGTGGATCGATTGACGATGGACTTATATTTAAATAAATTTGATGTGATGTAAAGATTATTCGAAGTTACCCCAGTATATAAGTACAAGAGATTTTTATAGCTCATCAAAGAAAATAGGGCATATGGACGTATAGTGATAATGAATTTGTTGTTTGATATGTTAGAAGTAATGAAGTATAGCGCGTAGGCAGTCTACACATATAGTTTCCGGTACCAATAATTGCATTTTCGAATTGGGTATGTTATAACTTTATTTCTTCAATGATTCGTGTGTCCCAACTTCAGCACTGTTTACTGTTCACAGACATTATCCACGTACATACATTAATAATAACAATAATCGATACGATATTGCAATATTGCGCAGTACGCGATCAGTGAATAATACATTCGGTATGTATAAATATCCGTCCAAAGTGTACGTCGACCCTAAAACGGCCATTTAACTTCTCCCTGCATCCACAGCGATATATTTTACTTAAGCCTTCAGAAGCATTCGTGACTTTTGAACGGACGCCAAATTATATATAGGTATCAGCTGATTTTTATCTATGATAGATTGATTCGGTGCGCAACGCGCGTACACACGGCCCGGCGTTTAGAAACCATATATATTATTACGTAACTCTACCTAACGTTTGCACCGCAGAATAATACGCGGCTAACGAATTATAATATTGTGTCGTACACACGTTTTTTTCCCCTCCCGGAGTTATAATATTCTAATCGCGCGTCGTCTCACGTCCCGGTCCGCGGTCGAAGGAAACACTCGACACTATACGATATTTGGATCGTGGTGTACGTAACGGTGGTCTTACGTAACGGGCGTCTTAACTACGAGGTATTTATGTACGTGCTGTTGGTATACCGAACACGTACCTACAACAATACACGGTATATAATACCTGTTATACGTACCCGCGCGTAGTAGGTACGGTAAAACGTTTTGAACGCGCACGGTGCAGTGCGTAGTTTTAAAATAGGGGCGGGTATCCATGGAATAAATTAATTTCTTTCGTGTACTAAACCGTAGCGGCGGAGGTGTTGTGCCTGCAAGTATATATGCGCTACGGCGGTGGTTTCACCGTTCTGTGCATTCACAACGATGTTTGTAATATAGTGTACATAAGAGACTGTTGTAGATATTCTCACGGTGCATCAAAATAAATACGTCACCCATAAGTATGCGCGTGTACACTGTATACAGAAGTAGTGTACTGATTGTATAACCATATACGGGTACAAAGTACGCAAACGTTACATTAAAATTTGCATGTTGGTATTTCGGAACACATAGTAACCGCAAACTCGATAGTTTATTTAATGATTCGAGTATTATATTAATTAGAAAATTCCATGCTCAACAATAGTGTTCTTTTTTTCCGTAACGTTTTTATTAAAAGTTTCGGTGTATTATTTATTTATTTATAATTCAGACATTCAAATAAAAGAACATGTTTTAAGGGTTCAGTCTTTGAAAAAAAGTTGAGAAATTCGATTGCGGATTAGTATTAATAGTATAACTACATAAATTAAAAATAATAACTTCCTATTTCGGTAATGATATTATATTTCTGAACGCGTGTCGAAGACTGGACGACGCTTATCATTGAGACGTCGAGAAATTATTTTTCTTAAACGCAGCTACTGCCTTCTGATCACTCATCATCACGTGCACTGATATATTTTACTCCCGGTTACGGAATCGCATTATTATTTTAATACTCAATTGGCCGACTCGTCACTTATAAATTCTTAGAAAAATGTCTTCGTGAATATCTGATAATTATACCACACTGTGACGAATAAAAATTTAATGATTTACTGCACGTAAGATAGGCCGTTAAGTACAAGCGAAATACAAGTCGTACGATTCAATTCAAATCCAACGAGTATAAACTCGTACCAATCATAGGCTAGGGTGAAGATTATATAGAAAGTTTTAATTAAATTTAGTTTACGTAGAAACATTGTAAATTGATTCCATAAACACGATATAAAGAACAAAAAATTAGCTACATTTAAAAACTAAAAGTCTATATTGTTTTACTAAAGTCTTTACTTTTTTTAAGTTTCTGCGCAGCAGCCGTTATCCCGGCGGCTCATTTTTTACCCGTCCATTAGACCGATTAAGAAAGTGTGTAAATTGCTATTATTACATACATACACGCGCGCGTTTGATCTCTTGCGGTTAGCGTTCTCACGAGTTGTGGCTCCTAAAAAAGAGTTCTATATCTAAAAAGAAAGCCATGAAAAATTGAGTTTTTACCGTTAAACATTATCATTAGGACGAAACGCGCGCGCGCACGCACTCCGCGGTTTAGTGTCCGAATACGGCTATTAGAAGTTTGCTAAATCCCTAAATTATCCAACACTACGTAATAGCACACGCATATAGAGTCTACACATAAGCACGTACGAACTAATCGAAACCCCTGAGCGCGCGAACGGTGTACGAACGCAAATTCCTCGCACGTATCGCATCCGTATAGATTACTATATACTACTACTTTACTACTGTTATTAAATAACGTCCTAAAACGATTCCGACCTGTATTCGCGACGACTGCAGGTCGTTTGATACGGATAAATTCGTCTAAAGTACATTACATATTATTTACGGACGAAAAGTTCACTGCGCGCATATTGTCGTTACGGAGAGGAAAAGCAATTTTCAATTTGGACAAACGTCAATTGCCCGGAACGGTAATTGCGTTTCGGCGCGTTATTATGGCGAGCCGTGGCGGAAACAATAGTGAAGATCGCGGTGTCGTATCAAATTTTTCATTTGTACACGTGGAAAAATGTAGAAATTCGTGGCACTTACACCGGTTTGTGCGTAATACTATTATATATAGGCGAGGACTGCGAAGTTGTAGGCTTTGTTTCATTTTTACTTTTTCCAAGTAAACCGTTCACGCTTATACTGCCGAGTTGGTCCACCAGTTGTCCGAAATGGAATAAATAAAATATGAAAAAAATATGATTCCTATTTGTTCTGCGCACAAACTATGAACCACACTCTTAGCTTACCACACGGTTACATGTAGCATGTTATGACGTTTACGAACAATGCCTAGCAGCGTTTCATCACGGGCACCGATCACCGTATAGGAAGTTTGAAAAGTCTCCGGAACAATAAGTCACGCTTAGCCCTCAAGGCAGCAGCGACGGCGGCTAACCGACCGCACAATAGATGCCCCAGTTTTCGTATTAGTCCGCCGCGTACTATGCCTACCTACGCACTGGAAATAGAGATTTCAAATGTTATTTTATACTGATAAAAAATAAATGTCCACCGCTACAAGGAGAAACTCGAAAGTATATCTGGAGAGGAGTTAAAAAAAGAGAGATATACATCAAAAATTATTCCGTAAACAGTTATGGAACATAGAATATATTAATTCGATGGTTTGTACCTATGTTGGAATTTAGTTGAAGATATTACTTTTTGAACCACAGGAAAATAACAATCCTATTTAAATCTCTCAAAAATGTGTTTGTCGATCAAATTGTTGTTTCTTTCGTAATAGTAAATTATTTCTTCGACTATACTAAATTCAAAAAATAAACTCTCCTGATTGCCAGCTGATGTAATTTGTTATCCATTGATGGATGCACGACTCTGTACGTGACATTTTTAGAGCACACCAACGATAAAAAAAAAAAATAAAAATATTAAGAGATAAATATAGGAAATCCGAAATCGTTCCAAAAACAAAACTTTCCTTTTACTAACGCTTCATTTAGAAATGCAAAATGAATACACCTAGGTATAGTAACAAATAGTATTTTTTTATTTCAGCATATTTAATAAACACTTAAACAATAATAATAATAATAATAATAATAATAATAATAATAATGTTTTATAGTGTAAGCTATATAATGCAAATTGCAGTGTACAATATATAATATTAGGTATTATGTGTATACTTCGTTCGTGCTTTAGCTTAACATCGCATATTTTCGTAATTTTCGAGTTTTTGGACTAGTTGAACATTGCAACATTTGCAACCGTGTTTTTCGCTACAGGTAGTTTAAAAGCAATTTACGCAGATCACTACAAAGGGGAAAAAATATCATTGATTAGCACAATAACTAGGGCTCGGAACTTCTTAGTTTTGCATATTTGTAGCAAATCATCTTATATTAATTGAGTGCTAAACAAATATTAAGATATGACATATAAAATAGCAGAGTATAGATTTTTAGGAATAATAAAACACAATTCTTTACTTCAACTCAGAATAATTACAAACTTCAACCACGAACTAAATTGTCAATCAGCCATTTCGTACTTGTTATCTACGATAATAATCTCAAACAGTAAATACCTATAAACCTCTATAAATGTTAAATTAATATCATTTATTCGAATTTACTTTTTTAGTATTTATTCGCTGATCATAAACAATTTGTTTATATTATATTATATCTAACCGTATATGATAATTTTATGAATTATTTGCTAGTAAATTATTATGTACATTATTATTTATGTATTATTAGTAGGTACCCAATAATACACCGGTAAACAAAGCCGTGCCGCTGCGCAAATATAAGTAAAAATATTACTGTATATATTACAACGCACGTGGTATTATACTGTTACAAGAAAATCTTGTCGTTTGGATTGCCGCACCAATAAGAATATAAATTACAATTGCACGTGTTTAAACCATTTTGAGTATTTCCATGGCTTATTTTTTATTTTTCGCCATAGTAAGTAGGTGTATAAACAGGTCAAATATAAACGCAATATCAAGATAAATCAAGAAAGTACACATTACTCTTTAAGTAATATGATACAGCTAATATTTCTCGAGAGATAGAGTCCTAACCAACTCAAAGATGCATTTTTGGAAGTTCACGGAAGTAAAAGTCTGTGAAGAGGTGTTCAAAGACGAAGCTCACAGGTTAAAAAATCTCGTAAATATGATAAAATATATCGTTACAGCACAAAAGATCAATCGTGTTCATGAAAATAAGGGCACACATTCCGAATGACAAAAACTGTAAAGATTCTCGCCCCTAACCGCTTCCGCAAATAACTCATCAACCACGCACCCGAGTACAGGAGTCTAAGGTCATATACATATATATATAGCCTATATCACGCGTAGTCGGTGCGTGAATCATAACAGTTGGCCGTTTTGGACCCAAAATCTCCGCATGCGTCATATATAGACAACGCGAGACAGCTCTAGGGATGAGTGACCGTCGTAACAGTTTTAAACAATAAGCGCGCCTGCGCAATGGCGATATTGGATCCAATTGCTGCGAAGGTGTCTCACGATTATTTCCCGTGGATATTCAAATGATCCAGTGACAGTACCGTATTGAGATCTAGGACTGAAGAAAAAAACGATCGCGGGTTGACGATTACATATAGCATAGTATTTGTTACGGTGTGAACTCGGCTTCGTACGCGCGCGAGCGTTACGTTATCATGATAATTGTGTTATTATTGTTCTCGGGCGGTCGCGAGTGGTAATAGTGTGTATATACACCGTAGTCGTCGTCGCGAAAGAAAATACGACGCTCGGGTCGGCGGCCCGCCACACGCGCGCGGTGTATACGAGTAGAGTGGGATGCCGCGACGACCGCGTGACGTTGATTGATCGATCGCCTCGCCCGCCTCCACCACCGACCGCAACGCACCCCCGAAGACGGTCGTTCTTCGCCGGGTCGGATACCGCGACGAGTGTCGGTCGGCCGCAGTGATAAGACCGCATAACAGACCTGTCCCGTGATAAGACGCGTTCAGAAATTAGTTTTAAGGCACCGGACGAGAAAGTATAAAATATTCGTATTGTATCATTCATTTCGATCGCGCCGAGAAGTCGGGAAACGGTGAGCAATCCCCTCGACCCTCGGGCAGGTGTCGCGTATTAAATCGGTGACGGTGCGGGCGAAACGGAGACATAACGATGATATTTGTATGGCTAGATGATAAAGGAAACGAGTAGTATCAATAAGGCTCTCCACTACCTGTATAACATTAAAGCATGTCTGAACAGCGCGAGATCCCGTCCGAGACCTTGTGTGTTCGGCTCGCGGATCGACATAGCAATCGTTTGCAGTGTTTGCACTCGACAAGCCCATCATCGGGATGGATTCAGGTGCGTATTTTAGAAAAAAACGCCTACAGTTGAAGAATGACAGGTTTTATAAAATCTATATTTTAGGATACGAAACTTTTGGAAAAACTGTGTTTTAGAATAGAAATTATTATTATAAACTATTGGTACTGGAATCACGGTCAAAGTCGTGATCGGCGGGACGGGAAATATCAAAATGCAAATCAGTAAAAGAATAGTTGATATTTCCAATTATGATTTAGATTAATTTATGAGAGCTTTTGCCAATCATCTTACGAGTAAGTGTTTAAAATTATATTCATTTTTAATTTGTTAATTTTTTTTTTATAAAACAGTGTACATTTATTGGTTTTGAAAATCAAAAAATTATAATAGCATTTAATATATCAAACTATAAAAGTATTGACGAATGTTCTGTGGACAAAATAAATATTTCTAAACGTCGGAATTCTAATAGTTTTGTTTACTAAAACCTGCCTCAGTAGTCGGGCATTGTACGCACGTACACCGGATACCGGGTTCGGAACAGATTGATTTTGTTATTCCGCTTCGACAAAATACACTATATACTTCATTAGTGAAATCCAACGTGATCATATTATGTAACTGTTCCTATATAATATATATCCAAATGTGTTTGGGACACGTAAACCAAAAATGATTATATTTTGATATTTTGTTACCGCTGCAAAAGGGCAAGCGTGTGGTTTTAAGATTTATCTTCGAAACCAGCGTTTTACATCGACACAAATTTTACGAGGACATTATAAATACATATTTTCCACCGCAACAGGTAGCTTAAATTATATGTAACGCGCAGTAGCTACATCGGTACAAACTGCAGCTGTGTACGATGCAGATAATGCGTGTATTATGTACGTTAATACGTGAATAATATAATAAGGTTGATATTGTTCTGAAATCGTGTTAATGCCTTTGTGGGTCCGATCGTAGTTCACGTCGTAAACGTATACGTCCACGAAATCCTCGGAGCGGTCGTCGTCGGTGGCGCCTGTAAATTGATAATATAGGTACAGTCCAAACCCCACACAAGGTTTGCATCTGTGCGAGTTGCGGTGCTGTAGACGTACGCGTGTACAGTCCATAGAGAACATTTATATTAAAAAAAAAAGTAGGTATACCGTAGCTGTAATTGAATCGCTGCAACGCCGCAAGAATATAAAGCGAGTAAAAAATAAATACCACGTAGAAAATGTTATATTATTTCTCCCCGTATAATACACAATATTAGCACCGGCAGCTGTTTCTTTCGTTTTGGGCTTTTTATTTTATAGTACAAATACATATATGTTTGTACATTTTGTTATGTATGTAATAGTGTGTCACTGCGATATTGTTCCACTGCGGTTGTATAAATAATAATAAAATACATTTACATTATGTACGACGGTACGAAAGTGTACAGGTTGTATGCTAATATAAAAACGGCGTCCCGGCTATAAATCTATGAACGTTTATAATGTATACGTTTATGTATATACACATCTAGGCCGAGTTAACGACGAGTCGGTTGATAAACGTAACATACCTCGCGACAGTATACAGACGGTGCAAAAATGGAAGGAAAATAAACATCACGATTTAAAAAAAAAAAAAAAAATCGTACACGCATTAAATATTTATGCTGCTTATATTATATGCGTGTACATAATATACGCAGTGCAGCAACTCCCTATTTATTACATTATTATTACGCTCTTGTAAATATAACGTGTACGTATAACATTATTATGTCCATAAGCAAAACATGGTTCCCGCGGTTGATACTCATATACCGGTTACGGTTATGTTAGGTATGTTCGAAACTAATTATTATTAGTTTTATATCGAATTATCAATCACTATCACTAACATAGCTCTGACGTTCCGCCGCTTCGAGTTTTAGCCAAATGAAAGTTCGGACGAGAGCAGATCTGTTCGGCCGGACGGGCACAAACGTCGCTACACATATTATGTTTACGTCTTTGACATAATATTATATTATAGGTTCTCGCGTGCGTGCCTTAGCCCATGTATATATATATTTTGTTTACAACCGCGATTACCGAAAATGATAGTTTCGTGACTCGGGGTAGGTACGTGTAGTAAAACGAACGACGCATAATGCAACGGACAAATAGTACACTCCAACAGTATATTATTATAACGTTGCGTATTATATACACGATTACGCGACTGCGATGTCTCCGAACGGTGTAGCATATTAATATATTATTAAAAAATGCGAAGACCGTGGCGGCGGGAACGGCAATTAATTTGATACAGTGAAAAGGATGTACCTACGTGTACCATATACCATACACCGCATTACAACATGTGCACACACTATAAATTATTTAGCTTATAGATAGTTATAAAATCTAAATATATATTTGGAAAATAGACAATAAGATCGTGTGCAGAGCGGTAAAATAATATATGTGTATCGTCGGGCAAACGCCCAATCACGAAAAGGCAATTTGTTATTGGTCAAAACCGATTGCGTGTAATCGCCGCACCGTCAGCCCGTGTGAGTGATATGCCGCGTGCGCTTGTATTTATAATACGTACATACATACATTATTGTTTCGCGTTCGAGACTTAAGTATTAATACGTGCGAATTGTTGTTTGGAACATTTTTATTTATTCCAATGCCGGGTACCTCTTACGTTTACGTTATGACCGCGGACGATTCCTATTGTCTTGTTCCCCACGACTTTGTCGCGTTCACACGGAAACGTTAAACGCCACATTGTCATGAGTTCAATAACATAACCGAGCGTAATCAATCGACGGTCTACCACTCGGACGTATTTATGTACTTGATCAAATAAGCCGTATATATTTTTTTTTCGCTCAAAGTTATACGAGTATAATGTTTTTAACAATAATAGGTACGCATTTGTATAATGACTAGTGCTTTCGTAATTTTATCTAAGTCGTGTACACGATTGTATTTGCTATATTCATAATATGTATAATCTTTATATATAAAAATCTCGTATATTATATTCGTCATTTCGTCATGCGTTCTAAAGTCGCAGTCAAATATTTTTTATCGATTGCGATATGATCGGAGTAGACCTCGGAGCCGTGTATTGGATAAGCTTTAACGTTTTAGTGGTTACCGTTTATCGGCGTAACTAATTATTACCATAACTAATAACACTACAGTGGACCCGTCGCATGTCCGTACGGGTACACGATTTAATTATAACGCGTACATGATAAATATAGACGTCTTAAACGACTAGAGTACGTAATACATAATACGGCGGTACGTAAAAAAAAAAATCCTATATACCAATTAAAAAATATAATTAGTACCCATCTTATGACGTGTGATGGTAATTTCCAAGTTAATTAATATATGCACAAACGCTATATTCTAATAAGTATTGCAGCCAGCTAGTAATTTATTATAAACTAACTTATTCTGTTCCAATATAAAAATATACACTACGTTCGTTTGTATCTTCGGCGTAAACTCGGAAACTACTCGACCGATTTCAGTACGAGTTACATCAATAGACTCGTTGGAACTTGTGTAGTGTCACAGGGTCACAGGGTGTGTAATAATTCCTTGATGTCATCGGTTGACTTGAAATTAAACTCAACTTTCAGATTCGTCCATCGGTTGCTAACGGCAACGGTTTTCTATTTTGATTCCCTCGGTTACTAAAATCTAGGTTGTTAGATTTTTAGTTGATATTTCACTTATTCGTAGTATTATTTTCGCTGTGGTTGCCACGAACCATGGTTTTCTAAGGTTCTAAATCGTAGGTATTGCTATGGTTACTTAATTAGGTGTACGGGTTTGTATAAGAAAATAATTATAGGTCTGGTTTGTATTTTTCATATAATTCTGAAAACGAATTACCGTCTGCAAAGTAGTTCTATCGAAGATACGAAACTATAACGCGTTTTTCTCGTACCCGCAAAATCAATAGGTTAGGTTAAAATACAAAACATGACGCCTTTTGGATTTTTCTCGAAGGCCGTCATACTATTATTAACATTAATTTATTCTGATCATTAGTATACTATATTTCCGTTCCATCATAGGGATGATGTACATATTGTATCCGGTATGCGTTTGGTTACAAATTAAAAACATAATATGTAATTTATAATAAGTAACACATAACGTTAAAACACGATGACAGGTTACCGCGAGAGTATTACGAGTGTATACCGACGTAATAAATATATACTATAATATCATGAAACTCAACTCGCAGAGCGGAGACGTTTGTGCGGCTCGATGATTGACAACTTGTCAACCTCGAAATAAACGGAAAAGTTAAACGAGTATGTTTTTTATCGAAGCCGATGAAAAATAAATAGAAAATAATCACACGCTGTACCTGTACTTTACACTCACATATTCACGGGTAATCGACTAAAACGGATAATACAGGCGTACAGCACACGCAATAACACACTCCTGCAGCAGGGAAATGTGATATCGAAGAAGTTTTCGATTTTTGAACGCGTATAATGCTGGTACATACGGTAACCGAAAAAATAAAAATAAATATGCTCATTGTTCGCCACTGTTCGGGAGGTATAAGCTGAAGTGTTGAAAACTCACAGCGCTGTAGTGTGATAATATAATAATTTTCAAAAGTTTCGTCAATAAGAAAAAAACACAATATTATCCACTTCACTTTATGTACTACAGGTACTAACAGCCACTGGGCTATGCCTTAGCTCGGTACAACATTATTGTGTGGGGGATTACCACGTATACTTACAAAACCGTCGGACAAGAGTTCGTAATAATGTAATACAATGAAAAATATTAAGAATCGCCGCCGACGCCGAAGACTTCATTCATAATATCGTTACTTCCATTCAACAAAACGTTGACCACACCGCAGCCGAATATACGTGTAGGTACACCACGCGCATTCTTTGGTTTTTCTCATCATCGCCGTCATCTCCTCTCCTTCACGCCGCAACAGTAGTCCTTCGCGTCCGGCATAACTGTGATTCATTTATACAGGTATACACGCACATGTATGATTATTATTGTAAATATATATTAGGCACCTTGCGGCCCCAACCGTTAACAATCCGCAACGCATCGTCGTCGTCGTCGTCGGCTCGTAAACCCGCTGCAGCGGTGTGGATAAAAATATGTATTGTACATAATATCAATAACACTTTTACGAACAGAATTTTCATTTAACCGAACCGCGCACACAATAAGCAATGACTTGCTCCTAAAACACACATACACGCACGGACAGACACACACACACACACACACATTCCACATGTACAACTGTATATCAATATGTACCGGAGAAGCGAAAAAAATAGACGAAGCAAGTACACGCGCTGTATATCTTACGTTACATGTTTGAGACTTATAATGTTCGATTTTGAACGAGAAGAAATAACTTTTGGGCTGCACGGAAAATGTCTACATTATATTATTATTGGTTTCTGATTTTTGAAACACTATAAATGTGTACCGTTCGTTAGGTTTTCGGTCTGTATACGCGGTGATGTTGAAATATATTATAGTGACTGATATTGAATAATTATTAAATAATCAACGTACAGAAATTATATAAACGTTATATTGATTGTCTGTGTATCACCGAGACGGGAGATCCTCGAGGTCGATGAAAAACCAACCACATGATTCCATATGGATATATAAATTATAACAGTTTAAATATAATAGGTATAGTGTTGCGTAAAACGTGAAACGTTTGATGCGAACGTATCATAATATATCAAACACGCTGTAATTTAGGTCGAATTGGCTGTATTTTTTTCACCATTTTTACAATCGGCGAGGGTAGGGATGAACATTTATAAATCATGTTTCATCCCTAAATTATATAGGAATACACAAAACGTACACATAACGTAGTACTAAAAAAAAATAACCGAACAAAAAAATTTTTTTTGGAGAATAGTGAAAGCCTCCTCGTGGTTAGGTTAACGTTGATAAAGAATACAATGGTTGAAGTATAATAATATTAGATGAAAAAGCTTCGGGCACATGTTACAACATAAAAAGCTTGCGTACGTTTAAACATATCGGGCGCAACTTGCACGTCTGACAATTCTTAAGGTAATAGTTGTGTATTTATGTAAAGTGCACCTGTACGTTCATACAATCGTGCCTGGCCGTAATGGTTAATTTTATCGGTAAACGGGTAAAACGAAAAAAACCGTAAATTTTGACCTAAAACGAACGGAAAACCACCATTAAAATGCAGAAAAAAATTATGGCCGTATCGTTCCCGGACGCGCGTGCGGCAACGTAATGGAGACGTATGCATACGTTCAAACTATGTGCGTGATCAAACGAGCAGGTGTGTGTATACTTCTATGTATACCAGGGTTCCGCCCTTTGCCCCGGTTGAAAATTATAGGAAAATGTCCACGGCGACGGCGCGCGTGAAAGGAAAACAATCATTCGCCGGTCGTCGTCCATCACGAAAGGTGCGCTCGTAGTGTACGCAACGTATTATCATTATATCGTTGTTACCGACGGACATACGTAATGTACATATTAATATTATTATAATGCATGTACGATAACGTAACGCACGATGATGTACACAATAAGTGTATTACAAAGCTCGCGGTGGCGGTATTCGAGGGACGCGTTCCGTGCGCGCACTTGACCGATTAATATTTTTGGACGTTTATTTCCCTCCCCTCTGTACCGTGTAACATATTTCTTCTTTCTCTTTATTTTCGTTTCACACAAATCTCGCACCTCGACGTGGCGGCGGCGGCGGCGGCGGTGTCCGCTCCCGCGGCGTCTCTTTACGTGCATTAAAATCGTTATTATCATCGCCTCGTCGCATAGGTATTATTATTATTATTATTATTATTATTATTACTGTTGCTATTAGTACCGTCGCGGTTGCTGTGCGTTGCTCACGTTTCACCCGTGTAATTTTTTTTTCCTCCCAAACATTTGTGTACGCGTCGGGGGTTAGGTTCTTTTCCCGCCGCGCAGCCTCGCACCGAATGAATAATTGAGCAATACACGAGTACGCGCCGGTACCGATACGTACGTGTACCCGTGGCCCCGGACAAATTGAATTATTATTGACCCGCGGAGATGCATGTGCGTGTCCATGCGTCCGTGTACGAAACAATGAGCCCATTAGCAGTCCGTCGTGTGTATACTTATGGGTGTGTGTGTGTGTGTGTGTGTTGCTTCCATGCCCGTCGGTACCACAGACTTCACCTTGCTTCGTGTCCGTACATGTAATATTATACACAACTCTTTGATTCGAACCGCCTCGCCGCAACCATTCCGTATTATTATTATTATTATTACTATTACTATTATTGTTGTAGGCAAGTGTGAGCGCGTGTATACGGTTGTTGTCGTTGTTCCTTTTTCTTCCCCCCCCCCCCTATAGCCATGTGAGATTTCTTGTTTTCTCCTCGTCCGCCGCGTGTACCTCTCCCTCCTCCACCACCTTGTACGTACACACACGCACATTTATATACGTGTACGCACGAGTATACAGTGATGGGGTGGAGCCCTGAAAAATGATAGCCCGAGTCCGCACGTCCCGTTTCACCGATAGCGATAATTATGTGCGTGCACGTGAACTGGCCGCAAACAGTGCGTGCGCCATTTTAGATATCTCATTTCCTCTTGGCCGCCTACACGTGTGACGAATACCCACCTGTGTGCGTGCACATTTTACAGAAGACATGTCCGAGGCGGGGACCTTGGACGTGATACGGAAAACTGTCGGAAAACTGTCGGAATCTTGCGGACGAGCCGAACACACGATTGCGAACCGGATTCATTTTATTTTCACCCTTGCGGTTTGGCCTCGGACAGTTCTCACTGTTATAATACTTACCGCGGACAATATAAGTCAGCCAGCACGTCATTTATGTGACCTGTGAGTTGTAATAGTTTTCGACAGAACAACAGTAAAACCGCGAGTTATATTATAGCCCTGTCGCGTAGCTGTAGCCCCCGCACAGGTCTGCTGATAGGACAATTCGCAGTTCGCCTGCATAATGAGAGTATAGGCTCATCGTGTTATACTTATGCAGCTTTGAGCTTGCAATTATTTTTCGTCAGCATAACGTGCCGTTGATTGTAATTATTCTACTGCAATACGCTTCACTCCGAACGCGTTTTATCGCATTCGCGTTTAATCTATATCATATGATCTCGTAAAATCTTTTTATCATACTATCCGAGGGGGGTGAAAAACACTCGTATACTCCGTCGATTGTACCTACTTATCGCGACATCTGAGAAAGTATAATATTATGTAATTCACGCGTAAAACGTCGCACGAGCGCATCGTATGCATTATAGTGTGTTACTAATGCTGCGGTCGAACATAAAATGCGTTTTAATTATTTTGTTTTCGCTCAATGACGCCTCATCACCATCTCGATGTATAATGTCATAATTATTATGTATTATAACTTTTGAATATAATCGACCAGTACAAATATATATACAAATGCATTTATACCTTACGCGAAGACATATATTTTGTTTATCTACATTTATAATATAGCATTCTTAAAACTTAGGAAACGGACGACCTGTAAACAAACCGTTACGTTAGAACAAAAATAAATATGACGGTTGTTATTAACCCTTCAAAAATTTGAAAGTTTTCAAACAACTTTAACGGTTTATTTAAAAAGTTTTTCGAAAGCTTTCTTAACGTGCCTGACATGTAATCTGTACGCATTTCCCTGAGTGTATAAAATGTACGGTAAATATGTTATTATACATTTATACGTTAATACGTTATAAACGCGTTGTATCTTCATTCATTTGCAGGTATAATATAATAATTAATCTATTTTAATTATCGTGAATGCGTTTATATTTTTATTGTGTACGCGACAAATAAATTAGATGCGTGTTACGTAAACGTAATTGACATATTATATCGATTTATGCTTTCGACAAACTCTGAGAGCCTCATCTAGTAATCCTCTGTTGTCAGATTATTGATGATAATCCTTCGTTGGGCTTGTTGTATCATCATTAGTTTTATATTCTTATTAAAGATAAATCAAAGCATATGATAAATGATTCTGATCAAAATTCGGTGCATACTAATATTATTTACTCAAGATCTTATTAATAAATATAACTGAACGTCAACATTCGTGGTAAAAATCAATTTTTTTATATTCCAAAATTTGACAAAATTGTCTCCGCCAAGTATTATTTACAAATGTTATAACAAATAAAAGGGTTGTGGGTTGCATAATATTTTCCAGTCACAACATACGAATATATTAAGGTAATTAAAAATAAATATAAATGCTTGGCCAGCAACATTTTATATAATATTTTCAAGTTTTTCAATATGCTTAGAAAAACAACTGAGATAACTGACATCCATGTTTAATTTTCGATCTTAAATGTTGCTACGTGAAACTTTTGGTGTATATATTACGAGGATATTTATTATTTACTGGGTACCAGAAAGTTGTGTCGTATGCGTACTTACACTGATTACAAAAAGATAAAACAATGAATTATTTACTTCACTCAGTAGTCAGGATCTAAAATGGACGGTTTCCTATGCAGAAAATCGTTAATGTTTTCATTGTACGATCGATTTCAGTTTTCGTCAAACGTCTGCATTATGTTTCAAGTACTTACACGCAGCTTTGTTTTTCTGAACTGTGAAACTCATTACACTTTATACTGCTCATTGTAAAATTTTCATCAAAATTATTTATTACCTACATCAAAAATACGCCTGTGGAACGTCTACTCGTATTAAAATGTTGCAAAATATTTTATCGCCAACAATATATTGTAAAAGAACATTATAACAATATATCGTGTACCTAATGCTCTTTGTTCGCACAAGGTCTTCTTGACCACGTTTCACCTTAATGTATTACCCGAAAACTGTAAAAATGAAGTTACACAACAACACGAATAGATAGGTGTATAATATACACCTATCTATTCGTGTTGTATACACTGTATATATTATATATGTGTGTACATTGACACAACTTTAGTTGTTTAGTATACGCAGATTTTACCCTGGGGCTGGAATATGTAAATACAATACACTTAATACATGCACATTGCACACACATAGATACATAATAAATGTAATATATTATATACATCTACAGCTAGGGGGATTTCTTAAGTAAATGCTTATACCTACTTCCTTTTTTTTGCTTAAGATATGACATTTTTTTTTTTAATTTTATAGTATTTGGGAAACGTAGACGTTTTGTAAGATTATATTTTCCAACACATACAATCCGTTATATCTCTTAAAGCCTAAAGGTTACACTGTAACATAATAAATCCGTTTTTTTTATAAACAATAACTTAGTTAATTTTTCTGGAATTTAATATGTGATAAAGTCAACAAACGAACCACAGCATCGTTTTGGGATCATTCAAATTTTAAATTTCGTATGAAAAGTGTAAAACAATTATAATATTGCTATTTTTTTCGGTCTTTATAGCTATTAGTTTACGCAAATATAATATAATGCGTAACTTGGAGCGAATATGTATAGACAGTATAGCCACTATACAATTTTAGATTTATAATTAGATTAAAGGAAAACAATATCGATAAAAAACCGGACATTTGGTCGGGTTTTTATTTAAATTAAGTACGGTCTTTAATATTGATCTGCGGTTGAACTAATAACGACGGACAAAGACAATACAACAGAGTTTCCGACGTTCAGTTTTCGGATTATTTACGAAAAAATATGTATTATAAATAAATCTATTTCACATTCCGTTTTAACGAGAACTCGTGTTCCGCGCTGGAGAATCACGTATTACGCGTTTATTGTTTCTACGTGCGTACGGATACAGTCACGTGTATTTTCGCGTGTAGGCTTGACAAAAAGATACACGCCCACGCACATGGGGTCGTACGAGGCAAGCGTTCGGTGTTCGACAACTGCAGCAGTCGTATTTCGGCTTGGGTGTTAAAGAGGAACGAGTGAGCGTGACGTGGCGCGTTTTAAGGAAAACATGTGACGAAAACGGTCGTCGGCGGGGCGGGGCGCAAGATTCAAACGCGGCGACGGAGACGTGCATTATTTTAATTTTCTATGACAAAGAGGTCGAAAACACATTTTATACAACATGATTATTTTTACGTTATAGATTTAAACTTTGGCGCGCGCGCGCGCGCGCGCGTAATGGCACCCGAAAAGCGTGAAATTCACGAGTTGATGTTTATTCACTGTCCACCGTAACTAGTCTTGTACACGGCTTATTTTTCAAATTAAGGGTACGTGAGCCGGATATATTATAGGAAAAAAAGCAAACCGTTTTAATCACGACGAAAAACGGCTGGTGAAACAGTACAAGATTCAAACATAATAGTTACGTGTGTCCACTTGTACGTATCCTATACATTGGCGTAAAGACGGATTTCTAATTCGGATGCGTATTTAGGGGCCTACACGAGTCTACTAGATATGGTTATAAAACGATCAATTTTTCGATGACCATTGTTAATCGTAAAACTAAGAACAGATCTTCGGAAACGAACTATTTGAATAGGATTAATTTTCTTGTGAAACCGTTAAGCTATATCTTATAATATTTATCTCCACGCGGTTTGATTAAAAAGTGTATTCCTCCCTTACCTTACCTCGCATTAACCTTAGTAAGATGAGGCAAATTTGTAATGCATGTACTCGAAAAGTAGTTAAATCATATCGACATGGACAGAGAGCCAAATTTTCGTAAACCATTATCTGTCTCGTTTCAGTAATCATGTGTAGTAGATAAACCGTGATAAATGTAAACATTTTGCCTCGTTTCTTGGACGCTCATAACTCCTTAACCAGCTCGGCACCGAGTGTACAACCGAAGTACGCGTGTTTTATATGTATTACGTACCAAGTACAGTTCCGGCGTGGATGTTTCTGTGTGGCGGGAAAACAATTCACCTCGGTGCCACAGAAGACATCTTCGATTGACAAGAGGGTCGGTGGTGGAGGCGCGACGGGCCGTGAGCGCGTGCGTGCGTGCGTTTGTAGACTTGGTGGAAGCGGAAGTGTAAGTCGAAGAGGTATCTCGTCAAAGGCGACGTGAAGAACGCGGATGGTTAGGCAACGATTCGAGGGGAGGGGAAAAAAGGGAAAAGGAAAAAAAAACGTATATATAGAGGTTTCGTCGAAAGGTGTGTGTATGTGTGTGAGTGTGTGTGTGTGTATATACGCTGCTATACTATTACACTTCTCTTCGAGCGTGGCGATTACATAAAGCGAGGGAAACGGAAAAAGAAATTAGAACTGTAATCCTGCAGCAGCAGCAGTGGAAACGTATATATATATATATGTGCTTACTATGTAGTATATATACCAATACATGTACATATATATATACAGCAAACTCAAAGTGCATAGTATATAGCAGTGCGTCTCTAAAAGTCTTCCATCGAACAATATATATATATATACGCTCACGGCGGATATATAGCATGGGGATACGGATGAGACGACGACTACGACGCACGGGTGACCGTTTTTTTTCCCTTCGTCTCTTTTTTTTCCCTCGTTTTACCCGCCCTTCAGCCCCGTCTTCTGCTGCTACTGCTGCTCTACTCGTATCCATATCCTCAAGTCTCGCCGCCTTCTTCTCACGTATATATCCGCTATGGGGTATGTGCGAGGAAATTCCCCTCGACACGGTCGACGGGGACGCTCGTCCAGAGGATGAGGAAGAGGGGCCGCCTCGCGCAAGACATTGTTTTCCACTCTTACAGATTTCCCCTCAGACTTGATTGACAACCGAGATACCGTTTACGTATTATACTCGTGCATGTGTACTCATACCAGGATATACATACGTGTATGTGGTCTCGTGCACGACACAAATCGAACAATATACATACCGCGTATACCACGGTTACCGCACGTATTACATATATGTATATATGTACAAGTATAGACGCAAACGTCGTATTTCCATCGATGCGACAAGTATAAAATGTTTACTGCGTGTGACGACTCTTAGTCTCAACGCGGAACGTCAAGGGACCAAAATGTATATACCGTTCCGTAGACGAAGCTGTTTCCGGCTTATCGAGTGTCTGCAGTATATATATATATACATGCATTGTTATGTAGTGCATTTTTTGACTTTCTCTCTATACGTCTTGATCAAATCTGAATCTGATGCATTTTAATAAGTACCGCGCATCTCGCGTGCGATTCAAACAAAAACCAAACAGGTCGTATAAAAATTTGGCAGGACCGTGCCTAGACGGTCTATCCTGTAAACACGCCACAGCCGTATACAAGCGCGAGTACACGTATAATAATACGTATTATATATGCGTAAGTGATACGCGGTGGTGGAGTGTGACAACGGCGACGACGACGCTGCAGGGAAACGTAATTTTTTTTCATTTTTCCGCCCTACAATCGGTGGCAAACGGATTATTCGTTTGTAGCCATTCTACCCGTTTTAATATTATTGCCATATGTGTGGCTTTAACGATACAGAATAAAGGTATAATTAGAAGAATACATAAGGACAAACATATTATGCAACGGTTGGTTGATCAATAAATTACAATATACCCGAGGAAAATAAACGATTATGATATGAAACGCTACAGGATTCGCGTTTTACATAAACGTGCGGGAAAATCCCCGAAATAGAAACGGCATCCATGGCGAACGTTAAATACGTTATAATACATTTTACAATTTATGTAGTAGTATTTTCGTAATGTTTTTTAAATAGATTTTATTACTTTTCACTTGAAAGTTCCGCACGCACCTGCGCGATCAGCGGAACTCATGGTTAATCATCTGCTGAAACTTTTATCCACGTGTGTGCGAACTTTCCTTAAAAATTAATGATTTTCTGTGAATCGCATACACAACCGTTCATCGGGTAAACTATTTCGAAAGGAATCGCGTTACCATTTATAGCTGTACGTACTCGATGTCGAAGAGAACCTATCTTTTGGCGAAAATAAACGCCCATAAATTCATTAAATTAAATGCTCCGGAAAATACGAAAAACGCGCGATTCGCGAGTGACTGACTATACTACGCGTCATTGTATTGTTTTACTTTTACAGAAACGGCGATGTATACAAATATACGGTATACCGTCCGTCTTATGTTCAGCACGGAACCAATACGAGAATCGCTTACTCATGGCCTGTACAACGTCCATCTTCTGCAAGCAGTGTACACGTAAACATATATACATATTATCCTTGCTTATCCTTTTGTACTGTATAATGCTATTACTGTGAATTGCTGTTTACTCGCGGTCAATATAGTTTCCGAAATGCTGCCGACGAGTAACACTAATTCATACGATCTCCAGAAAGCTACTTGTTATATAATATATTTATACGCAAGCGCGAATCAATACATATAGTACACAGC
This sequence comes from Periphyllus acericola, assembly GCA_949715065.1. NCBI lineage: Eukaryota > Metazoa > Arthropoda > Insecta > Hemiptera > Aphididae > Periphyllus > Periphyllus acericola. Next base: position 6,453,529 of record OX454268.1, read on the forward strand.
AGTAGGCGTTGCCCTCTGTATAATTATTTGTTAACATGTTTACCGTGACACTTCAGCAATAATAAGTTGCTATAAAACTCAAAGGCGGCGGGCCAACTCAAGCACGGTTATCGTATCTGATAAATGTAGTATTTAAGTACTGTGAACTGCATTGCATGTGATTTAGTCTCGTGATGTCCATTGTATCCACAGAAAATGTTAAAAACCGGTATGATGTCACGAAAAGAAAATCGTAAGCTTGTATTAAAAACCGAGAGTTTCAATGTTTCAGTGAATTCTGATGATGGAATTTTTGACTTGATAACTTTTTTTTTATTCATAAATCTTGAATAAAAACGTATTTACTGTAATAAATTGTTCAGAGAAAACCCTCGGGAGAATTAACTCGGGTCAACTAACATCGGTAAATTATAAATTTATTAAAATATTTGTTTCGGCAAAATATGCATTAAAGCATCGTTATATATACGAACAACACGTACTTAGCAATATTCCCAACAGTTTTTTTTCCCGCTTAATCATGTTATTTAATAATATAATATTATTAAATTGTAAAATTATTATATAATTAGATAATCATGGTTTTAAATGAAGTTACTATATGCATTTCAATACCTAATACTTATAAGTTATAACAAATTGCGTAACTATTTAATTTAAATGAAAGACGTATTTGACAAGTATTTTACGGTACAGTATGATAGCCGGCGATTTTTTGACTAAATATGCTATGCAGATTGCAGACACCACATTGCTCGAACGCGCATGTAGCCGCTTTTGTGAGGCACTCCTCACAGGGATAACGTTTTTCCCCTGTGTAAGTGCGAACGTTTCGTATCAAATCGCTACTTCTGTGCGTGAATGAAGTCTTTGTAGTCTGTAACCACTTCGCACAAAAGTAATTTTTCAAGTCTTCATATTACAGGTTCAGACGTGGAAGAACTTTTGAAAAAAAAATGTCTCAAGATGAACTTTGTCGGTTGTCGTATTGTACGGGTATACTTTTTTGAAAGCTACGTGAATTAGAATAAATCATATTCAAATGACCACTCTGGGAAAAAGTCCGGTGTTAATTCAGCATATATGAAGTATATAATGTTTATAAATGCACCGCGAGGACTGACTATAATTGCGAAACATCTCCTATGATGATAAAGATATTTTAATTATGTTTTCTCTATATCGATCTCGTTAAAATTAGATTTATTTAATAAATAAAAATTACAAAAATCAGCTATCAACGTTTTAACAGTATGTACGAAAAATAGAGTACTATAAGACAAAACCGTAAACCTTTGTAAGACGATAATATAATATGCTCGAAACGAATTTTATAAACCCGCTCAATAATCACTTGCATTACTGAACATTGGCTATAGTACTTATGGTATGGAGTCTATATAGTCTCAATACTTTATTATAATTTTACGCCTGTTCGCTTCATAAACGATTTCGTAAGATCGTGCATTTGATTCATGACCAGAGTCCTTGCGGATAAACGTTTCGTAAAACTTTGGTCGTACGTTTCATCACGAGTTTCACAACACGCTTGAATGAAAAATGTGTTACGCTCGTAAATATTAATGATGCACCATAATATACTGATGCACGTTATTTAATGCAATTCACAACGAACGTAGTGCGGGCCGAATAAAAGACAAAACACCTAATACGATTTAATCGAGGACCTACAGGTAAACGGTCATAATGTGATACGTTTGTTCATTTTCCGTGAAGTTATTTTGCACGTCCAAATAGGAACACCTCATAACCGGTATGAAGAAAAAAAGAACCCCCGATAAAATGGTATTAGCTGAACGAGTGTGACGATCGAGTGCGATGTAGTAATTGTAAACAGCGTGCATCACGTCTACACGTTTTTCCGAACGAAATCGGCCGCAGCACAGTGTTATTCGAATCATTCAGTTCTCAGCGTGTCTACGGAAAAGGGGTCACGGAGAGATATCGGGTGTCACGGGGAAAAAAATGTAATCGTCCTCCTTTGAATCTGGTTATCGCGCGCTACGGTTGGACCGACTCACGTGAAATCGATCGTCTTAGCGGCTCGAGTAACGCGCTGCTGAAAATGACCACTTGTTTCGCAGACTTGGGTTACGCGCGCGGCGAAAGGTTTTTGAAGATGACGCAGCGGCACTACGACGCATACTATCGTAAGGGAACGCGTAAAGGTTATTTGCCGATCTACCAAACGGACAGGGCGCGGGGATGGGGTGGCGTATTTTTCTACGAGACCCACGAACGACGTCGACCGGCGTGTTACGTGGTGCGCCCGCGTGATGGTAATAAATTATAAAAATTAGAATCTCCTGTTATGCCGCGCGTGGAAGGTCGGCATATTTCTCCTTGTCATTACGACGATAAGACCGTTTATCCTTTCGCTGTTCCCGCGCTACGAATGTGGCCCCGTACCACCTGCAGTTGTAGTGCACCGTGAAGATTGCACAAATAGCATACCGGTACACGTCTTGTTCGTTTATCATGCAATGGTATGCACCATACAACGATTGTATCCGCGGCCACCCTCTCGACGGCACTGTTAAACGCAGAACGAGGAATCTAGTCGATCGCAGGTTCGGTATCTAACGTGCGTGCGCGTATGCAGAGTGATCGGAATTACGTGTCGCATCGGTTTTCTCGTGTCAACAAGCAAATCACGGAAACACTGATGATATAGAGTTGTTTTACGATGAAATTGTATAATACATGTTAGAATATTTGTCATTAAAAAAGTAATACGCTATATTACATCGCTTGAGCCGCAACAACATTATGTTCCCCGCAGTGCATTTTGTCACACGATATACTCTAATCACCGGGTCGGGAGACAAACGTACGCGGTCGTACGCGATGAAAGTGAGCTGCAGCTAGTGTCGGACCGAAAAATAAGAATTATAGAGCGGAGGAATAGAGAGAGAGAGAGAAAAAAAAACACCCTCCGGCTGACTGCGGCGTGCGTATATACAAATGCATATATAGGCACACGTACACGAATGCAGAGGGGTTGGGATGCGATGGACTACGGAGGGTGAGACGGAGAGACGGTGAGAGGGCTAGAGAGTGAACGGCGGGGAGAGGGAGTGACAAGGGGGAAAAAAAGTCAAGGGTGAAACGGGGCCGGCCGACGGCCATTAATCAAAATCCCGTGACATATTGCTGTGTGTTACACTGCTATACGTATAGTATATACACACTATCTGCGCGATATACACGCGCGCGCTCGCGTATACAGCCTCCTGCTGCAGCCGCGTCCGTTGTCTGTCGTAGTGTATACGCCGCCGCTGCAGTTTTAATACGTGTATGTGCGCGCGTGTGCGTGTGAATGAGAGCCAAAACACCCATTGACCTAATCTCCGATTTCTGTCAATCGATGGTACGCGCGATATGTGTCGTGTATTTTATGTTTACGTCGCGGACGTTTAGCCTGAACGCGTCGTGTGACAATGTAATATGTTGCACGGGGTCCGGACTTAATCGCCCTGGAACCCGTCGAATAATGCTCCATGAAATACCAACAAATGTATTTAACCGCAAATATGCCGTTAAAAAAATACGATCTGTACATTTTTTCTTATTAAGCTTTATGTTTTCTCATATACCTAGGTATCTCGTTTATGATTTACAAATGAAAAACTAAACATTTATTGTGAAAGAGAAAAAAGTAAACATTTCACTTGATGCGGCAACGACGAATTGGCGTTGAACGAAATTATCTTTAGTTGATATTATAAATCAGTTTAATAAAAATTAAGCCGTATGGTTTACAGATATACATAAAAACGAACGAAATTACCGGAAAATGCGAACTTAGAATGTCATCTTTGAAGTGTCATATTAAACGAATTATGCGGGAAGCATTGATCAAGATCACCTAAAAACAGATGCACTTTACGCTGAAATCTGGCCCTAGTTATTGTATTGTTTTTTGACAATTGACATTTTGACATTTGCTTCGTAACCACGTATAACGTGGTCGTCTTTATATTATGACGGGTAAGACTTTCCTCGAAGTAGACACGTGACTGGTTCGGTACTCGGGGTGTATACCGCGGTAGAAGAACACTATTCGAAATGGTTTGACCGACCGGAGACGCGGTATAGAGAAAAAAACTGAACACATTTCGGAAAAGAGCAAATTATATAACATGTTGTATACTCGTGCACGAGTAAATTACCTAATTTTTGTTCGAAAATCAGTATAATATCGGAAAGAGGTGAAAACTATGAGACATATAACGATAAAACTAGTAATAATTTCGTGTAACTATTGTAACACCTCGACTTGTAGCGTCTTAACCGTTAACTCGAGTATTTGACCGTGACCGATCTTAGTGTTGATGGGCCACTAGGTGTACATCGCGTACTACGATTGTTTTTAATCGGTATTTAGACAAATATATCGCAGAGAAAATAAATCCATCACATAATTTCATGACAGATGAAAACGCACCTCGAACGTTAATCTCTCGTTCATTGTCCCACGAACGATTTTCACAGATTTTCCTCGCAGAATTCACTCGGGTTTTCGAACCGGATCGTGTATTACCCGGAGCGTGCTCCTACACTGAACGAGTATACGAAGACATTTCATCGCCTACACTATAAGGAACGCGCGGTCCGTTGTTGTAACATCATAACGGCACTGATGCGGCTGACGAGAATTTCAACAATATACGAAACCGATGTTGCTGTTTACGCAGATGCAGGTGCAGTGTCCACCGCACGGTTTCTCCGTCATCCGATTTCGCTTTCATCGAATATTTTTTAAGCGAAAATCCTATTCGATGTCTCGTCGACCGTAAACACACACGTGTCACTGTTGCAGTTTCGGTCGAGAGTTTTTTTTGTTGCTCGTTCTTATTTTTTTCTTCTCTGGATTTTCGTTTTTTTTTTTTTTCTAGCGTGACGCTTGAGCAACAGACGAGATCCGAATGGTAGAAGACAAACACTTTGCTACGGACCAACTCGTGTTTGTAATTTTTTATGCGTTTGTGTGTTCGCGCATGCGCAAACGATTGCATGACATGGACGGAAAGAGTATATTTATCTCGTCGAGACGACTCTACCGTCTCGGTAAGGATGGACAGTACGACGAGGAGACGAGGAGACGCGCGCTGATAAAATCACGCACACTCAGATGGTTTTTCATTATTATTATTTTTGTATATTTTAATAATAAGTTAACTACAATTTATTACAATTGTTAGTAATAATAATAATAGCGGCGATAGATTTAATACATAATAATTAATAAAAATAAAAACTGGAAAAACGTATTGCAATCGTGTCCGTATTGTGTTTGAACGTTTTACAAAACGATTTTTAATTTTTTTTTTTATGCTTTCTTACGACGCAAGATGCGAGTGTTTTTCTACTATTATACAACATATAAATGTTAAGACATTAATAAAAAGGCGCATTTTAATACAATAATAATTATATTTACTCATTTCCGCGGCGACTTTCATTTGTACAGCGATTCAATTGAAACTAAAAAATGATAATAATAATAATAATAATAATCATAAAAAAAAACGCGACAATAATATCGTAATAATAATATAAGACAACAATTTCTAATAATAGATAATATATATATATATAATATAATTTATAGCAATATAATTATTAATTTGTACAGGTAATAATAATAATTATAATGTTTAACACGAGCGAAAGGAAACAATGTTATAAATAATATATTATTATCATTAAAGTTATATCTTTCATATCGAAGTCATAAAATAGTAAGTTTTACTTAGTAGTGTGTGTATGAGAAAATGTACAAATTTGCGATGCGACGGACACACGGTTTTGTGGTGCAACGACTACAATCTATCATTATTATTTTTTTTTTTATTTTTTTTTTGTTTTTTTTTTTTTACAACGAACCTTCATCGATTTAACGATTCGAGATTATAATACGACCAACGGCGAAAAGAATATTATAATGTACAAAACAACAAAAAGTAAAATCGAATAACACTCTCCGGATACGGATCGCACACGAGTGTCGAGTACAACTGTATTATACTGCAATATTCGAGTTTCACGTTTAAATAATAAGAGTCATAATGATGATAATATAATACGCAACAAGCGAAACGTAACGGTCGGATGAAAAAAAATAAAAATAAAAATACTTAACATAAAAACAATATTATAATATTTTGATGAGCTAATGGTCGGCATAAGAAAACGTCACGAGGACGGAATATGTTGTCAAGACTTGTGCGTGCCACACATTTGATCGGTTTTCAAACGAGCGCGAGGACACGAAATCTCCGTCTGTCCGGAAAACGTTCGTTAGGATTCGGGAAAACGACCCGGTTGCAACGGGTTGTAATTCATTTATTTAGTTATTTTCATTTATAACGACAAGCTTTACTTTTACTCTCGTCCGCCCGCCTCCACGAGAAAATGGCTCAGCGGCGCAACCGATGGGGATGTTTTGGGTGTCTCCCTCGAGGCCCCGAACCGCATTTATAGAAATACCATTCAATAACCATTGGAAAATATTTCCTATTTATTTTTAAATTTACAACAGAATTCACCGTGAAACCGTCGCAGTTACCACCTCAACATGACGTTATTAAATAGTTAACTCGAAGACAATGACCATTAGATTCTGTGTACACATTTAATATGCCTTAAGATTTCAACACTTGACTACTGCTAAAATGAATGCGAACTGTGTCTAAATATATAAAACATTATCATGCGTTTTTCAGTCTATCGAAAGCAAAGTCACCAGTGGTGTATTCGGAAGCAACGTTAAGGGTGGGTGGTCGTGAATGAATAAAATGTATAATACAAGATATTTTAAATTCTGTAGCTGTTAATTTTAAAAAAACATCAAACGAGGGAACCATTGTATACGCCACTGGCGAGGTGGCGGACAACCACCTTGAAAAAATCCCAGTTGTGCCACTGCTTCGCGCCAACATCGTCGAGCAACGCTCATCGTAACTTGGACCTAGAGGGCTAAACTTTAAGAAGAAGTGCGAAAGGACGCAAAGCGATTCCGCGTGAAAACGAAAGTAAACCCCTCGCATGGCGCCGGGAAATCAGCTGTGTTCGAGCCGATCATAAAATCGAAAATGAAAATAAAAATGATAAAAACCGACGACGCTAAAAACCACCAAAACCGGAACGGAATAAAACCTAATTCAAGTCCATAATAGTAATAGTAATAATAATAATTAAATAATTAAATAATAATAATAATATCATCTTAGAACGAATGCGCGCGCGTTGACAACGGCAAGCTAGTAGTAGAGCGAATCTCAGCTGAGCTGATAGTACTCGGGTACGAACTCGTTGGCCAGATTGCTGAGAAAGTTGAAATCGGACGAGCTGTTGCTGTTGTCGTGCACGCCGCCGTGGTGATGGATATGCGGCGGCGGCGGCGGATGGTGCGCCATGACGGCCGCGGCCACCGCAGCGGCGTTCCCGGTGACGGGGGCCACGGCGGCCGCGGTGACGGCGTTCGGCTGCTGCTGATGGTGGTGCTGCTGCTGGTGGTGCAGCGACGACGGTTGCTGGTGACAGTGCTGTTCGCCGCCGCCGCTGGCGCCGACCGCCGAGCCGGGCGTCACCACCGTTCCGGCGCCGTTGTAGAAATGGTGAAAGCTGTTGAAGTGGTCGCCGGACGAGTCGGCGGCCGCGGTCACCCGGACGCTGTTCGGCGGCGTCATGGCCACGGACGAGCCGTGCGCGTGGAACTGGTCGGCGAACGCGGCCTCCAGCTCGGGCACCGCGGCCGCGACGGCACCGCTGACCGCGCCGCCACCCGCGGCCACGGGGTCCACGTAATACTGGCCCGCGGTCGCCGCCGATTTGTTGTACCTGAGCTGCTGTTGCTGCTGCTGGTGCTGCTGTTGCTGCTGATGGTGCTGCTGGTGCTGCTGATGGTGCGACTGCTGGTGAAGCGACTGCTGGTGGTGATAGTCCATGTTGTACAGCGAGCCCGAGTGGTGGTCCTGCTGCTGCTGCTGCTGCTGTTGGTGGTGCTGCTGCTGCTGCTGTTGGTGATGTCCCGTGCCGACCATATGGTGCGCGTTGGCCGCGTACCCTTGCCCGGTGGTCTGGTACGTGCCGGTGTAGCTCAGATGATGGTGGTGATAGTCTTCGGCGCCGGTGGTGCCGCTGCCGCCGCCGTAACCACCGGTGGTCTGTTGCTGTTGATACGCCGCCTGCCGGTGGTGGTAACCGATGGCCGACGGGACGACGGTGGCCGCGGCCTGCTGGTAAGCGTCGCCGCCGCCGCCGCCGCCTGTCTGATAGCCGTTGTTGTAACCGTTGCAGTACTGCTGCTGCTGTTGCTGCGGACCGTAACCCTGGTACTGCTGACCGCGGCAGTGGCCCGCGCCGGACTGTTGCTGCTGCACCCCCCTGCCGGGGCTGTGGACGGCCGCGCCGCCGGACTTGGACTTGTAGGACGAAGCCGACGACGGGGGTGACGACGTCTCCGGCGACATGTACCAACGGCTCTGCGCGGCGGCCGGGTACTGCGACACGTAACAGCCGTCCGCTTTGTTGGCGAAACCGCTCTGCTTGCCGTACTGCCTGCCGTATCCGTCCGCGGCCGCGACCCTCGAGTACGGCGACTTGGCCGATGGTCCCGCGGCGCCGCCGACGGACGACGTGGGCGGCGTCGGCACCGAGTGCTCGAGTTGCTGCTGCTGTTGCTGCTGTTGCTGCTGGTACATGGCCGCCGCGGTGCCCAGGGGACTGGACAGCGCGGTGGACGGCGTGTCCGGCGTGGACGGCGTGAGGCTGCCCACGGACGTGCCGCCGCCCTTCAGGGACTTGCCCACTTCCGGCGAGATGTCCGGCATCAGCCTCATCGGGTCCTTCGGGCACATGACGCCGCCCGGCGCCGTCACCGTCGGCTGTTTCTTGCCGCCGTTCGGCTGTTCCGGCTTGCAGCCCACCATCGGCTCCCGCTTGACCGTGGCCATGTGCATGATGCCCTCGTTGGACCGCGAGTCGTCTTCCATTTTCGTGTCGAACGAGCTCACGCTGCCCCCGCTGCTTCCGGCCCCGCTGCTGTTCCGGCCGGTCACGTGGTCCATCATGATGCCGGGCGGCAGGTCGCAGTTCTGGCAGCTCTTCTTGTCGTCCAGCTGCTGCTGCTGCTTATCGCCGCCGCCTCCGCCCGACGACTTGCCGTGCTGCTTGCCCGTCGTCGTGCCCGAGCTCTGCGAGTCCTTGTCGTCGCCGTCCTCGCCCTGCTTGTTGATCGTCTGCCGCTTATGCTTCATCCGCCTGTTTTGAAACCACACTTTCACCTGAAACGAAAGAATAACGTCGCAAAATGTTTACAATTTTTTATGGGCACATTATACTACGATATATCGCATTGTTTAAAATCGTACCATAATAAATCACACACAATGCACATCATTTTTCTCAAAATGTTACGATTATTTAATATTAATTCATTTTTTTACTTTTTATTAATATTATGCAAATGCATTATATATTTAATTTAATCTTCAATATTTCAATAGTATTCTATGTACTTATTGTTAAAGGACGTTATTGTCCGTTGAATATATAAATATATTGTAATACGTCTAGAACGGATGTAGTTTGCCAACGGTTCCCGAACTTTTTTCATTCAATCGTCCCGCATGAATAAATTTACCAACGCTGCAATAATATCATTTCACTCTTTATTTGCTTATAAACAAAGACAAGTCAGAAACGTCTCACCGGATGTTACCGAGTATCCACGCCATGCACGGAGATGCATTACTGGCACATGGATATATTTCTCACCACTCTTTTGGTGCCACGACACGAAAAACCTAGTTTTGAGAAAATTAAATTATAAATTGAACCTGTGCTCAAATTGTTGTGTTTCAAGCTTTAGTTTTAATTCGTGTTACCTGAAGCTTGTCATTTTTAACTTTTATATTAATCTACTTAGTTTGGTCTCGACCAGTAACCAGGAAATGAGGTTATGGCAGTATAGCAATTGGAATCGGTACGACAAAATGGTTTTCCGTAAGTATTCCATTTCAAACCAAATAGTTTATGCCTCACAAAATTTCATTTAATATACTACAACACTAAATGTGGCGGTCTTCCTGGTTGCTTACACATCCACTCTCACACTCAACACAAACGAGTGAGTTTCCCTAACAACGATTTCGTTGTCATAGTAAAATCGTGGTAAAAACCATGGAACCAACCGATTCTGCTTTCGTCGAAATCATTTGACGCAACATTCACCATGGTTTTACAGTACAATAGCTATGACAACGAAATCGTGTTGTCAGGTGAGTCTTAACCGTTTGAACTTTTCACTCGATGACATCATCCGGCGTGACAAAATCTTAGCATGACCCCCGGCGACGAGAGATACACGTTTGAATGTTGAAATATGTGTACTCGGGCATGAGTTATACGACAAAATGGTCTACGCAGTGTACGTATTCAATGTACACGATGTATTCTCACTCCGTGCCGCATACAGTTTGGGAACTGCTGAACAATATAAATGTATGACGTACAACAGACACGGCAGCGAAACAATAACACCCATGATGATGATGATGATGATGACGATGATGATAATAATAATAATATAATCGGTAGAAAAGATATTATTTTATTATATTTTGTGTACATAATATTGTTCCCATTGTTGTATCAACCGCGCGCGCGACGCAGTAGTGTTACACACGTACGACGAACTTGCGCTGTGCCCATGGGAGCGTGACACGTTTTTTTCCCTTCTCTCTCTCTCTCGCTCTCTCTCTTTCCATCTCTCGCTCACTCGCCTACTCTGTCTGTTTCGCGTCCGCGTCCAAATTACAATTTAATAGGACCGCAAACCGTGTGTATACCGCGCATACCGTGTTGTACCGGCCATACACGCACACAGCGTTTCACCCAAGCACCGTTTCCGTTGCGCGTTTGCACGACACACAAGCCGTTTACACGGTTTTATTTTTATCATCATCATTCACGATACGGTCGAACGCCGCTGGAAACGTGAAAATGTCTCGGTTAACGAATCCGTCAAAAGCCGCGAGAACAATCGTGCATCGTCCGGCGGGCACCGCGACCGCGGTCTTGATCGTGAGCCGCGGGCTCTGCTGTGGTCGTCCGACGACTCGAGCCCCCGAAGAGAAAATCCGCACGAAGACGCGACGGCGCGAGATCGGGTAGGGGAGTGAGTGCACGCTAAGGTTAGGTTAACATGCGCGGACAAATATTCGACGGGGACCGTCGGTGTCTTCGAGGGGGTTTCAGCGCGTTTACTTTATACTACTGGCCCTGGGTAAGGTTTACTTACCTCGCGACGTATTAGGAGTTAAACGACCACCAAACACTGAACGCGTCGTGTTTTCCACGTGCAGTTATGGACGTAATGTCGCGATCCGTATGCCCATGGCCATGCTTATAGGAAAAGTTTCAATGGGAAAGGAGCAACAATTTTTAATTAGTTTAAGGTTAAAGGTATTGGTTCACGAATTTTTATCGGGACAGAAAAAAATATTAGCGAATTGAAGAACTGTACATTTCTTTGTTTCATACAACGCATAATAATGATGTTTATTAAATTACAAGTTTTTTTTTATTATTCTTCCAGGAGGGGTAAGTGTGCCGTCTTCACCATCCCCTCTCCCCACCGTGTACCAATGATTGTACAAAGGTCTATAACCGTGTCGTACGATCCACTGTGAATACATACTACTACGACGCGTCATCATATCGGGATTCGCGCCCACGTGAAAGCGTTACCAAGTGCGCGACGGTAATAACCACGGTAATATATGACGCCATATCGTACAATTACTCTACATATCGCGTCTCGGAAGCGACTCGAGTTGTTTCAGGACTTTTTCCCTTGAGAACCGCCTCCCGGGCATCCATCGAGGTAATGCGTGTACCTACACACACCGAAACCATGTCGGTTTTTTTTTTAGGAAAATATAATTTTACCATCGCGCCTCGTTCAAGGTCCGAGTTCATTGAAATACCGCTGCTGCGTCACACATTATACGCAGTAATCGCGCTGGGAAACCGATTTTATAACGCCGAAGAGCATAACGTAATGTAATGTAAAAATATTACAACAACCGCTGCAGTAGTAGGTGTTCCGCCGTGCGGGTTTACGACGCGAACACACGACTGGACCGAGACCTGTAATTTAATGTCATTTAATTTTTTTTTTTTATATATATTTTTTTTTTTTTAATGAATACGGATTCGAAGCTGTTTTTATTTTGTTTTTATTTTTATTTTTTTACCGCGATTAGAATAAGAACCCGGAACAATCATCGACTGGACGCCTATTTTTTCACGTGGCACTTCTCAAACCGTACAATTATTTTTCATTTACGTCGGCTTACCGCGGACTATTTTTTGTGCTTTAATATTTTTCCGAACCACGGATTCGTGAAACACGAACCGTATTAACGCGTAACGGTACATAACAGTGTACACCGAGGGGGACCGCGGCCCGTCGAATACAATCTAATAATAATAATAATAATATGTACATGTCTTATTTACCTGTCTCTCGGTGAGGTCCAGCGATGCGGCGATTTCTATTCTCCTGGGTCGACACAGATACTTGCTGAAATGAAACTCTTTCTCGAGCTCCAGCAGCTGAGTGTTGGTGTACGCGGTGCGAAGTCTCCTGGGCAAACCGTTTTCTGAAATGTACGAGGGAAAAAAAAAATTACGAAACCGTAAACAATCGAAATATTATACAGATGCGGGCTGTGGGAAACGTGTTATATTCTGTGTCAACCTCGGCGTTATTAATTGTGTAAAAACCCTATTGGCGGCATCTTGTTTTTTTCGCCTTCACATCTGACAAATGACATTAATAAGATGAGAACACAAGGCATGGACGAAAAAATGAAATGAAAACATATTGGTTTTAACGTCCCTAATGACCGGCGCGGCGTCGCGGAGATAAATTTTGACCCGATGACGAGGCATCCGAAGCGCGTGGTACACAAGGGAAGGCCGACCGCATTTGTTTCCATCAAACACATTCGGCGCGCGTCAAAACGTGTTATTTTATTTTTTTTCGAAAATCATATCTCGTTTCGTTTTTAAAACGCGTCATTTCCGTTCTGTGTGCAAGCGTACGGCACAATGTTCTCGTCGATTCCAATACGGGCTCGAATGAAATAATAACGCCACGGCGATGGAGAAAGAGAGATTTTGTACGTCGACTTTTAACAAACTACGAGTCTTTATTGAGCACGCTTCGAAATCGAAAACACTCACGCGAACAAGTCGACAGTTTCGGTATAATATATATGTACGTCTTATGCAGACAATAAATTTACATATATTTATCTTATACATTTTATGAGGTTCTTAGACGACCTGACGATTTTTTCGAACTACAGTGCGACACCATGGTTAATCACTACCTGGCCATGCGACGTAAGCTCGTGTGTAAGTAAGAAAAAAAAACTGTAGTTTTTTACACCGACTCGCAGTAGTGTTGTATTTGTACCAATAAATGAGTACAACCGGAATTCGGGAGAGAGAGAGGTGTAATAAACTGTGATCAGAACGCAAAACGCATACAGTTGCATACTTTTCGAGGAAAGGTTCAATTTTTCAATCCGAACGGGATCTTTTCGAGTGATTTGCAATGAACGAGAGTGAACGCCACGTTGCGCGGAGCTGCAGATGTCATCAACATTCAGTGAATAGCAGAAATACTTGCGGCGGAGTGAACACGCGAACGACGGAAACCGATCGAGCAGAGAGAGAGAGAGCGAGTAAGAGACTTCAGGATATTTTAATAATGAGAATTCAAATGACATAGTCGTGGCAGAGCATAGCAGGTATATATAACATATATAATATGTGTATGCGCGTGTGTATATATTATAATATTATACGCGTACGAGTGTGTTCCATCGGAAGAACGTATATGAATAGTCCGTGGGGTGGAATTTGATTTTCGAACGTCCCCTCTCCGGCGATATGACAGAAAGATAGAGACGTGTAAAGGAGGGGGATGGGTACGACGAGGGGGTTGGTTAGGTGGAATCGAAGGAGAATGAAATAGGACATATCTTGCGCGCGAGGGTCGAGCAGTAGTGGAAACTGCAGAGGATGACAGAGAGAGAGAGCAGCAGCAGTGCGTGTGCTGTACGCGTATAGTCCGCGACGAGAAATCGACCGGAGGGCGGTGCGGCGGCCGTCGTTCATCAGTCATCGTCAAATCTCATATATTATATATATATAAATAAATATAAAAGCGTAACGGCGAGGCGGTATACGTATATACGAGACCATATGTCGCCAGGTAAAATTTAATATCGCCCGAGGACGCAACGAGAGTTTGACTGGATGACAATAAGCGCAATAGGAGACCGGGATCCGACTTGCTATGCGCGTGTGTGTTTCTTCTATGTATATGTGTATATGGACTGTACACGCGTACATATTATTATTATTATTGTTATATATACGCACGAATATGCGTTTTACCGTGGCGCGAGAGAGCTGGGGTTAGGTTATATACGTACGACGGCCGTGACATCATTTATTGGGGTTCCGTTTTGGGTTTCGTTCGTCATTCGTTCGTTTGTTCGCTACATATACATTATTATATACGTATACCGGTGGCGACGAGGTATTACGACGACGACGACGACGACGGACCGGCTGCTGGCAGGGGCCGCACGAGGCGGTTAAGCATTTTTGTTTCTGTCTCGCGAACAAACATTTCTTTTGCTTTTCCAATATAAAACATCCGAAAGTCATCCCGCGCGCACCCCTACCCACGCCCCGTGTACCCCGACACCACATAAAGTTAAGAAAAGTTGCCGTATTCTTTTTTTCATTTTTTTTTTTGTTTTTTTTTGTTTTTCCATACGAAATCGCTCCCTTTATACCCCGCCGACGTCGACCCTTTCTGCTGTACGAGCGTTGTGTTTTTTTTTTTCCAGACCGGTAAAAGAATTTTTGATTAATGATATTACATTGATTTTTTCGTCGCACTCATTTCCCCCCACGATTTTTACTTATTTTTTTTTTTTAAGTTTTTGTTTTGCATATTTCTCTCGGTTTTCCCTTTGATGGCGCACGCGCATCGCATAACCTTAAGAATTTATGCGTTTGACATAACTACCGCCTATGTATATAAATAATTTCTCTCCCTTTTATACACTGCGCACCTCTAAACGAGAAATAACTTTTTTTTCACGCCGCGGTGTTTTAATCGTTCGTTACAAACCAATGTTTGTTTATCGTGTTGTAGTTATTATTATAATTTTTATTACCGATGGACGATTCGATTGGGGGGAGGAGAACGAGAGAAACGCACGCGGTTCTTCGACAAATTAAACCCCACATCGAATATCGGGGTCTCGACGATCTATTATTGTTATTATTATTATTATTATTACTCGCTTTACACTCGTGTGCGCGGTACAAAGCAGTGATAATAGGGTAAGTCTATATAATATACACGAGCGTGCGGCGTTTGTTACGAGTAATTTATCAAAATATCCGTATATACAGCCCAAAGACCTCGCGTAAACTTTTGACGTTTTCAATGAGAGACCGTTTATACTTGTCGCACGCGCCTCAGCCGTCGATCCAATAGAGAGGGTTTACGGCGACGGGCGCGCGCGTGTGTGTGTGTGTGTAATAATATTCTCAGCTTTTTCTTCGAAAATCCGTAAACCCAAGCAAGTTGTCGAGCTGTTTATGGATCGGCACAGGGCAGAGACGACGACGCGACGTGGGGCAGAGAAACCTCACCGTGACGTGACGTATAAAGTGGTTGCGGGTCGGGGAGGTAAGTAAAATTTTGGCCGAGAATGTCGGAAAGGGTGAGCGCGACGACGACGACGACGACGACGTTAACAAAAGGCCCTCGACGTGTTAATAATATAATCTCTCATTCAACCGAAATCACCGCGGGTTTGTTACGCGTTCCCGCCACAGTCCACCGCCTGTACACGCGCATTATTTTACCTATAGGTAACTTTACACATCACAGCATATAAGTGTAGTAAAATATACAACAGTTCAATTATATGCGTACACTGTGTATGTAAGTTCATTTTAAGTGTATTTTACGCGAAATGTACATAGTTGACCGAAGTGAACGGTGGCCTATTATGATATGCGTTGTGTACTGTTGTTTTCTTAACGACGGCAAGACGACCACACGCGCTTAAAGTACTACAACTACAATAATCGTATACGATGTACAAGGGAAATATTTATTTAATTAACGCGATTCGACCGCGTTCGATATTATACACCATGGATGGGCAACCGGCGGCCCGCGAAACGTTTCTATCTGGCCCGTGCTACACTTTCAAATCGCTTTTTAAACATATAAGATGTTAGGATTTTTCTGTATTTTATTATTTAATTATTATATCTGTATAAAGCTTATCGTAAAACTTATAAATTAATTCTAATCTAATATTGAATAATAAATAAATGTCAATTGTAAAATACCACATTCGTTCTCAAAAAATTGGCCCTCTAGTAGCATCGAGTTGCCCATCCCTGTTTATACGGTTGTAATCCACGAGTATTTTTTATCGAACAAACACGTTGTACAAAACACGATTCCGCAACGATTAATTGTTTTGATTAGTTTTCAATTTACGCATTTATGAACAGCAAATAAACACGATGTCGCATGCGGTTTGCAGTCCAAACAAAATTATCATGCCGTGTGTAAATGTAATAGTAGGTCATCATCAACTTGGAACCAACTGATAATAATATTGAAATGCCATGAACGAAAGAAGAAAAAAAACGCACAACAATAATTTCACACGACCGTGAAAATTCCCGAGACATAATACCGTAGCGATGACAATAATAGGTTTTAGGCGTGTACGCCACGAAAAATAAAAATGTCCCGAAATAACGATATCGCGTGCACATCGTTTCGCGTAAGACAAAAACATCCACGAGTCCGTAAAAAAAACACGAAACGCATCAAATGTGCTTCCTTCCGTATATATTTCCCAGGCGAGATGTGTAAATAGTGCGTACACCGTGTTTTTTAGATTTTACCGGATAAGATGTCCGCTTCGATTCGACGAGTAGGGTTACACGTATGTCTTGCCGACGGGATCAAAACAAAAGCAATATCTACTTTTATTACGATACGCTGTGCACTATGGACAATCATCGACCGCATTCGTTTTGACGTCACATAATATGGCTACGTCGCTGGTTCTCCGCATCCATCATAAGCGTGTCACGTGTCAACCTTGATTCCCCAAGACTTATAAAATATCGTAATTGATAATTGACGTTTTCTACGAGCAATTTTTGAAAACCGTTCAATTACGGGCCGCTTTTCGTGCAAGTGCGCATGTACGAAAATACGCTTAACATACCCAATAGTTGACTAGTCAAGTATTTTGCGGTACTGATAAATTAATTTTCGTCGATATGAAATAATGAACTGCACCTTACGGTGCATCGAAAACGCGTAATTGTAATTTATTTTCACCGCACACATTTACCGTATGACGAGATGTGACATTCTTGGGAGCCCTCCCGAAGAAATGCACCGCCGGGGAATCATTCAAGTGCCTAAGCCGAAACCGCGCACGGGCAGATTTCGAAAGCACAAGTTCGCGACGTACGAGATATTTCCGTTGGTGCGTGGAAACAGGCTAGTATAGCGATGTTTCGAGTGTGATATGAATAAAACCTATGCAGAAAACGCGGGAAAACGCGATGAAAACCATAAGTATAGCGTTACGCATTGAACCGCGCATATTTTTACGTAAACGCACGGCGGCGGACGTGTAACGTATTATTTCGTCAGCACATGTACAACTACGTAAAGTCGCATATAGCTTTACACAGCCCGATGGGCCCACGAAACATATACGCACGCGCGCACACGTAATATCATCGAGTTGTAGTTGTACGCGTATGGCGTGCACAGTGTCACATATATATATATATATTATGGTCGACGTGACCGAAAAACATGGCAACTGTTTGGCGCGCGCGTTCATCAGTATTCGTGTCTCGTCATTGGTGGTTCGTTTCCTGCCCGAGTCGGCGGCGGAGCTGTCAATCAAACTCTCGGGTGGGGGGAGGGTGGGAGTAGGAGGCCGACTACTATGAATTTATATATATATACACTTGATACGCCGCTGCTTACTATATACTACTGCATACGCACGCGCGCACACACAGCCGTTTGCGGTGCACACCCGCTGCACCGGCCTACCCTGTACGCACCGTATAGGACCCGCGGGGATATTTTCCGCGCACACATTACGTTTTCCGATTCGGTGCCACTTTCTTCAAAGAAATACACGTATGTTCAAATCCGAAAAGAATATCGTGTAACCGGGTTTTTCAGATTCTCACGTCATGTACTATATGAACACACTCAAATTCGTTTATTGTTTTCGACGCTACGCGTTATGTCGACGTAAATCATAATGGCACGGCGAACAGCGACAACGCAGTGACAGGACGAAAAAAAACTATACACTCGTCCTTACGCCCCCCCCTCCCGCGCACGCAGCGTTAAACTCAAACGGAACACGCGCGTATCGGCCAGTGTATAATAATATTCTAGTAGACCCGAACCGGCGACGAACCCCACAACGAGCTACAGTGTATATTTTTAAAAACAAATGGTTAATTATTTTGGGTTTCCAGAAAGCCTACGCCATTACCGTTCATCTGGCAATAAGACACGTCGCTCTATGCAGTCTAGACTGCTACAGGATGTGCAGCGTTTTACCGTTTTTACACGATTGCGTTCTCGTATATTATTTTCTTTGCATATTGCGTAAAGCGGTAAGTGCGTGTTAAAACACGTGTGGACCATTCTATACCCTTACAGACATGTACCGAAGGAGAAAAACTGCGCAAAAAAAATGGTCGCCCCGACGTGGGTAATCTCGAGCAAGTTTCGCTCGTACTGTGATTGGTATGCTCGCAGCTTCTCCCGTCCACACGACTTCTCGTATAATTATAGTATTTCGCGCACCGCCGCCGTCCATTACGAGCTAATGAGTGCAAGTTTTATACCTATCGACGTGCAAATATGCACCTATATATCCGGTCGCGTGAACGGTTTAGCGATAGATGAAGGGGAAAAGCGTCACGTAATCGCGAGAAATCACGTCTTTCCGCGACTCTTCGCCCCGCGTGTTGCCTATATATATATATATTATACCATACACGTAGAGAGAAATGCGCGCGTTCCGATATATTATTATTATTATCATCATCAATATTATTATTATTATACAGCGCCGCGTGTACGAACCTGTGCCCGCAACATGTTACGGAGGCGACGAACTGCAAAACTTAGACCACACGCGTACACTTCTACACAATACAATATATGTATACACGGGCACTGCACGCACGCACAATGCGGCGCTCATCTCGCGCGTCCTTTTCCTATCCGCCGCCGAAACGCTGCGAATAACTTATTATTAAAATATGCTAATGTGACGTCATACTTCCCTCAAGTATACACGCGCACATACGCGTGCACGTATATAAAATATATATAATATTATGTATATATATATATATATGGTCGCGGGGAGAGCAAAAGACGGATATACGCTCCAGTGTGTGTGTGTGTGTGTGCGTATATGATGAGCGCGTATAGCCGCGGATGAGGGTCGTCGAGCGCGTGTAATGTATGCGCACTCGTGCACATTCGTGATGGTTGAGGGGCAAGTGCAAAAGTTTAACCCCCTGTGACGAAAATCGACAGCCGATGCTGCAGAAACCGTGAACGTAATAGTTGCGGGAAACGATCGTTTAAATCGATTTTGATGTATATTATACGTTTCGTACTCGCGGTATAATCACAGGTTATGATATAAAACCAGCTGATTGTGCACTTCGTAATTCACTGATAACTCAAAATTATTCGAGTGTAATTCTCCGTGCAAATCGACCGCATACGAGGATTTCAATGGTCGTACAACTCCTTTTACCGTACATTTGTGTCAGATAATTTTCAATACACATTTCGTATTCTGTGTACACGTTTGTAAATTGCAGAAAGTGGAACTACAAAAAAATTATTCAAAAACTCATACATATGATTAGATTTGATATAATATTCTGCAGTGACCGAGCGCTCAATGAAAATTTTTTTATCTCGTCAGTGATGATACTGAACTGAGATGTAATTTCGTTTGCTTACATTTTTAAGGATTACATGGTGGTTTACGAGTGAGTAGTGCACCCCAATTGCGGTTTCATCTCATCCGTGTTATAATTTTTTACGATGCGACGTTCATAGCTTTGGTACGAAAAACACAATTTTCCGCACAAAAATTAACCAACGTTGTAGCCTTTCGCGAACATATGACGAAAAATAATGTACCACTTGAACGGATCGTCGAAATTCACCGCGAGCGCTACACGGAGACTTGTCGACAAGACTACGTTGTACATATACCTACGTGAATGTCCGGCATTTGCTGCGCGCGCTGTGCAAATAAGGTATTTCGCGGTGATGCGTGGAGATGCGTGTACAGTACCTACGTGATATAATCCGCAGCGTAGTCGTTGGTATACAATAAACCGGTATTCGTGAGTCGTCTGATCTTATGTCTGTCCGATTTAACGTGTTCACCACGCGAGTGTGGAAAAACTGGGAAAACGCGGTGGGCTCGCCCCGTACGCACCACCACCCCGCGTGCACTGCCGTTCTGACCGCGAAAACCCTCAAACGCGAACGGCGACGACCGTTTGTAAACGCAACGATTGAGGGGGAGGGTGATATATGTGGTGCGGCGAACGCGATTTTAAACGGACTAATCAAACCCATACCACAGCTTCTACAAACATGAATATATTTCAGGAATGGCCAAACGTTTTCAAGTAGAGATCGAACTGTAAAATATTTATCTTAAGGTATGGTCGACTCGAGCTGAGAACGTCGTCCAGATATACAGTATATCAGTGACGGCAAATACGTATAAAAATACAACGATCGACTTGAAAGTCGTACGCCGCAGTCGTCGACTGGTTAGATGGCGATCGATTATTTCGCCACCCCTGGATTGTACATATATCATGTACGCGGTCACGACCCTTCTTCTTTTATTCGCTTCCGTTTCGTCCTTTCGTCGGCTATCGCGCGATGTATCTATTATATAATATGCGCGTGAGTATAACAAACGGACGAAAAATATATTATGAATAAACGAGCGAGCGCGTGCTCAGTGCCGCCCGCAGTGTATGCGTACCAGCTATAGGGGTTGAAAACGGTTAATAAACGCGCATCGAGATAATAAACGCGGTATATACATAGAGGTATAGGTTGTGCGAATTTACGACCGCGTAAAAAAATCGTGTAATTGATAACGAGCCTTGGGCACACGACGCGGTCGACGGTAAGAACGACAACAGATACATCGATACGTACCGTCGTTTGGAAACGTATACAGTTTTTATTTTCGAACCACCTCCGGCGCCATCGTTGCTCTGCGTATTCAGCAGAAGCAGCCGTGTTATAGACGATTAGTAATCATACGTTGAGCGCCGCTAATTGTTTTCCCGAACTTTTTCCGAACGATATTCGAATGAAACCGTGAAAATAAAATGAACACAGAATAATGTCGTATTCGCGATAACGTTAACAGTTCGTGATTCGGCGAGTTTTCCCATGGAAATATAATACAAATATCCAAAGTAATTCTCAACTTTTAAACGTAAACGTGCGTGGAAAACGTTTGCAAGAAATGTTCTATGTCGCGTACCGCGCGTATACGTATGTTATGACAACGTTTCGAAGGGAAAAAAAATAAATAAAAAAGTACTCGCGATTATTGCTTTTTTTCTTTCCGCGCCGCGACACTTTTAGACACGCGCGCGCCCGACAATCTCGTCGGAACTTTGCAGGACGCATCGTCGTCCGCCGTAAACTTTACACATAACTTCTGGAACGGCGCGAGTGCGTGCGCACAGATACGTGTGATGTATACCACGTGTGAAATACGATTTCGAACGCGACGCGGCGCGCTAACATATACGTATTTTATGTAGGTGTACAGTATTATGTGTACTCCCGCGCAAATATTTAAAATAATAATACGGGGAAAGAATGAAAGAATAAATAAAAATAAAACGAAATTCGTACCGATCGACGAACTATATGACGGTTAAACGGGAGACGACAGCTTCCCTTGACGATTTATATACACACGCATATACATATTATATATAATCAATATGTATATACATAAACGAAGAGAAAAGACAGGTTAAGATCTCTCGGAAAATTCCGAATATTTCCACGGGGACCCAGTCTACACACGTACACAACTCTATATCTATACCCGGTTATAGGACCCTTTCGCTATGTGCCAAAACAACACTGCACTATTGGAACATTCTCAACAGACACCACCCACCCCTCTCACACTCGATCGTTCTCTTTCCATCTATATATATATATATATATATATATATATATACTGTTTATGCTTCCCTACTCCTCGACATTGAGGGTTCACTAATATATACATATATATTTACTTCTTTGAAGGTCTTTTGAATCCGCAACGGTTTGTCCCGCAGGAGATGCGAGCTTTCAACCAACTCTAAAAGCTTCCGCGTCGGAGCCGTCCTATTATTAATACTATATACGTGCGTATCATCCACGTTTATAATACATACATATTTATGTATAAATATAATACGTGTGATTGTCTCAGGACGTAAGGCCCATATTTCCTGCGTATAGTCCCGCGCGATTTCGTTCGTATAATATACGTATATACAGCACCGGTGCGGTTATTTTTTTCCACACAACCGTCACTGCTTTGGCAAAAACAACGACGACGAACAGAAAAAAAATATGATGTATACGAAATTCGGTATTTCATTTGTTGTTATACCGATATATTAGATATTGTAGTATAGGTATACACGATGTATATCGGCGTGTGTATACTGTACAGTGTACATATGTGTACAAATAAATCTATTCAATAAAGTGTCGGCAGATGTATAAAACGTGTTTTGTGATGAAAAAAAATACCTACCCCCTAAAAAGGTATGTTAGATGTTATTATATATATCATCGGTCATATCATCTGATCCTCCTGCGTTTCGGCGTTATATGTGTACAATCGATATGTATATGAAAGCCGACCAACATACGAATCCGATGTCTTGTACGACCGCCGATTCTTGACATTACACCGCTCGAAATAATGAATAATTTGTTTCAATAATAACACAATAGTATTTTAACAAAACATATAGTATGCGAATTAACAGTGCTAGCATGAACTTTTTTCCCGACAAAACAGTATAATTTCTTAAGACAGGTATTCTTTTATGACCCATCGAATTCCTCCTCTCGTAGTCACCAGCGGCCTCCCCTATAAATACGCACCTCTTTATTTGAG
This sequence comes from Periphyllus acericola, assembly GCA_949715065.1. NCBI lineage: Eukaryota > Metazoa > Arthropoda > Insecta > Hemiptera > Aphididae > Periphyllus > Periphyllus acericola. The sequence goes on from OX454268.1 coordinate 6,476,949, forward strand.
TGTATGTTAAGTATAAAAAAATGAATTTACAGAATCTACAGATTTCAATTTCTGTGTGAAATTGACACGTTAAAAAGCCGTGACAAACATTTTATTACTTATGAAAATGGTTCATTTACACTTTACAGGCTAAAATATTGTAACTTGAATATTATTTTAAATTTAAAAAGTAAAATTTAATTAAGTAGCGTTGCTATTATTGTTTATTTTAATCAAAAGCCTCTCCAAAGCTATTGCGAAGAATTCCGCGTCAAATCGATTAAAATTTTAAACTATGAATACATTATAATAATCGTGAACTTGGACTATATACGTATTGAAATTAATAGAAACCCGACCGCCCGCGCACGCCCTAACTCCATTAATAGACGTTATACAATTTTATAACGATTATGTGTACAATTTATTCTTGAGAAATTATCATTTTTGTATGTTGGGACATCCCATTGTGGTCTCCACCCGAATATTTGCGCACGAAGAATCGCGTTTTGCTTCACAGAATATCTATTCGCTCGGCCGCTGCGAATTAAATGCACGCAATCGTAATCGTAAAAATATGTTAATAATCTATGCTCAGTGCAATATTATAAAACCGTTTTAGTATTAACCGCGGACTATAAAAAATGTAAGTTCGAAGACGTTTTTTTTTTTATAAATCTTACGAAACCAAGACGGCAAGACACACGGGCGAGTATTATGTAAAACTATAAAAATTAAATTCAAACGCTACATGAAATTATTAGAGCTGAAAAAAAAGACGATTTCAGACCGAATAAAAGAAAAACTACTTAATGATAATGAACAGTTTTTATTTTAATTTCTTAGAGTAAGATAACGAATTACGAAAGTCGTATTTAAAACGTAAAACAATAATTTATCTGATGTATACGCTAAACTATTTTATAAATGTAAGTGTAATATTGCGAATATAGTGAAAAAAAGTAACGCGTTGCACTTTGTGTGTAATGTGTATAAATAACTTTTTATTTTTGCGCATCGGTACAATGTTTGGACACGGACACGCAGTACACGGTTTTTTCATAATTCGACTGCAGCGAACGATTTTATAAAAGTCGCAGCTCGAGGTGTACGGCATTCACTTGCCGGAACTCCGTAGACGACAAGCGTACACGCTCGTGGTTCAGATTAACGTGTACACGCGTGTCGACAAAATAATGCGGTAGAAATGTGTCATTCGCCGCGATCCGTCGTGATTAACGTGATTTTGATTGGATCCTGAAATCGCACGCGTTTCCATGCGTGTATTGTACATGCAATAATAATATTATTATAATGTGTATCATTATCGAGGACGGGGAAAAAAATAAAATTAAAACCGAAAAACAATACTGCCGCGGATTAATGTATTACAATATATTATATTGTTTGTCATCGGCGCCGCGGAATCAGTGAACCAAACACGTAGTGTTTAAAAAAAACAAAAAAAACCGTAAAAGCAAAAATAGTGCGTGCACACACTCACGATTATGGGGAAAAAAAAAAACACAAATTAATTTACCGCACGTGAACGACATTGTGGGTACGCAATATATGCGCGTGTAACGTACAAATAATACATATATTACAGTATACGATATAATAGAACGGCGTGTGCGTATAGGGTATTTCGTCAACGTCGTCGCTCGCGTACTCGACGGTTATAATAATATGTGTGTACGCGACACACAACAACAATAATATTGCAATAGATTAAAAATTAATAACGAGAAAAAAAAAAACGGTGGTTCGCGCGGTAGGGGTAGTATGGGGCAATCACGCCGATTGTGTATCACAATACGCGTATATACGTGCGTGTCCACATACACTGTGTTTCCGGCCGAATGACCGGACACCGTGCGCACACGCTCTTTCCTCGCCCACCCGCGTTCCCCGACGGCTATACGGTGTGTACGATGGCGCGTGATGGAGCGGAATTCCCGGGCATTTCGCGCGTGTACGGCCGCGGCAACGTGTCGCGCTCGCTATTTAAATTAAAACACTAAGCGGTTTTCAATTTGTTCACAGCGGCTGTCGCGCGCGCCGCCGCGAACGTCCCCTCGGCGCTTATATGCAAAACACGCAGCCGCCCCCGCGCCCGCACCGCTGCCGCCGTTCACGCCAACGCGCGCATCCTCTTCGCGGCCGACGGCGGTTGCAGCGTTATATAATCATAATAATAATAATAATAATAGCGATATGTATATGTTCCTGTCTCGTGTGCCGCAAAAAAAAAAAATAAACCTAAACCCGTAACATATACGCGTATGCGCTGATAGCAATAAAAATATTCAAAATAAAAGGAGAAAATTCCAATAAATGTTTAGTGTAACACGCGCGTCGGAATCGTATACATATAGACCAGGGGTGGCCAAACGGTCGATCGCGATCTACCAGTCGATCGCGTACGATTTAAAAGTCGATCATTGGCATTTTATTAGAATTTGTATTTGCACGGATCGTCTGTGGTGGTTTAGACTCGCAAATCAAATTGTTATCAATGTCACTGAAACTCTGATGGGCGTTCTCTGCTCAAGTCGACCATCCTGAGAGAAATATTTTCTTGGTCGATCTTTACTTGAAAAAGTTTGGCCATCCCTGATATAGACCGTATACTTTAATAACGTGTGTACACCGCATGGGTACATAAACAAATGGTAAAAAGTGTTATTACGAACCCTTGCTGATGGACGATAGAAAAACTGTACAATACAACCTGTCCGATTTAGAATTTCATTCGGAGCCGACACGATATTGTTACATTATCGTACGTCGAGATTTTAAATAAAACGCGTCGGTTAGCCGAAAACTTCTCTAAGATACGATTACCGCGGTCCCGTGAGTTCCGCGGTCGGACAGGTTTTACCAAAGCCGGTTAGGTCGACATCGAAATTAGCGGCTAATGGGTAGAACACCTTCCGAATTTTTTTTGTAATTCATTTTTCCAAACAATAAATAATAACAGTCTATGCGTATTATGAATGGCTGTGTTAATCTATACAAAGAACGTCTTACGGCTAACAAAAAAAAAAAAATAATTAAAGTTTACACTTATGTTACTCATCGAATTTTTTAATTGATAAGGCATTGTATAAAATAATAACGATACTCGCGTATACCTGGAATATTTTTAGAAAATTCGTTAGACACTTAACTTGCAAAACGTGTCCTAAAGGGAACTTTTTACACATGTAATTTACAATACCAATAAGGCAACAACACAGCCAATGATTAATTACGATCAATTAGTTGCTCTTTAAACCGTTCATGAGAAAATATGTGTTCTAAGAGTATTACAAAATCATATAACGATTGTTATTACAATTATTACATGCAGTGATTTGAATAAGAGTTGAATTAAATTATTAATTTTAATGTACACGTGAGTTTTTTAACGGAAAATAAACGATGATCACAATAATTTATTGTCGGACTTCCCCTTTCCCCCTTAGAGTCTCAGGACGCAACCCTCTTATCGTCCCTCCCTTGAATCAGATTCTGGTTTTTTAATTCATTGATATTCCATGTATTATAATTTAAATTACTGGCACCACAACGTTGATTCGCATTTCTATCAGATGCCACGGTAAAAGGTTATATATTCTATTGTGATAAACACTGTGCTCACATTATATTTATATCGGTCACGAAGAAAGTCATTTATTTCAGGGGGATCTGGGACACTGAGCCAAACAAGTAAAGAACCATTCAAAATATGATGTTTCCGAAACATTGAGATTGGTTTGTGCACGCTATATGGTATTATACCTGTTCCAAGAACGGTTTCGATTTGCTTCGAAGGCGCGCCTCTTGGCCAAACGCGAACCTACATTTGCTATTGCTCATACCCGAGTGTTCGGTCGCAACACGCACAATTTAATTATTAATACACGACAATAGTTTAGACTGGTTACGGAATTTCGCGTAAAACAGACGACGGCAATCATTGGTGCGCGTAACAAATCGCTATTATTTCCAAGCCAATTTATTGATATCTATGTTTCGGAATCGTTGTGCCTACGTAGAGGATTTTAATAAAAACGCGTCGTACAATAATTACGCGGTTACTGCCGCGAACGCATATTTAGAATAATAATAAAAATAATAATATAGATCGATCGACCGCAAGGCGCGACCAGTTCTACCACATCCCCCCACGCGCCGCCCGAAATGTTCGGGGTCGATTGGGGTGGCGGCGGGGGGGGGAGACCGTTGATTGCATTGGTTTATTAGCGGAAAAGACGCGGCGGTCGGGAACGGTTTTTTGCGACGCGCGCGTTTATCTCGACCGGGGCCGCGCAAAAACGGAATGAAATGTATCGGAAGGAAACTCGCTCCCGCCACAGCCGCCGACTACTCTTATCTGCTCGTGTATATATATGTGTGTATACACTGTGTATGTGTACATAAACGGCAACGTTCTTTTTCGCCGTGTACATTATATATAATACAGCAGAGTTGTCGCCGCCGAAGGACCCCACAGAGCTCAGCGGGGCGCCGTGTGTACCGCGAGAAAAAAATAAATAAAAGAATAAGGGAAGTGCATGTGCGTATCGTCGTCGTTGTTATAATATTATCGTGTGCGGCGTGTAAAGGTTTTTTTAAATATTGTTTATCTCGCCGACGCTTTTTTTTTTTTTACGACTGCGGCAACACAATATATAATATATATATATACGTATATTTTTTTATAGGTTATTCTTTTTTATTTTTTCGAAACGTATAAGCGGTGGCGGCGCCCGTGCACATACCTTTTCGCGCGCCGAAATCCCGTGGTCCGCCAGCCGGGTCTAAAATCGTGCGCACTACGACACAGTGTGTGCGCTACGAGAAGAATAATAAGTACTTAGGCATACACGTGTGCAAAGTGTGTGATAAAATCTTGTACGTCGGATTTTTGGACGTTCACTCATACCGTAGAATCGGTTCATACCACAAATATGGAAAAATGTACATAATTTCTATATAAAATTGTGCATTTAAATACATTTTGCGGAACGCTCGTCATTAACCGCAGACCTATAGAAGTTTACTTCAAACACTGAAGTGTGCAATACGAAAAAGTAAACATTTTCGGCCACGTACGCCGTCCGTTTTGCATACTAGTAATAGTAGTTGACGCCGCTTATGAGAGTCACTATAGGACCAGCCCAAAGTGAGTCTTATAACCGAGTGAGCCTTATAGGCGAAGAAAAGAACGAAAATAAAATTCCAAACTATAATTACTCATTTCGTTTTGCAATTTTAACTTTACAAATTTAGAATATTGCTCGTACTTATGTTACATGTTAAAACAGCGATTACAATAACGGTAATTGCGATAGAGATCGTTGTTCTTCTGTGCAATGCATGAATTGAAACCACTACCGCGCGGTGTACAACACAAATATAACTCTATCGAAACGAGTTCATCGCGATACTTTCTTAGAAATGTCCACACGTCATCTTTAATTTTTCGCGAAATTGAAAAGGCCCTAAAGCAAAATATTTGGTACGAGTCTTGGTAACTGACCATTTTTTTAATCAATCTGTATACGTCCGGGCTGATACGGGAGATTTTACGCTCTACACAATCGACCGAACCTCACGTCCGTGACTCTTGCGAGCGCCGTCCACTGCGGTACATCACTACGAACGCACGAAGCCGATGCAATGATATGGAGACCGTCGCACGTGTGGGCGCGTGTACGTTACGTTATTGTGATAATGCGTATAGGTAAGCCGCTATACACGGCATCAGAATAATACTCAAATGCTGTACGGACCCGCGGGCGAAAAATTAACGTGCGCTCATGATGAATGGTCGCGTATTAATATATTCAAAATAGGTTTTTTTTTCCTCTCCCCCCCCCCCCGATTCCATCACGTAATACGTGCAGTACCCGGTCTATGCGCGTGTTCTATGCCCGCACCGTACTATTATAATGTAGGTACACGTTTTCGGCGGCGGACATCGCAGCGTGTACGGCGCACGCTGTACAATATTTTACGTCGCACCGCTCGTGCAGACGATTTGCTCAATTAAAAATAATGGCTTGGACGAAAACGGCAATTATGATAATCGTCCGCAGTGATTTATCGTTTACGCGTGTACACTATATTATATTTGTACACACGCTCCGGCCATTACATTGTATTGAAATGGTATTTCGGTATCTAGAACAACATTACGTGTACGTATTATCTGGTTACTGTTCAACTCACGTCTTTCGTCGAATAAACACGTTTTACGCACTCCTGGAAAAAAACAATATCCTTTTTATTTCGCATGTCTTAGGATAAAAAACCATCACAACATTGTTCACCATTTATACATGCAATTATTTAAAATTCGTGTTCAATAACAAGAGTGCGTATACCTTATAGCGTGTTAAATACTATAATATTAATTTGACACGCCGCACATACCAAACCGCGAATTCGTGTACTCCGACTATTTCAACCTAAATTAATTATATATATCATATTATAACGAGATCCGAACAACGACACACCCAGACTAATAATTATAAGTTATACCTAGCACCGGAGGAAAAAGCGCATGCAATCAAACGAGTTGACATTTCTGTTCTTACAACACATTAATACAACACGTCGAATGGCTTATCGCTGTTCTCCGTCGTTTTGTCGTATATTTAATGAAACCGCAGAGCAGCGTGACTGCGTATCGTACGAGCATTTTCTAAACGATTTTTCTGAACTCGCGAAACCAACAACAGTAATTATACCATCGACTTCCGGAAATTATGAGATCATGTCCAAAATGTGTGAGTTAATTCGGCCAAGTCGACCGGTGATAAACGGCAATCGCTAGAGAACTTTATAGCGAGCGTAGCATTTATTTTGGGCCGTTTCAAAGCGGAATGGTATACGCTCGGAAATTGTTGACTCGAGATCAAAAGACGCATTGACGCGAGGTTTGCCAAAATTTCAAAGATCGGGCGTAGAAACAAATCCCAGGTGCCCCTCGTTTCTCCTACTCGACAGACCTTGTGGTTTTTTTAAATTTAATTTAAACCAATGTTAAACCGACCACAAAAGACAATATAAGATCTGATGACATTGAAATCGTTCAACAAACTTTAAACAATAGTTGTTATATAAAATAGTGCAAGACATCCGGTTGGTGAACAGTGAATTTGTGTTTTGGATTTTAAGTTATAAATTAATAAATATTACATCGCACCTCGTGTACACACGCCATGTATCGCAATGTACTTGTCATGTACCATAATAAATATACAAGTTTTTACATTGTAATACAATACATATTATTATCATGGTACGTTTTATGTACGCTATAATTATCGATTTGTACGAGCTCGGTGTGCACTATACGTAATAATACACACCGTTTTCTGCCGTACAGCTTATAATCTTGTATTTTAACACGGACGCATGGCTCGAAAAAAGTTTAATAATTATTCATTTTGACATTTTTATTGCATCCTATACTATAGTAAGCGCATAAATGTTAAACATTATCTTACGTCTTCGTGTATGCATATATGTGGTACATTATTACAACTACTGCGCTGTATAAACAGTTTTCGGAACTTAATTCACATTCATATATATACACGTCGAATGTACGACGATGATAATAATATATTATAACAGTGCGCGCGCTGGTGCTATAAGTATAAAAAACAAAACAAAATAAAACGACAAATTTAAATGCAACATAATTGATTTTCTAAACCGGACTTCCGGTAAAAGATTTTATGATTCTACACCAGCGAAAAAAATATATGTTATATATTTTATGCATTATATATTATGTTTCCGGCAGTGATTCGTCCATTCGTGTTACGTAAACTCGAAGAAAAAAAATACCGTCTACGAAAGAGACGAGAAAAATTCAAAATAATTGGCAGTTTCGCGTGAAATATTATTATTCATTATCCTTCGTCGTGCGGTTCCTGTTGTTGTATTATTAACCGTGGCGACCTGATGTCGGCGGAGCAGTCCTCGCCCGCAGTCAACACGGACTCGAATAGCCACGTGAGGGGGAAAAAAATAAGGTAACTTGAAAAAAAGAAAAAAAGAAACCGAAAATAATGTAAGAATAAAAAAAAAAAAATGGAAAAGAAAGAAACACGTCAATCGGGACAAATTGCCGTAGGCGTTCCATTTGACTATCCAGTCAGGTGACTTAGACAAATTTCGTGGGCGTATCGTTTGATTTTCAGTTCAACCCGCCCGACTCCAAGCTGTACTATTAAATAATTTTTCAGGACTTCGGTGGATACAAAAAATAAAAATAAAAAAATCATACGAACGAAATGTAATTCGTTATAATTAAATCCTCTCCGTCTCTTTCTCTTACTCCTCTCTCTCTTTCTGTCTGTCTCTCCCTCATCATCTCAATAACTGTTCGTGTACACGCAAGTATTACGTGCGGCCTACCTACGGCCGGTATAATAATAATTATTAATTATTGTATACTATACGAGTATATACCTGGTGGCCGTTACGAAGGCGACGCGACGATTGGAAATGATTCCGAAGACGTTGCTGACGTCATATGGATATAAAAAATTAGTTTTTAAAAAAAAAACTTACGAGCATATACGAATAGAAAAAACACGAAATGGACCAATAGCGCATATTATAGGCTATTACCAAATATTTTATTTTAAAACAAATATTCTTAATATTTACGCGCACGTATAAATTAAAATTATTGTTTTCGCATCGGTAATTGTTCCATCAAAGATATTGCGAAAGCATTTCATATCAACATTTTATAGTTTTAATATTGCAAATTTAAGTACATGTTGTAATATTCAAAAATTTAAAACAAAAACCAAGGTTCCATACCGTAAACCATCGATATACTCACGCACACACGTTTTAAACATATTATAGTCGATAAGTCAAATACTTTACAATGTCAAATAATTTAACAAAATATAGTTTATATACATTTTAAAGAAAATCGATTGGGGTTTTTATTAAGCCTTTTTTCGACTATACAAATCGGATATTTCTATAAGAGTCGTTTGAAAAGCATGCCGAGGAAAAGACAACTTATGGGTGAGACGTTTTTGCTGTAAAAGGTTTATAGGGGTTGGATGGGGGTAAGTTCTTTTCGAGAGATCATAAAATCCGTGCCAAATTATTAAAGGGTGTAGCCGGTTAAAAAAAAAGTGGCACAAAACCTACGTTCGTAATTCAAAGGAGTTTTCCCCTTTAAGGTAGATTTAAAACGAGGAACACAACAGTTTGAATGAATGCATTTTTGTACAAACGGTTCAACTATATTTCATCGTTAAAATATCCATCGAAATAAATTCAACAAACATTCACAGTTCACACATTAATTACAATCATGCTTATACGAGTAAATGCATATTATATTAAATTGCATTACATTCTTATTCTATTTTTTGTGTGTACAAAAAATATTATCATAAAGGTGTACACACCACATCATTCCTCATAATATTAAAATATAACACGTTAATAATATTGCATGCATTTAAAATATAATGTCTAATTGTCCTTGTATTATACATATCCTTGAAACCTTAAGGACTTCTTGTCGATTATATAAGAGATTACACTGCTACGTTATAATAATATAACCGTGCCCCTTTTATAAAGAAAAAAGTAATGTTCTGTTCTCCTCCGCTACACTCGTAGTACTGTTATTATAGTTGTTGTTTGTTAAGAATGTGTATTATGTAGATGAATATAAAGTATACATTTATACGATGTATAATTCTAAATGATAATTTACGCGTCACACCGAGAAATCTCGAAACACCGTGAGGAAACAGAAATAATCATATTTATTTACTTACAATATTATTAAGGTAATTATAATTTATTTACACTACGAATCCGTTGAAAATATAATAAATTATAATTGACCGCCTTAATTACATACCTTCATGTTAATTAAAAACTACTGGCTGCTGGTAATATAAGCGAGTACTTGTACAATGTGCACATTATGACGGGAGTATACAATTACTAAAGCAACGAAAAAAATTTAAGCGGCGAATTTCTATGTAGGCACGTGTAAAATGTTGTGTGTATACACAAAAGTCCTTTACAATGATATTTTAAAAAAAAGTTTTTTCTTGACGGATCCGTGGGCACTAAATAAATATTATAATGAAGTAAACATTTTGGAAGTCATACCTCAGTCGTGTATTGTATTAATAGCTCGGTCGTTCGGTATGTAATTAAAGTGCACAAGATGAAAACACGTGTTATCGTACTTCGGCTGCATATTGAGAGATATTTCAAAGGACGGATGTATAATGTTATACATTTGAAATATTAAATGACATTTCGAATGAAATACGTCAAGTCAGCATCAGATCATTAAGCGTGTGCGCTGCAGCTATAACGTTGCTCAAAGACACAGTTTGGTGTGATAGTAATACGCGTATTGTGAAGTACAATACTACATACGGGTGTGTGGAACATTCTTTCCGTAGGGTTTTCGAAAATAATCTGTCCGACAAAAACGCGTAATGCAATATCTGCAAACGAACAATACTACCACAATACATGTTGAGGATGAGCATAACTATCAAGACATAGTGTTATAGTGCATGTCGGGTTGTAAAAAATGTCTTGGCATATGCATGTATACTGCGTGTCATACTATTCTAAGAATGTCAAGGAGAGCCGCATAAACGATGTTTAAATGAATCGAAAACCATGATAAAATAATTTCCCGAGCAAATTGACGCGTTGTATATATTGTCTGAACAATGTTTTTGTTTTTATTAATTAGCCATGTCGATGATAATACTGTCAACGTGATAAACCTGCATGACGTTTATTTATGTTGAAAATGTAACTACGACGGAAACAATTAAAGTTTTTCAATTTCAAATATCTTAAAGATAAATAATATATAATATATTATATTATGTAGCTACTCTGTTATTGTTTATGATTTCTTCGTCCTTTTATTTTGACATTCTTGCATTGTTGAAAAGTGTATACTTATATAAATATATTATCCAGTATTATGACAAACGTAAGATTAAGAATTCCTACACAAGTTTTACCCAAATGAGATGTGCAAAATGTTAAGCTCTTTATATGCATTTCCGTGTAAATCGTCTTGCAAAATAACCACAAATACAAGAACATCTATTTTACGTGATATACTCGTACAGTATGGAAAAATTTCGTGAACCATCCCCCTCACCATCCCCATCCCCGTCTGACGGTGCTTTTTGCGAAGTAGTCGTCGTCGTCGTCGTACGGGATTTTTAATTAAAACGCTTTCGGGGTTGATTTATACACAATATATTATTTTGTACGCGCGTAAGTCGCGTGCGGTGGTCGGCGGCGGCCGAGAAAACGTGGAAATTGTGAATAATTTATGTAGGTACGCGCACACGCACGTGAATATACGTATACATTATGTTGGGGGCACACGCGCGCAGACGCGGCGAATAACTACGTCCGCGGCGGTATGGAAGGGTTGTTGTGAACAACCGTGTTTCTTGGTAGCGGTCATTCTAATTTTAATATACCCTCTCCGCACTGGGGAACCGTTAAGTCCTTTTCGTCGTCGGCGACAGTCAGCCGCGCCCCGAATAATATAGTGCAAACGGTGAGTGCTGCGCGCACGCACACGTCATCTCGTGTGAATATGGGAATGTTATTTAAATCGGGAGGTATGCGCGCGTGTCTTTATGTAAATACGCACACTTTCCGGGGTAGTAAACCGGGGTGGACCCGGGGGGGGGCCGGACCTTATTAGTCGTTTCTTGTGCTCGCCGCACAATGTGTGTCCGGCCGGTGCGTGCGCGTGTATACATATATTATATACACGTATTATACGAGTGTGTAAGTTTATACGTGTGTGTGTACCGCGTGTATGTGTGTACATGTATTATACGTATAGGGACGCGGCGACAAGAAAGAGAAACGCTGTACATAATGTCCACTCGACGTCACGCTTAATAAATTATTCGCGCCGGGGTCCTCCTACGCGAACACGCGCGCGCGTTTGTATTTATGTATATACATGTATGTATGTATGTATGTCCTGCGGTTACCGTTCTTTTTTTCGACTTCTTTTCATTATTACTATTATTATTTCCTGCAGGTCAACGACGGCCGGATACCCCGTGCGCAGGATAGGCGTATTTAAAAACAGCACAAAAACCGACGTCTCGGTTGCGCACGGGTCGCTGGACGCGCTATACCTTTTCGGAGCACGCGCACTATATAATAATAATAATAATCATCATAATATGTAACTGCGACGACGACAACTTTTCGGACACACAAACACACACTTTCTTTTTATCTCTATCTTTCTCTCTCTCTCTGTACATATAAATACATGTTATATTTATATACATCTATCTCATCTTATTTTCCTTGACCATTTTTTCCCATCCTGTCTCTTCAGTTTCCTTTCCGTCCTCTCTTCATATACCCCTTTTATAAGCCGTGTACAAACCTAATTTATGCACGTGTATGTGTGTGTGTGTACACATCGAGTTGACGCTTTTTGTTACAGACTCGCTGCCACATACACACGCGGATGTATACGACCAAATCGCTTGACCGCGCCGACCCGAACTTCTAAGTGCCTTTCCGTGAGCTTTACATCGTTTACCGCGCTCGAGGACAGATCATACGCGTTCTACGCTGCAGTTCCACAAGGATATTTTGCCATAAATATGTTCTAACCGCCATGCCGCCGTCAGATAAAATATATTCACTTAAGAATATGACTTCCAAAATCCAGTACCAACTATAGTCTATATAGTTTTTTTTTTTTTTTGTAATAACACTTGAATTATATAATTTCCGTGTACGAGATAGCTACGACGAAATTGTTTTTTAAAACAATTGTAAATCACCAAATAATATTCAATAATACATAATAATTCGCACGAAAATTGTTTCGTTACGCGAGCGATTACGACAAACAAATATTATGACGACGAAACGCGGATGTTTAAAATACGAAATTAAACAGTTTTGAGTATAAAAATTATAATCGTTTCGTATTTCAATCGTATACAGCGGTGATTGATAGAATATTATTATTTGTTATAAATCAAAGCACGTATTATATATCGTGGTCTCTTGTTCGACTAAATGGACGGATCAACTTTATGTTAAAACATACGAAGCTATTACAGAAGGTACATGTGTATATCATTATAATTTATAGTACGTATTATTTTACCACGTATGCATTTGTCTTGTATAATTACCTTCAAACGTGAGTGTTGTAGTAACTCGTTGCTTATGCGTAATAAGCAATAACTAATAAATAATAATAATGTAATGGCAACATTTGATGATAAATCTCTAACATTTGAACAAACTGCTTATGACTTTTCAAAGTATAAAAATAACTGTCAGGTTGACTACAATACCCGGTGTTAAACATCACGTCAAAGGCCAAATAAGGATATTATATACACGACCCGAATACGACATATTACGAGGATGAGTAAGGAATAACAAATTCTATATGTTCAAATAAAACAATTGAGTCCCGCTGTACATGAATAAATATAAAATATCGGTCATTTGACCTCCCGAACTCCACATAAAGTCCCAAACTGTGCACGTGTATAATTATATGCGCAAGCGACGATTTGTTTAACCGCAAGGACGTATGAATGCATAACGCATTATTACTTCACACGCGATCTGTCGACGGGGAAAATAATGACGATCGATTTCCGGAAATTCCATCACGTGAAATATTAAATGTTCACCGCTGCTTACCGAACATGTATAGAAGTAGCTATATCACCGTACTGGACGCAGTAGAACGCGAGTTCGATAAGTCGATTTAAAACCTTGCGAAAAGTATACGTATATTTATATACATTGGCATGCGTCAAAATATTGTGCCTGAGGTACTTCAGTTTTTTGATTTATTTCATCAATTTTAAAGGAAATGTATCATTTATACTTACATAATATATACTTTAATATAATAGTGGGATGTACCAAAAAAATTTGTAAAATCAGTTGCATATAGATTAATAATTCTTCTTAATAGTTCTAAGCAAATATTCAGGTCACAAATAAAAGTTTTGAACAATAATATTAATTTTACATCGAGTATTTTTTTTTCTTTTCGTTATCATTGTAACAATTCGTCTGAAAATTATAATGGAGTAAAACTCTGATTAGCGGACACTCTCGGTCACCAACATTTTGTCTGCTATTCAAATGGAGTAAAGGTTTGAAATGTGTAAAACGAGAGAACATAACAGCTAGGTTAAATTTAAATATGGTGTTATTTCTAAATGTAGATTTTTATTTCTAATGTTATATACACGGAAGTATGAACAAAAAAAAAAAAAAATAACACTAATTTCTTACATAATCCATCGATTCCTTTGGAAAAATCAGCAAGTTTAGTCTGTTTAGAATTTTGCCGTCATCGTACAACAATCTCGTTAGAATAGTTTGTTTGCCGAGGTTACGGTAGAAGAGTAAATATAACTGCTTCGACATCTATTGATAAAATGAAACGAACGTATTTTGTCATTATTTTTGATTTCAAAATGATAAAATTGTCTGTTATTCGGAGAGTTCCCGAAGTTTCAAAAAGTTCCACTATTGGGTGATGTCAGGTTGAACAATACGTTCAAATGCGGTATGTGTGGTATATATTACGTAGGTTTTCCGCAGCCAGCGGTTTCGGGTGAAAGAATCGTAGGTACAAACCGGCTGGGACGGGCCGTTACCAGGAGTTGGAAAAAAATAGTTTGTTCAGAAAAAAAAGAAACAAAAACATACGCGTTTTTTCCCCGAGTATCGTCGAGACGGCACTATAAATTAATACGACGTTAATATTATGCTATCGGCTGTCCTCGGGGTAACAACACGTTGATGACACGGCGTTAGCGGCATGCAACAATGCGACGACCGCCAACCCCGTAAGATCGACGCACGCCGCACCCCGTCACAGATCCCTGGCATCGCAATCTGTCATCCGCTCATCGCGCGTTCTCGTAATATTATAATAGCAGTTATTCATGTTATTTTCCGTCTTACGCGCGCTCCCCAAGCCCTTCGTCGGCTAGGTAAAGGTACTATAATGTAACGAATCATAATAATACACCGACCGGCACACTACGGCTGGCAGGTACGGTCGGCACTGCGTCGAAACGATTATAACTCAACACGAGCCGAACCGTTGGGGGCATAGGCGCGTTTGTTTGAAAAATCATTTGAAAACGTCCATAATCATCCATTTTTCCAGCGATAATACGCATCAACCGATGGTAGACGGACGAGTGTAGACTTGTATACCCTTGGAACCCCGCGTTTACGGAAATCCCCATTTTTCAATTTGTATTCTGTAGTAGCATAATAGTGTAAATAGTATAACATTATTGCACCATATAAAGATACTTGATGATTAAAGAAAAAGTAACCCTTCACCAGTACACCCCCGTTGCACTCTGAATTCGGAACAGGGTACACCCAGAGCCGGATTAAGGGGGGAGGGGCTAATTGGGCTATAGCCCAGGGCCCCCCAAAAAAAGGGGCCCCCAAAAAAATAATATAGGCTTGCAGCTTTTCTGCAGTTATTAAAATTATGATTTTAACTATATTTATTTAAAAATATATTAATCATATTAATCATTCGAATCGCTTTTTAATGTAGTCAATCATTTTTTAATTGAACATAATTTAACTTTAAAAAATTGCCGTGGATAGTCATTTGATAACGCCGCAAATATGTTCGGAAAATATGAAGGGTTACAAGCTCATGTTAAACAAAAAAATGCATTCGCTCAATTTGTTCCTTGTGCAGGTCACTCGCTAAATTTAATTGGTGTCAGTGCAACTGAATCATGTCAAGAAGCAATAAATTTTTTTTCATAAACTATGTATATAATTTTTTTTCATCTTCACCTCGAAGGTGGACCGTTTTAACAACGAATTTGAGTCCAAATGACAATCAAAAACTACTTCGTTTTAAAAGTTTGAGTCAAACCAGGTGGTGTTGTCATTTTTAATCTGTGAGAGCATTATTTATTAATTATGATAATATTCTTAATTGTTTAGAAAACAATAGATTTTTCAGTTTTACCATAATGATCTCGATGATAACTTGAAAACAGAAATATCACATTTTTATCATCATATCAAAATATTTTCTTCAGATATTGACAATTGTGGTGCTATAATAAAACTTCTATATGAACGACAACTTATTGATGTTTTTCCAAATGTATATATTGCACTGAGATTATACCTGACAATACCGTTGACAAATTGTGAAGCAGAACGTTCATTCTTTGTATTTTTGTGTTATTATCATATATTTTATATTTTAACATTTAACTAAATTTTATTTTTTAATAAATAAACTATGTAATGTAAATTTGCCGCCAGAGAAAAAACATTTTTCTTATTTAACTAATAAATATCAATTGGCATATTATTATAAAAATACTTTTTTTGTAAAATTAGGGCACCCAAAAATAAATTAGCCCAGGGCCACTAATTTCATTAATCCGGCTCTGGGTACACCTAACATATTATGCACCTACTGAGCATAAATATTGGTCGTAGGACACTTATCAAACGGTCAACCTGAAAAAATTACAACCGCCGACAGTTTGTTGTAGGTTTAGAACGTTATATTAACAAATTACTCGGTGATATAATAATGTGTACAGCTACTATCGATAATACTTACCGGTTTATTAATGTCCGTTATTACTTTACCAGAACTAGTGACTTATTGAACACGTGAAAGAAATATTTGTGTTATTAATATAGGTAAAATCGTATATACCCCCGAATTTCACCTAATCAATACTGATCGGTCGGCCAAAAGAGTTGGTCAAAATCGCCATAAAAATAGTGTCGTCAAATTAATAAATTCTTCCGCACAAAGTGTCCGTGATTTGCGAATTAAACAATGTACAGTACAAAGTGTCCGTCTACCATAAACATGTTGTGGTCAACAATGCACACAGATACATAGTAAGCCTTAAGACTATCTACACAACTTGAATTTGAACGGCGAAAAAATGGTCGTGATTTGGATGGTCGCAACTTATATAAAAGTTCAAAATTATTGGAAAATTGGTTTATTATTATTAGTTATGAACACATAAACGTTGCATTTGAACACCAATTACCCTATTAGCAATTAGAAAAAAAGCAAAAACACACCGCGGGTTCTCGTTTGACAACACCCGTGTACCATTCGTTTTGCTTGTAGGTACTCACGAAAACTATGAATTAAATTTAGAAAACTATTTCGAGCAAAGATCGTGGTGATATCATTACGAATAGGAAATCGAAAAATGACTTGTTCAAGGTACCGTACGACTACAATTCCCGATCTGATCACAAATATTTGTGTTTCGGAGCAAATCTCATATCCAAAAAATGATTTTGTAGGTACACATTCCGGTCCGGTCAAAATCGTAACATTTTAATCTTTTAATTTTACATTCACATCGCACGGCGTTTACAATCACCACGAAACTATAGTGGTAAATCGGTTTTCTTCGAATCGTAAGAGTTTTCGAATTATAATAAAAACGATAATAACATTACTCGTATATAAGGCACGTCGTGACCAATGGAATTGTACCCACGTGTACAATAACGTCATGTTTTCTACGTGGTTTTTTTTTTTTTTCATTTTCATTCCGAGAGACATAATGGTTTGTATAACCTACACAGAGGTGGGTACCGTGGAAAAATGGACGGTTTCGTCTGTCGTAATAAAAGTCACCGCCGCCGCCACCGGTGCGTGGCTCCTCCACTCCGACGCAGTCGAATCAAAAAACTCTACAATTTAACGGGGTAAGGTCGACGAGGAGCCATTACACGTAATATTGTATATCGTACGGTTACACGCACACGCGCATACGCAGCACACCTGTACACGTACGCGAGTGTGTGCGCGGGTCTGTTTCCTTTCCCTTAATTACGGGTTTGTGTCGCCCGCGCTGCCTCGGCCGCGTCTATTGGTCGCCGTGAACGCGAGCGCGGTCGGCCCAGACGAGTTCTCGTGTTCCTATTATTATGTTGTTCCGTTTTCGTCGTTTCTCCGGTGTACTGCGCGACCGGCGCGCCGCGTAAACCTGTGTAATGTAATAAGTATAATACGTGTTCGCCCCGAGACGAAGAAATGTTTTCCTCGCGTACGGCACATAAAGCCCCCCCCCCCTCGGGGCCGCCGCGAGACGACGGGAGTCTATTAATTTTACGCTCGGCGAAAAAAAGTAAAAATAAAATATTTACAATACGTATAAGTTATACACGTATACGTAATAATATGAAAAACAAGAAACGGAAAATAAGAGAAAAAATCATATTTATATATTGCGTCGTGTCTGGAGTTTAATTTTTGTTTTTTTTTATTATTATTATTTCGCTTGACCCCGAGACCCTCTACCCGTCGCGAACGCTACCGCACTTTACGCGTGCCGTGCAGCCGCTCACCACGACCACGGTCGGTTAATTTCTACTTTCCCGCCGCCGTTTTTGCCGGGGTCGACGTAGAAAAATAAAAAAATAATAATAACGGAAAAAAATATTAAAAAAAAAAAAAAAATGAAGAAGAAGCCAACAACATAAGGCGATACGCTACGGGTTTTTCAAAACTATATATATATATACATAATATTATATACACGCGGCGAATTTATATATACGCAAACCGATGCGATAATAATTCACCGGGTTGCAAATCTTTCCCCTTTTTCCTGAGGAAGTGCCCGTTTTGCATTTCGTACACAGGGGTGGAATTATTTTTAATTCTAATATTTGTTGGTTTTATCGTCGTCGTCGTCGTCGTCGTCGTCGTCGTCGTCGTCGTCGTCGTTGTATAGTCGTCGCCCCCGTAAACCCACCGCTGAAAAAACCCTTATACACCCCGGTGCTGCGGGCCCCGCCACCGCCGCTGCAGGTTCAGCAGCCGTTGAAATTTATGATCCTTTTTCCCTTCGCGCGTGGTCCCCTTTTTTCCTTCCCCGCGTGTCGCCCGCGTGTAGGATATAATATACGCCGCCACGCTATCTCCTTTTGCGCGAGCCCGTTAATGAACTTAACTGCCTTATGTTGTTATAGTGCGAGAATTGTTTTCTCTCAGTCGTGTCTTTTTTTCCCTTTTTTTCCCTTCTCATTCTTCTGTTTTTTTTTTCTTTTTTTTTTTTACGACGACGGCGTTATTAAGCCCACGCACAGATTAAACGGCCAATTATTTCCTTAGGTGCGCACTCCTCGGTTAAGTGAAAACTAACTCGGGCCCGGGCCCCATTACCGGGGTCGTAAACACGGCTTTTGCGGACAGCGGATAAGCACTTTGCTTTCCAGACAATAATAATATTCCAGTAGCTGCACGCCGCGCGCGCATTTCCAAGTATTATATTATTATCAACGCTGATTATTATTATATGTATACCGCTTACGCTTATGCTGTTGGCGGCGGGGGAGAGGCGTTTTATCAACGTAACCGTATACGTCGTGCACCGGAATTTTTATATTACGCGCGAGTGTAGATGATTTCACTATTTAATTATATTACGAGTCCATCCGCATGCATTTAGTATATTATATGGTATATTATACAAGGTATCAGTTAGTTATGGCGCCAGCTGTAATGCCTCCGTGATACATAAACATAAATTATAAACAAAAAATGAAAAATCGACGATAAATACTTTCCCAACGGGAAAAATAATAAATACTTTTTCGAGTTTAACAATGACTTGTTGCTTTGGAAACTATTTTAAATCTCCTTTGTCTATGTAAAATACCGGTAATAGCGTGAACGACTACAACTTATTTTTAAATATAATTCATTATATCCGGCAGCGAAAATCAAACATAAACCTCAAGATTAAACTCAGCGAACACCGAAAGTATAAGGTAGAATTTTAAAAAATTTGGCTTTTACCCTTTTCCCTCAAAGAGCCGCCTTGCAGCTAATATGTGTCAATGTAGTTGCAATCAAGATTGTTTTTATGGTTTCGTTGAGTTTAAATTTAGAATTTTTCGTTTAGAGCGAAGTAGAAACGGTATAATATTGGCTCAGCACGTACCAGAAGACGTGTCCTAGAAGTCTCAGCAACAGTACGCGAAGAAGACCTAACGATCAATGGCGAGTAACGTTTCTAAACGAGGTGACATGTGAGTTTGTTGTACATGCTTTTAGAGTAGAACAATAATGTGTACTACGATAACGTTCTATAAAAAATTCGTTGGCCCGTCCGCAAGTGTTGTTGGAAAAATAATGCCCGTTCCAAAATCATCACGTATCGACGTCGTGCGAGGGACAAATATGCTATATGCTATATAGGTACCACACGGTTCCGCCTCCGACCGTTTTCCACGTGCAAAAGTCCACGAACGCTGCGGAATAGGACACGTGATATAAATAAAACGTCGTGTATGGATGTCCTGCAAAGGAGGAGGAGGTGTAGAAGGATGAGCGGTCGTGGCTAAGAGGTGACGGGTTGTACGAAGCGAAGTTCCGACGCGCGCGCGTTTATATATTATGCCAACTGTTGCCGGTGTACGAGAGACCGCGTGCGTCATAATATAATATACGACATAAATCGTATAACCGCCGCGGAGCTTTTATCGTGCGCGCACTCGAAAACAAGACGTTTGAAGAAAAAATACTACATATATACATAATATATAGGTATACCTATATGGACGAGGGTAAAAAAAAAATATAGTTTGTAAAAAGAAAAACGAAAAAAAAAAAACGAGTGAAAAGCCAACTTGATATTTCAACTCGTGTTACACGCCTACACGCTGCGGCGGAGCTCGTAAATCAAACGCTCGCCCGCGATTCTTACTTACTGGTGTTCCGTGGTGGCCGCCGGTGAGAGGGGTAGCAGCGAAATAGTGGCGGTGAGGGGAGCGCAGGAGGGTGAAAGACTTACACGGGGAAACCGAACAAAACACGCAACCTTATAGGCGGAGGAACGAGAGAAAAATATGCGTAAAAAAATACACACGCGCGACCGTGCGCCGCGCGCTTAACACGGTATATATAATACATATTATTTCTCCTCGGAGACCAATCTTAACCTTAAAAGTGTGTCGCCGCCGCCACCCCTGCATCGGCGGTGTATAGCGTCTCTGCCCGACAGCGCAGCAGCAACAGCAGCAGTAAAGCAGTCGGTGCAGTGCAGTGCCTTCGTCGTCGTCGTCGTGGTATATACCACCACCGCGGTAGCCGACCGACCGAAGTGCTCGCCGGAACAAGAATATTATATAATCGTTCCACCGCCGGGGAGGTTTCCCTCCACATCCCCTATCAGTCTCGCTCTCACTCTCCCGTGCGTACACGTATAAGTAATAAAAGAAAAAATAAAGAAGAAATACAAAAAAAAAAGAAAAACTTGATGAGCCGTATACCGTTTTTATTGCCCGCCTGACATTTTTGAACTTCCGCGCGACTGCACCGCGTGTGTACGTATACGGAACGTTCGCTGCGCGTTTGACATTATCAACACGTGCGGTACGAATGACGCCGATATATCATTATGCGCGTATACACCGTGTACGGCAGACGGGCGCGGCTGCAGCAGTATAATAACAATGCACGCGCGTACGCGGGCAACGAGAGCCCGCGAAATCTTCACGCGAGAAAACCGAGAAACGTGGCAGATATACTGATACGAAGTATTCGGTCGGTTAAAGCGCCAATACAGTTTTTCCGAAATAACACGCAAAAGTCATAATAGAATTTAAAAAAAAAACACAAACATGTATGAACAAGTTGGTCAAAAGTCTCCAGATGATAACATGATCCCCAGTAAGACATTAAAACATTTTACCAACCATCTTCATTTTTAAGCTTTCGAATTTAACACGTTCACCGACCAAGACCTTTTTGAAAATCCTTGGGACAAACCCAAACCCGATATAATTAATTTCTAGTTCTAAGTACTTATGCTTTTATAGTTTTGACCTAGCAAGTCTTATTTTACCATTTCTTCCGGTTTTTTAAGGCATGTCACATATTTGTGACATGGGTTTTGTATGAACAATTATTATTACAAAAAACCCAATGTCACCCAATGTATAGTTGACATTAGATATTATATTATTTTTATATTCTAAAGTTTTTATAAACCAAGTCGATATTTATTAATTGGAATAATAAAAACGAAAACGAAATAAATCAACCTGTTAAAAAATTAAAAATCAAATCCTTCAATAAAAAAGATACATCATACTTAGAAAAAAGAAACATAGGTAAAGACAAAAAAAAATAAACGTGTCTTATATTATAATGTATCCCTGTTTGTTTACTGTATTTTTTTTTCTTTTCATCATACGTTTTGTTGAGTACTCTTGCTCTTCGGCAAGAGGTTTTCATCACCTCGGTGAATAGCGGTGGTAGTTTTTTATATTATTCTTATTTGTATATTTGTTTACCTGCCACCCGAAACATTTAAAATACCCAGCAATAAAGAAACTGTTATCATTATTAATTCAGACGTGAAGAGAAAAGTATTAGTGAACGTCGATACTCAAATAAAAACGTATATTCATGTGCACAATGCTATGATACTCGTCATTGCGTTATACGTTTTAACCTCGAACCAACTTTTTAGGTCCTCATGATCCTGTTGTAAACCTAGTTTTAGATAACAGTATACCAACGCGGTGCAGCGCGTTTGCAACGTGTTAAATACTATGTAGGAAATAAATCAATTTTTAAAGTTCATAAAATATAATGTTTCAATTATTGTTCACGGTTGATTTACATATTTAGATGGTTCAAATATAGTCGCGTCATCGCGCAACATCAACGTGGAATTCGTGCCAAAAGTTAGCTACTATTTTCAAACCTCGAAAATGCATTTAGAATATTATTATTTGCTCGCATACCGCGCGCCAAATGTTGGCACACGTTTTGAATTCCGCGTTGTGTATTGCAAGACTACACGCGAACGTAATATAGCCAATTAAAATTTATATTTATCGAAAAATGTATCGAAGACATGTAACGTGTATACGATATATCATCCAACGAACGGTAAAAAACTGGGCGAAAGAGTAGGACTTGAGGTGTCGAGTACGAATATTGTATACAATAAAAGTTTACCGAACGCGCGTCGTTTAAACAAAATAAAAAAAAAAAAACGGTCAAAGATCTTCGTCCGGTTATTTATCGGCGGTCATAATAATTATTGTACACGTGATTTGTGACTTTATAACGACCGGCCCTTGTTCGGACGAGCGGTGGTCGTGTTTCCAGACCGCGGCCGACGCGCGCCGACACGGCCGTTTATCGCAACCAATTTGTACAAATCGAGCGAACACGGTATTGACTGTGTAATAATGATAATACGAAGTGCGCCATAGGTATATAACACGGTGTATGATATATTACCGTCAATCCGTGAAATAATATTTTCATTTGTCCAAACAACTAGAAACGCATTTACTCTGGGCAACAACGCGTCCGATATACGTGTTGAACGTGCGTTTATTAATCGTCGGGAACGTTCGCGAAACGCACCCCGACAAAAGCTCCACGCCGCCCTTCGTGTACGGACGCGACTGCGGTTCACGTAATAAGGTTCCGATGCGCTTACTGCTGCAGTTATCCCTTCACGCGGCTACAACGTGCAAACGGTACGACGTGAACGATATTATTTTTTCTTTACGCATTCGTTAAACCGCCGCACCGGCACCAGATATCGTGCAATATTACTACGCGTGCATACTAATTGCTAGAACTTCCGCCGAGATAGATAACGCGCCGAGCAGCGGCGATATATATGTACGCGTACAATAAAACAACCGCGCGGTATCGTCGTTAATCTCCTCGGGGGAATTTTTTTTTTCGCCTTAAACAAACGGAGCCCGGGGGAAAAAAAAGCGAATATTTCGAGTTTGCCGCCGAGATATAAACTTTTTTCCTCCTTCCTCGCGAGACGTCTACTTTATTGTTTTTCATTTCCTCCCGCGCGCAAAGTTTATACAGTGTACACACGGCACACGTCTTCTGTATCGCGTCTCGTCCCTGTCCACCCGCCTCCGCGTCGGGATCGGAATTATCAAGAAATTAGTGCGAGGAGAACGAAAGAGAGTAAAAAAAAAAAAATGCCCGAAAAAAAAAAATACAACAACAAAACGCAACGGAGGAGTAACCGCCGCGAACGCGACCGCCTGGTCTCGCGCAACTCGAGCGGAAACAGAATCTTTTTCTAATCTTAATCTGCATACGAAACGGGGGCGGTTTGGAAAATTCAACAGATAGCTTTTTATCCGCCGAGAGATAGTTTTTAAGCTTAAGTTAGTAGTTTTTTTTTTCTTCCTTCGTTTTTGTATTCTTTACTGCGCGCGGAATAAATCTGAATACATTAAACTGATGACGACGGTGCGCCCGTAGCCGACGACGACAAAACATGTTCGCGGCAATTCAATCAGCTACCGCCGCGGCGTGTTTGTTTACGCGCGGGCGTTTTTTTTTTTTTTTAGAAATACAATATACATATTTTATTTACTTTGAATACATACATACAGGTGAATATATATATATATACTTAACCGCCGTATTACATTATACTTTACGACTAGACATACGGTTTTGTCTCATGCGACTTTCGTGCAGCAGCGACCAACCCATGAGTTTTGATTTAATATCCGTCTCTTATATTATTTTTTTCACCAACAATATATCAAACATATGATCAATTGTTTTAGGAAAAAGCGAGGATAACGGAACGCAAAAATTACATCGGATAGTCTAAGAATATCCTAACTCCCTCGACTTTATACCACTTACGTATTATAACTATAGGTTTAGTAGTTCTCAATGTTACAAAAATAGGAAAAACAATTCAGGAAAAATATAACATGCATAACCGGGAAATGATAAACTTCATGTTAAACGCCTTAGATATTTGAATTATGTACTAATTTACATTCAACATGCCATTCAACCCCCCCGCCATATCTGTGATTTTTTAAGCATTTAAGAATATTAAGTATACCTCCGAATACAAGCTTTCGCCACGCCACGGGGTTTTGTGCAACAGCAATTTATGAGACAGCAATCCACATCTTACAGCGAAAAGCCAACAAGTTATGATGTGCCCACAAATATATTATCTCTACGTTGTGCGTTACACGCTGTACCATTTCCTTTCCGTCATCCACCGGAATGAATAATTTACTTTTTTGTTTCGATCAATCTAACGGATAATTAAGCAGTCAATTAAGCCGCGTGAATATTCTGTTAAACTGTGTTTACGGATGAGAGTAATCTATATAAGTGTAAAATATCATACAATTAGATAGACGATGAGTTTACCGTGGCATATTACGTCAAAAAACACTTTATCGTTTGGTGGTTTTCGTTTAGCAAAATTTAATTGTTTTCAGACTGATTAATATTATACAAAAGTTATACGAACAATGCGAATCGTTCGATTGAACGTTGTATTTTATTCCGAGTTAAAGTCTAACCTAAACCGGAATTATAGTTTTTCGTAGTAGAAATATAGTAAAAGTGTTTTCGTGTGATTATATTTAAAATAAATATTACACGATATAAATAAGCTGCACCGATTTTGGACGGTTATAAAATAAAAATTCAATATTTTAGGTAAAACGTCAGTATCATACCCGGTAAAAACGCGTTGAATATTTTATTGTATAATATCACGTCGATCATACAGTGTCAAACAAAGTACAATTAAAGTATAGACGAAAGTGGCAAAATATTGATTATTGATTACTAAAACAAGTTTTGGTAAAAAATTCATTAACTATCTGGGTCCTGTCATCTTTAACTCTTTGCCAAATTATATGAAAAAAAGTATATGTAATGATAAAATCAAAATCAAAAAATGTATAAAAAAGGTTTTATTTAGTAAATTAAGTCAGTGCTTATTATAAGTCATATTTTTATTTTCATTTTTTTTTTTTCTCTCTCTCTATTTTTTTTTCTTTTCCTTTCTTTTCTCTCTTTATTTTAATATACTGTGTTTATTATTATTTGTTAAAATAAGTAATCAAATTTAATTAAATTAGTGAATTGTTTCTCCCTACACCACCACAAGCTATGCTTAAAGGTGTAGGTACTTTTTATTATTTCTTAAATACTTTGTATTGTACTGTGTTATTTCAAAAATAATAAAAATCAATTAAATTCAAAAATTCATCGATGGTTCGTTTTATTGTTTTCGACAAGAATATTATTGGTAGGTTACTACTTTGAATTGCACGCCAAACACAAACTTAACGTTCGGGAACATTTGGTGTACGTGTCCGTTGGGAAATCGTCTTCTGCCCTCAAGTCTTGTCTATTCGTTGCGTTTTTTTTTTTTTTTTAATTTTTTCTAAAAACAGCCGGACGAAAAAAAACTGCCCGGTACGTGTGGTGGTCTTACAAGGGTTGCTGATGGTGAAGTGTCGGCTGGATGTGTGTGAACATGTATACGTATAGACGCAATCGATTACGAAAACAAATTAATCTTCTCGGCGGCGGCGGCGGCGACGACCGTCTGTAATATACATACGTACGCAGGGTCGTGGGGGGGAGCGACGGACGGGGTAGGCTTTCGAACGCGATTAGTTTGATAGGCTCTACTCGACGAGTGTTTTATTAATGAAAATCCGATGTATATAATGTATTATACGTACGTATGTAAACGCGCGGCGCGAGCGTACTAATTATATGTAAGTGTAGAATATGTTAAGTGCGGCCGTTGTGGAGGTGGATTTTTCTCTTTCCCGTCTCGTGCACACATAATAATAGCGATTCGTTTTAAAACACGCGATACGCGTGATGATCGTGTACCGCGATGTGACCGGGCGCGCAAATATTATATTATGCGATACGGTACACGCCTGGCTCTAGATAATGTAGTGTACATTCAAACGCGTTTGCAACAACAGGCGAATTTTCTTTATTTTTATTCATTTATTTATTATTACCTTTTTTTTTTTTTTTTTCGTTGTTGTTGCCAAGTGTGTATTTTTTTATCCATCTATATACACGAGACTATTGGAACACCGGTAGCGGTCGAAATGTGTGAACGCGATCTCTCTTAACGCACGTCGTTCTAAATACAATAGAAAACACTATCGCGCGCGTGTGTGTGTACGTGCGTGTGCGTGTGCGTTTGTGTATGTATACTCGCGCGTCATTTTTTCCTCTGTAGCTCACTCGCATTTGCAATGTCATTGCACTGTGCCTTTCACGGAGTAAAAAATATAATAATAATAAAATAACCGTTTACTGGTGGCCATCGGTAAACATCAAGGCCTCCCTCCTCTCGGACTTTCGAAGAAGAAAAAAAACATAGCTGTTGTGTATGTATACACGTTCAACCGTACAACTAGTAATATAAAAAAAAAAAGCAACGCGTACCTATAGAAAATAATATCGAAGCATTGGTCGTATAATATGTGTTGGCCTACAGTATAAGTCTTTGACGGTGAGTCCAAGCTGTCCTGTGTACAAGTATGTATGTGTGTGTGTGTGTGTGTGCGTGCGTGTGCGTGTGTGTGTGTGCGTGCGCGCGCGCGTTTACGCCTCGAGAATAAGCAGGCAGCAGATGAAGGTCAAATTCGCTGCACCCGTAGGCAAGCGTATGTAGACTATAATATTATAAATTTTTTTCATTGCAAAAATGGTAAACAGTAAGCACACAATATATATTATTGACGGATGTCCATCGATCGCTTGAGGTTTATCGACCGATTACAGAGTAATACGATAAAAAGTACTTTTTTCCCGGATTTATATCCACAGGACCACAAACCATGATGGCTTTAAAACAAACATCGTGTTGTATACCGTGCACATATTTCTGTAAATTAATATTGTTCTGTTCTACACAAACATTTGTATAAATAAATATTATAGAATAAAAAATGACGTAGGTTCGTGAAAATTAAACTGTTGAAATCGTACACCGCGGTTATTGCTCAAAGATTCCGTAGCAATAACTATGGTTTCGAAATCGACCATTGTTCAAATTTAAATTTGATGTACAAGACGTATATTATAATACATATTTTGTGTACAAAGGTCAATGTATTATTTCGGTACTGCACTTGACTGATCAGAATAACATTTTTCTGCACTCGCCCTGCACACACACACACACGTCGCATCGCAGTTAAGTTATACCTATATATACATATAAATATGATACGTCTAAAATGTGAACAAAGACTAGAAAGTCAGCGAAAAAAAAAATTGAAAAAAATACGCGCGCGTGCACGCAGCAAGTGAACAAACATGACGAAAGGAGAGGGGTGGAAAACCGCTAGTGCAACCCGTGTAAACTTGGTTATATATACGTGTAAGGTCGAAGAGAACGGTCAGAGGATATAATACGACGACTACGAGACGACGACGACGATGACGACGAAGGTGATGCCACGCGGTAGAGTGAAAGAGAACTATGGAGAGAGTATACGCGCGCGCAACAGAGAAAGAGTGTATACGAGTATATATATAGTGTGTATATACAGAGAGACGAGTTGACTCAGCAAATTCGTTGATTAATGATGGCTGTTTGCGGTGGTAGCTGCCGTTTTGGGGGCCGCCACAACTACACACACACACACACACACACACACACACACACACACACACACACACACATACATACGCATAAACGTGCACACATAGATCCCCATGAATACGACTTAACACGAGGTAGCTTGTTATGTATGTATGCGCGTACAACCGCCGCCGCCGTCGACCAGGAAGCCCTTTTCTTTTCCTTTTAAAAACCTTTTACGCCGCTTTTATACGTATTTTATATACATATATATATATATATATATATTATTATTATTATTATTATTATTATTATTATTATTATATTATACACACGACCACTCTTGTGTGTGTGTGTGTCTGTATAGGCCTGTGTACGACTCTATATATGTTATACATATACGCGTCGCGTTTAATACGACCTATCGTCGTGGATGACGGCGGTATAATATACAAATGAGGAAATTTCATCATCTCCACTATAATACAATATATATGTATGTATATATAACGTCGCAGCGGTATATACATTTTCGACGAGCCCCAAGAGACGACGAGGGAGAGAGAGATTTTTTATTTATAATTAAATTATCCCTCCGTGAACGATTTGTGAAAAAATACATGACCCCAGAATACGCATTATTTTAATATACAATGCATACACAATATACGTGTACACGTACATGATATATTACCATTTGAAAAAATCAAACCCAACTTTTCTTCGAGATTCCTGCGGTGTCGTGTTTTAATTCTATGCCCACAATATACTACGAACTTCATGTTTCGTACAGATTACAAACTCGTTGTACACAATATCATATACTATTATTATTTATTAACCAACTCCAATTCGGGCAGAGAGTGTAGTACCATAAATGATACGAAATAAAACAACAGAAAATGACATCTAAAATAACTTGAATACTAAAATTACACATACCAGTTTTCTCACCCAAAGCAGCTGTAAACTAAACCACGAAGTCTTGATTCGTTTTCAAAACTTAATATACGTAAATATACGACTTGAAGCTCGTTAAAACCGTTTGATTGAGAATGAAAATATATACAAAAAGGAGTCGTAATACGAGCATTAAAAGTGATAACACTGATAACACATTCCAGTTTACCTTTTCAAGTGTTTCAATTTTCAGTACATCTTATTTTACTGTTTAGTTCACGAATAGACGTTAATATACGTATCACTGAATAATTTTGGTCTGGATGTGAGATAATATAGACCGAGGTCTAGTCCTGAGTTGTCTATCAAATTTTTCGTTTAATCTAAACTGATGTGATAGAAGCATGAAAAAAAAACAAGGATGAACGTTGTTCTGCAGACGTCGAATCAGGCCAATTTGGTAACGACTCCATATTATAGATCCGTATTCAATGCCCGAACGAACGAGTGAGCCACACACAGGGCTTTCCAGTGTATCACATTGTTATCAAGTCTCAACGCTGCCGTCTAAGAAATTCCAGCATGCGCATGGCTTTAGAACACATGTATAGGATATGTGTTCAGTAAACGAAATCGCTCAGCAGCCTATACCCGTACCCGAGATATTAAACGCGTTCCGACGGTAACGGCAGCAGCAGTCGCGGATGGACGCGTCGATCCGGATGGAGAAACAAACGCATTCAAAGCGCAGAACAATGGTGACGGTTAATACGCTGGGCAGACCGTAGTCTATACGTTTCGTTTGGCCGTAAAAACCTTGTTGCTAGAAACACGCACGTGTACCGTACACCCGTATTGTCTACTGCGGCGCGGGTTATCGTTATTATTTTTATTCGACGGCACGTGAAATGCGATCGTGTCCTTAAGTCGAGCGCGATACGCCGAAAATACGTCGTCCTTGACACAATCTCTCCCGGCATAGTCTCGATTATTATTATTTTTCGCGAAATGCAATTTACGTTATTATGATTACCTCGGTTTGTCTTGTGACCTCTCGACCTCAAGAAAAACACCGACTGCGGTTGATATGCACCGCAAGTATACACGCGTATAGTACATAATATATCGGCAAAATCCGAACGAACGAAATTACTCGTCGTCAAAGTACCAAAACGTTAAAGTCCAGAATGACGAGGTCGGAAAAACCATAATAAGCATACCTATTTATTTGTACTATTACATCCAATGCCGCCTCAGCTACACTGAAGTCTTCTATTGTTTCGCTCTTGGAACAAGTTACCATGTATTATATATGTGTAAGAATATAACACGTGCGGTAACATGTACGAAACGATGTACCAAATGTATAATAAATGCAATATAATTGCAGCGAGTACATTGTACGTAGTGCACTTGTATGCATTCGTGTCGTAATAGAGGACAACATCGCCGCAAACAGTTGAGGCATGAAAACGTCCGCGGTTCTTCTGCGAGAATTATAAACGTCCTGCTGCAGATCTTTCACGACTAATCTGTAAATGCCGCGTTTGAAGTCGCGCTGCAATGTCACTGCGGCGATGACGTATAGATGATAACATCGTTTTGCAGATCCGAGTGTTTTCGTGGATATCGGCGCATCCTGGCTGCACTACTTCCGGGCTTAGCCGATGACTGGCCGAGTTTTCGTCTCAATCGCCTGCACCGGCTGCCGAGGGGCGCGAGTCCTTTTGGCTGTGTCACTCTGTTGCACATCCGTCAACGTCCGCCAGCCCCGTCCGCGATCATCTTGCCTGACCGCGGTTCCTATATAATGCCGTGTACACGCGTACAAAATCGATATCTCGCTGAATAGCCGCGTCCTTCGTGATGTACAAATATTGTTTTTCCTAAATATACAATATAAATCTGCTGGACACGTAGCACGCACCGTACGATATAAAATGATTACGCAACCATGATTTCCATGTTTTCCAGGACATGAATATTTTGTCTCCAACGACGATTATAAGACCTGCCCCAGGTAAACACAAAATCACACGTCGTGTAAACTGCGCCCGAGGTTCATGAAGTGTAAAAAGGGTGACATTGTGTAAACTCTGCGCCCGAGTAAAATGTTATAAAGTAATGACTAATGGCTAATATACGGAAATAACAAAATAATCTCCGATTTTTTTAAGTACATTGCAGCCATGTAATTTGAATAAAAATATCACGAAAAAATAACGTTTTGTTGAAAGAGGACATATTATATTTATGGATTTAAATTTCTAAATGTTTTTTCGTTTTAGAATTTTGATATTTATTTAAAATGTACATTTTTACTATTTAATTGAAAGTATGTTTCTATTTGTATTATTTTTTGACAAGTTTTAAAAAAAACATAAAAATAATTGAATGAGTTGTATAAAATCTAGAATTAAAATGGGGATAGAATGATTCGCATTCATTGGTGGTTAATGTTCGCTCTGAAAAATCCTCAAATCATGTCACTCTTTCGTCGACGGCCTTTGATTTCATAAAATAATAATTTACAATATTACGGTTTTGGACAAAACTAATATTTCTATGATAATATTATTGATTCGGGCACAGTATTTATAATCACATTTCATACCTTTGATAAGAAGCTGGGCGCAGTTAACGTAAAATATTATTTTTGAACTAAATCATAATCGGGGCGCAGTTAACATAAAAAAAAAAGGTTATTTTTTAGCCCAGCTTTTACGTCTTCAGACGAGCGTTTTTTTATTCCACGGATAAGCCCGTACGGCGACAGCGATCGTTTTCGTTGTTATAATGACACCTTTCTCGAGTCATATCTATTTTGTACAAGCAATAAAACGATACACGCAAAAGAAACCGGTGCGAGGCGAGATTTTGTTTTTTTTTTCTTCGTTCCTGCGCCAGTGTACGCGTATAAAAGCGTCTACGGTACACCGCAGACTCCTCGTCCGCGTGCGCTCAACTTGTTAGTATATCCATTAGGCACCGCAGGCCTGTGTTGGTCGCGTGTATAGCGTAGAGACATGTCGGTAGAACTATGACCAATCAACGGTTAATGGGTTCGATTTTGCCGCGGTTGCAGAAATTCCCTGGCTGCAATAAACGCTCGCTAAATAGCTCGCATGCCGAAAACGCGTGTGGTGTTGAATTCACTGCGGGCCTGAAAGGGGGAAAAAAGCGTTTGGACATTTTGCTGAAAGCGAAATATATTTTTTTTTTTTTATGTAACAATTTAAATTCTTAACGATTGACAGTAGGTACGTTTCGTTTTCTAGTCGTTCAGTTTTAAAATCCGATTAAAACTACCGAGACCGAACACTAATTACAGAGACGGTAAAATTGCTATTAGTCTATTAATATTTTAATTACTAGGTAGAAAGGTGTACCGAACCACTTGCTTTGTTTTCAAATACATGTTGTACATAAAATATACATATATACAACGGAAACATTTATAACAATCAATTTTAGTAAATGCGAACAGCATAAATAATTTGAAAAAAAAATCAATAATTACTACTCCAAGCGTAACTTATGCAAGGCGAAATAAATGGCCTCCCTTATCCGATAATTTAGATACCGCCCTATTCCATCTTGCACCCTTTGGATGAAATTCATTTCACGCAAAAAAAATATTAAATTAAACGACCCTCAGAATATTTTAAATATAATAACAGTAGCAATAACGATAAACCAAAGATTGATTTAGTGACCATTTCAACACGAATTAAACTTAATTTGATATTTTTATTCACTGTTGTACCTATGGAAAGGGTAGGAATGTTCAATGTAACCACCCTCTCTCTTGCAGTGAAGTTATAAATAAACAAATTCAAACGACATTGTTTCGTTTCGGTTACTGAAATACGTATAATTATTACTTTTAATTTCTAATCCGAAATAAAATGAAAAGTGCACTCAAGAATATCAAAAAATAACTAAATCGCCATAATGTGGTTATATTACCAGACAATAACGGACGAAATTCGTATTAAGATTCCTTTTTTTTTAAAATACCTATCAAATATCGATGTGATAAAAGCGTTTTAGTTTGCGTGTACACATCAAAATCATTATCCTGCCTACATTACCTGAGCATTCTATTGTTTGTACGCGAACCAAATATTTTGTCGGTTGACGTCTTACGAAAAAAAAATTGCTTCGTACGCCATTATACATGTTAATGAACATTAAGGGCTAACGTCTGAATAACGTTATTATTATTATTATTATTATTACTATATCTTCCGAAATAATATCGTCATGTCCTTTTCTGTTTTCAAAAACGCCCCCGTTAATACCTATGTATAATATGCGTGGATAGCAACTCGTCTGCAGCTGTCCATCGTCCGCGTCCCCCGCGTGCACATCGTACCGTACTATCACACGGACGCACATCAGAAGACGTTATACTACCCGTGGCCCTCGTAAAACAATAACGATTTCATTTTCGCTCGTCCGATCGCGGGGACCTGTGTGCCGGTGCGAGGGTATAGGCGAAACGCTGAGAAAAACAAAAGTTTGCGGCGCGCAGGGACGGATGAAAAATTGACATCATCAACCGCTTGCCTGCGGTATACGCGCACATATATATATATATAAATAAACGAGTGTGTGTGTGTGTGTGTGTGTGCGAGGCCATGTAGAGCGGCGGGATCGGGAAAAAGACCTAGGCGAACGAGGGGAGCAGGGTTGGAGGTGGAAAGAAAAAATAGACGAGAACTGGAAGTACGCGAGGGGGGGGGGGGCAAAAACCGTGAAAGATGGACAGTTTTTTCTCTTTGACCATTTGTCTTCGCACACGCCACCCACGCGATGCGTGTAAGGGCTTGTTATACACACCGACAAACAATAAACACCCGACACCACACCCGCTCGCGCCGCGCACACGTGCTTACCTTCCCAAACTTTTACTCAAAGTGTCTGCGCGCGTCAAGTCTATACACCAGACGATATATATATATATATATGTATATACTAGGTCAAGGGTCGGCAATTAATTTCTATGACGGTCCAGATAATTTGAAAAATAAATGTTCGGGGGCCATAAAAAATTTAATATAATAATAATAATTTCACAATTTTATTGTTAAAAGTTTAATGGGAAAAATGACATTTTTTGTCTTGAGCCAGTCTTTTAAAATTTGCTACTCTTGGTGAAGAACTAATGTGCTGAGTGTTTTCAAGGCGGAGAGCAGTTAATCTTAAATGATATTTAAAAACGTCATTTTGGAGAATGATAAAATTGAAAAATATTTTTGGCGGTCCAGTTATTTCCGCTCCACGGGCCGGACTTGGCCCGCGGGCCGCCTATTGCCGACCCCTGTACTAGGTGCTAATATATATATATATAATACGCACTGTACTCTATCCGCGTTGTTGTATATTATTATACAGTGTATGTATAAACGTATGAGCGGCCGGGTAGGCATGCGCTGGCGTGTCGGCACGGCGCGCGTCTCGTCGAGGTGACGAGCGGCCACCGCGATTCGGTCTTTTTTTCTCCCCGCCTCCCCGCGATAGCGCCCAGAAACCTGTTGAACGCGCGGTCCGCGTCCCGCAGATCG
This sequence comes from Periphyllus acericola, assembly GCA_949715065.1. Taxonomy (NCBI): domain Eukaryota; kingdom Metazoa; phylum Arthropoda; class Insecta; order Hemiptera; family Aphididae; genus Periphyllus; species Periphyllus acericola. The sequence continues at coordinate 6,511,915 of OX454268.1, forward strand.
CGAACAGCGGTTTAATAATGTTGTTACGCTAATGTAATGCGTAAGTTTTTACGAGTTTTTCGGCAGATAAAACGACGGGAATAAAAAATTAACTTTTCCAGTTTTCTCCTCGGTTCAGCCGACCTTTGTTAAACGCGCGATCAAGAATACCACGCGGCGCATCTAAGCCCATTGGCGGTCAATTTAATTAAAACAACGCGCAGTGATCGTCAATTTTCGACAGACGATGGAGGGCGGTAGCGCGGGAAACCTCTAATCGAATCGATTAGCTGTTAAAATAATAGTGAAAAGTGATACGTAGCCCGGTGGTCTAGTGGTAAGTGGATGGAAAACGTTTCGACACGAATATCGAAAAGTTCTACGTATTGTACCTATGCATACTGTCGAGAACATTTTCAAAGTGACTTGTGCTCAGTACTGTTGCAAGAAAAATAAGGTATCAGTTAGCTCGACGACACGTGGACGGCAAAAATCGTATTCCACCACGTATTTGTAGCGTGTACCGGTTGCATCTAAAAATGAACTCAATACGCTCTTCCGCGATCGAACTGTTGTACGCGCTTCAACACCGGAAACATTTTTTATGCTGTGCCCGCTAAATATTTATCTACCGAAAACGTGTTCGGCCGATGAGTGTTTCGTCCACCAACTGCAGCGTTGCGTATGCACGTAGAGACAGGCGAAAGGTCGTCGCAGCAGCAGCAGCAGCTGTCGTGTTCGACACCATGTTATAACAACAATAAGTTGTAAATAAACTAATAATAATACTGTGATGTTATGACGGGAAAAATGTTTGTTTGCGTAACGTGACTTTTGTGCGCGTGGGTGGCTGCTAGTGCGTTGTCGCAAAAGGACGAAAAAATGAAAAATAATGATACGGTTGAACGGACGCCAAATCGCGCATAAGTATACGTGCACATGTATATTGTATATTAATAAAAGTATTATTATTATTATTATTATTAGGTATTGTACACTGTTATTAGGAGTCACAAATCACACACAACGACGTGACCCGCGAACAGTGTCCAGAGACCTCTGTGGGCGGGGGAAAATTGTGCGCGAAGGGTTGCAGCAGGCATAGGGTATTGTAATATTATTGTAAAAGTGAAAAACAAATAAAAAAATATTCTAGTGTCGTTTGCACACGGGTGTGTGCGTGTGCGTGTGTGTGTTTTTCGGGTTTGTGTACGTTCCCGTCGCTGTCGACTAATGAACGATTCGCGTGTGCGGCCGTCGTATAATGTTACGCATTACATAAATATACGGTGTGTACGCGTGGTGCCGAATATACAATACCCGAGCTATAGGTATATAATATTATCGTCTCCGAGGACAGTGTTTACCTACCAGGGTATGTGTGTGTGTATTTCGTGTGTACATATGCGTGTGTGTTATGTACACAAAGCAATATGTACGTGTATATTAATAACACACCAGAGGTTAAACTATTGCAGTGTTTTTTACGGGTTTTTGTGTTGTTTTTTTTTTTTTTTCATTTCAACTTCCATTATGTGACGAACCGAAAAACTAGAGAATGTTGTTCGATAAGCGAATCAGCGGCGGAGGGATAGGGTGAAATAATAACGTAAAAAACATTTTCCTAGAACTCACACGCGTCTACGAAATAATAGATTATATGCACGGCGGCACCGTTAATTATATTGGTATACTCGCGTATTGTACGCAATACAGTTACTATATCATTTTTACTGGCTAGGTTATATGGCATCCACTTGACTGCGGTCGTATTCGGAATACGCGCCTCGTACATTCCACTCCAGCATACATCGGAATAAGATGATGAAACTAGTGCATTTTATGAGAACTCAAGATTTTTCGTACGTATTTTTTCATTCAATTACTTAAATTTAATGCCGTTTATTGGTTAAAAATGAAATTACAATTTTATGAGAAAAAAAGTGAATCTTTTGAATATTAGACGTTCTGGATGAAAATACAGAAGAAATTATGTACACAAATAAGTCCCAACATTCTTACCCGTAAAAAAAATTCCTAGATTTATTTTGAAATGTTTTCGGTTATATTACTACTTCATTGTAGATTAATCTAGATTCTCACCTGATCACAATTATTTTATGCGCTACGATTTACGTGTAATTTATAAACGTATTTAACTATATATAACGGTTCAAAATCGCTGAGCGAAAACACACGAGCACAGTCGCCCGGTGCAGTCAACGTGTTTAGGTCAGAGCATCAATGTTCGATAAATATTTACATTTTTATTTTTTTTTAAACGCCGAAAAACTCGAAAGCGATTTATTATAAATTGCGTTTAATTTTTTAACTCTTCGTTCGCGCTCGGTCTGTGCACATACGTGTGTACGTGTGTTTGTGTGTGTGTGTGTGTGTGTGTGTGTATGTGTGTGTGTGAAAGTGACTGGTGGCCGAAAGACGCATCGGTGCGTTTAGAGGCTTTAAAACCGGTGCGGGGGTGAGACGCAAAGAAGGGATTCCGGGGTACAAGAAATATATATACATAGGTATTACCTAAATATATATAAGGGCTTTCCCCCTTCCCTTCCGATAGGTTTTAGCCATCCCCGATACATAATCAATCACTGCCGGAACGCGCGTTCCGGGCCGCCGGGTGCCGCCACCGCCGCCGTTAACTAAGAAACTTCGCTAGTCGTCAAATTCATTCATGCTAACCACCGCCTTTTCCTCTCTTCTTCGGCTCTCTCTCACTCTCTCTCCCTTTTACACACACTCTATCTTTCCATCACCCTTCTTCCCCCTTGCTCGCTCTCACCCTCTGCACTCTCTCTCACGCATTCACTATCTCTGTCTATCTTACACTCTCTCTGATCTCGTTCGGTTTCTCTCTACCCCTCCCCCACCTCGCATAAAACGCTGCACACCCTACCTAGGGGTGTAGACGATCCAACCTATTTATCCCTTACAAATTAACTCGACCCTACCGCCGTCATCGTGCAATGCCGTTAAATTGATTGAACTCGCAACGGTGCAGGCGGCAAGCTCGACGCGCGCGTACATTATAATATTATATACAAAGACAACGGAGTGCGACGGCAGCGGCAGAACACGAATTCCATTGCGCTCGTTTTGCCGCTCTTGCGCGCAAACGATTATCTCATAATTTACAACGTAATACGACTAATAAGCTTTGCTACGGATATCACGTTCCGAGTGAAGTAAATACATTTCGCACGCGAGTAAGAGTTCTTACGCGATAAAGTGGGATACGTTTTTGGTTCTCATCCGAAACCTAATCGCATTCCGCTGCACCCGGTTGTAAACACCCGGCATTAAACCACAAATTATATAGGCCATAGAGCCTGGACTTGGTTATTTAACATGATTCCTGTGCCCTGTCTTTCTCACCGTTTTAAATAACTTATAATAATAATAATAATAAAGATATGTCATATAATATTTATATTTGCGGAATGGGTCAAAGCAGGGGTCCTCAATAGGATTTCTGAGAGAGCCAAATAGTTCATATCAAATTTTCCTCAGGGCCGCAAGTACAAATTGTACAGTTTAGTCAGGGCCTAAACCTAAACGGTATAGGTTAATTACAAAATATATTTTTCTTATTGTTATAATACACTATGAAGTGGCGCATGCATACCGGCGTCATATCTGCAGACGTAAACGGTGTTTACTAGTATTTTGATCCTACCTCGGGAAAACGATTTATTTCTTCTTTCAATCAACCCGGAATAACATATTAATGTATACAGCTGCGGTGAAATGCTTCGGTTTGTACACAATGTTATAACACGTAGTATGTGAGCGTCAAAGTATATAAATGTATATATTTATATTACACACAGTATTATAATGTGTATGCGCGCGCTTACGTGTAGGTACTCGACGACACAAAATTAGAGGATTTAAAACGGCCGCCGTCGGCGTCGACAGCGCGCCATCAGCGATCGGATTACACGGGGGCTTAGCGCAAAATATGTATAAGGACGACGGAAGTGCGGTAGCGGGGCGGAGGGAAGGAGTAAAGGCAGTAGACGAAATGTATATATATATATATATATATAGCGTGAGGTAGGGGTTGTTGAATGTGAGGTGAGGGGTAAACCGAGGGGGGTTGTTCTGGCGTATATACCGCGTGCACCGGGCTGCGGCGGCGGCGGCGGCGGCGGGTTGACTCTGACAAATCGCATATGATTACGGAGGTACTCGCCCGTGTGTTATTATTATGTCATTAGTGGCGCGGCGGCGGCGGCAGTAACTGAAGGGTGCCCGGCCTATATGTGCGACTATACGCGTACAACTATACGTGTATAATATATATTTATATATAACATGTATACATACAAACAATATATATATATATACGAGCTGCAACGTGCGTGTGTGAATGTGTATGTGTTATGGAGGCCGAATGTAATACGATGATGTGAAACCGTTCACGTGGGCACTGTAAATAGTGTTCTACTTCGTGTTGAGATTTTTTTGTGTTTCAAGTCCCATCGATGCGGCGGGCGACGCGCACCGTAGCCGTTACGTGTACAGACGCTCGGGAAAAAATTAACATCACACTGCAGTGAGACGGTACAACACCTGCAACAGCGCGTTTAAGGGAGTCGATGGAGCAGATAATAGGATGTATACATTATACGTAGATCACCCCATACTACACCCCAAACTTATTTTGTAAAACGACGAAATTTTGTTGGTCTTTTTTTTCTAATTTTACCTTCAGAACATAATTAATATTATGAGCAGAAGTGTAAAGCCACGATTAAATTGATGTGGTATAATAATGGTAATAATGCGGCATGATTTTTATGGTATTATATTTTGTGTTTTGCTCCAAGAATCGTGGCAAAAATTTCATATCATCCCCTGGCAGGAAAAATCCTCGTCCTTAAACTCAGACATTTATCTAAACTTAACCAATATAATAATTGTGTTTTGTTCGACACGTTCTCATTACAACCACCGCTGCATTGAATGTTGAATAGATATTTAATGTACGAACTAAATTGCAACAATCGTACATGCTACAAACCTAATGATATGCCACTAGAATGACAGTTAATTCGAGGACGCGCAAAGACGATCATACACCAACTGAACACTGATTAAAAATCATCTTAAAAGTAAAGTATGTAAAGTGAAGCAGTATTTTTATGCATGCATAACAAATAACAAATCAGTATAGTCTGTAATCTATTGTTAAAAACCTTTACTATTGATCCTTGGCTACGAAAAATAATAATATCCGAAAGGAAAATGAACCTCATTCTCTAAAATATAGGTATCTCAACCAATAGACAACAGTGGTCTCCTGATCACGTCATAATACATGCGTCTTTCTTAATATTTTTAACTTTATTATTAACTGTGGAAATAGTTCACAAATAGGATCAATGACGTAAATGCATGTGTCACTCGTAAAACAGAGAAGCATTATATTCTCGGTGCGTTGTATTTCTTTGGCAAATTACTGTTTATATTTTGATTTTTTAAAAATCTCACTCGTACACTTTTACCTTATATACATAAGCGTGTATATAATAACGATTTTGCATTAAGTGCGACGGCGGGACTAACATTTTCTGTGCTCGAACAAAAATCAACCTGCTCTGAAATTCCAAACTATTTCCTTCTAAGTGTCGTTTTGCGTGTTTCGAACAGGGCGCGCATAATCGAATGGATTAATTGATTTAAATTAACGGACGTTTAAACACGCGCGTACGTTGTTTGCGTTAAATGAATAGTTTATTGTCAAAAATTCAAAACAACAATTATTTCGTAATCTTATACACGTAGTTAAGTAAAAAAAAAAAAGACCATTAAACAATATTTATTATAATATAAATGCGGTAATGTAACCGAAAATTACGCTAGAAAAATAAATTATCAAAATAAATACCCGAACTGGACACATGATATAAGTAAGAAGTTACCTACACGGTTATACCCGCCTTGAGCACTTTGAAAAAAAAACCCTATATTGATTCGTGAACTCGTTTGTGGTTCGAAAATCAAAATCATAATGTTTGCCCAACGAAACAGTACGTGGACGAAAGAGTTGCCTGAGGAAACAGTAACGTTTATCATATTCAAAATGCTCGAACGGATAATAGTTAATACAATATTTAAACGACGTCATTGTCTCGCTATTGCGATCACCGCGGCACGATTCGCGCAAGAAGTCGCGTTAACTTATCAACGGTAATTTGTTCATTGTCCACAGCCATAACTGTAGTGGTATTCGCAATACTTGCATCATATTCACATTCACGTATCGTCCTCGATCAGTCCCATCCCCTAGCTCTATGAGATATCGTTGTCGAGCGCATACACGCATACTACACTTCCCGTCCGGCGACGAGTTTTGGGGAGAAAAAAACACGATTTTGATATATTAAAAAAAAAAAAAACCGCAATAATACGGTTTGCGCGCGGAAGACGTGAGCAAGGGATGACGACAACGAGTAAGTAAGAGGGAAAAATTAGAAATTCAGATTTGCGCGATGTAAAGAATACATGTACATACACGAGTGGCGTGTGTGTCCGCGGAAGCGGAGAAAAAGATATGACAGGAAAGAGAGAGAGGGTGAGTGAGTGAGCAAGAGGGGCGGTGTACGTTTAGAGCTTTTTGTGTCTGAGGCCGCGGCCAATTTATCAAAAAAACATGTTCGACCCCTTCAACCCCCGTCGAGGGGTCAACCGCCCGCCCGAATGGTGCGGTAGCGGAACCGCTCAAACAGTGAATCGTATCTTCATAATATTACAACGGTGACATTTCCCCGTCATTTTTTCGTTTTACGACCATTTTTCTTCACTCGCTCTTGTAATATATAAATATACGCGCAGCTCTATTCCATAATACTATCGCCTTACTCCGCAGAGAAAAAAAAACGACCGCCTCCCCCCCACCACACCACCGCCGTCGACAACGCACATGCATGCACACAAAAGCCCCCTGGCTTCATTTTTAACTTGCAAAATGACGTGGAAATTGAATTCGCTGCGACCGGCGCGGCACGGTGACTTTTGTCCGCGTATATATACAAAGTTATTTTTTTCTTTCTTTATCTTTATTGTACATTTCTGACGTATGACCTTACAGCCCGCGCTCGCGTTTCCTTCTTTTTTTCTTTTCGTCCGTGTACATCAGCACACTATAATATTGCAATATTACTATGACGTGTACGCGTGTGTATTTTATACGTTGTGGTGTACGTTGCAGCATAACACGTCAAAGTAATACGAGTATCCAATACCTATGTACTACACGGCCGAACTATACATAGTATAAAAAAAGTGTATATAATAATAATAATAATAATGATAAAAAGGTATGTCCGTTAATGACACGTCCGACCAGTACGACGGCTACGGCGGCGGCGGCGGCGGTGCGTACGGCATAATATATAAAAGTTTATTATTAATATTTTGTGTTTTTTTTTTTTTTTTTCTATCGCGCCCAAAATCCGAATCAACGGAAATTGGTACGTCAATCAATCGGGTTGCTGCAGGAAGCGGCTTCGGGTGGAAAACAAAAACAAAAAAAGGTAGGTAGGTACGACATCATAATACATATATATATATGTATGTTTGAGAGGAGAGGTTATTAATAGTCTCCGCGGTATCACCGAGATTAATTATTATTATGTTATACGCTCCCTCTTTTCCGACGCCGACGGTTCTCAACAAGTCGTCCTTGGTCACAGACTTGCCCTCCGGTCATCCTCTCCTACCTGCCCTTCGTCGTCGTTACCATTCATACGTACGGAGCGCACTTCCTCCCCTCGCGCTTTCCATTCCAATAAAACATTACGATGTTTACGCCGCCGCCACCGTCGTTGCCACCTCCGCGGCCGCAACGTCTTGACGTGTAAGTTGTTATAACATATAGGACATATAATACACGTTGTTTGGAAGCCTTGAAATAAAACCGTTGGACGTAAAAACGAATAAAATTGTACACGGGTACTTTATATATTATATAAATACATGCCGTTCGTTTGGAAAAATGTCAAAGTGAAAAAATATACACGATTAATATTATACACATTATAATTATAATTCGTGAAACCTACGGGCGTCAGGCTATTTCAATATTTTGATCTAATAAGCCAATTTGTTTTTATTTTATTGATTTACACGTTCGCAAACGTGATGCATTCGAGATCGTATACCTATAGTACGTTATGTTCGTATAATACGCGTATGGTGACTACATTATGGTTGACATCATTCGATTTACGGTCGTATCAGTGCAGAATACTATGTCATTCCAATTAGTGTTTCAAAACATACGAGAACGTTGAGTTAGGTTGGGTAATAAATAATAATACACCGAAAAACGAAGCCGTTAATAAACTATACACCTATGTAAGATTAGAATGTTCGTAATGACTTAAAGTAGAACGGTTTTAACGTAGAACCGAGTTTAATCGTACGTAAGACGAGCCATAAATTCATTTTTTTTTTGTAACTTGTTTGCAATTCATATTGGCAATACTTGTGTAATATTTATAATAATATACACTACTGCAATTTTAGGAACACTGAGACCGGTGACGACAATGTTCAATAATTTACATTAAAATATTTGACGGACATGTTGGATGACGGATATCATATTACTAGTATAATATATATATATATATATAATATTAATATTTAACTAAATGTGTCAAATTTTTGTTCGATTTTATCTCGATAAATCAATTAATCAATAAGTATATAAAGAGTATGAACTTACAACAATACCGCATATATTACAGTATATTAAAGTATTTTTATAAATATAACGTAGTTTTAAAAATACATAAATATTTTTTACCTTATACTTAGAGCAATTGAATTAGGCGTTAGCCTTGAAGATATATTAATGGGTGATTTTAATTTAATTGTAGTACCTTTTATCATATTTTTTATGAATTTATCATATGGAAAAATTATATGAGAAACAATTAAGTTGAATACAGTATACACCCTTCTATTTCTCAATTCCCATAAAACATGATTGCCCACAATCTGCGTGGTTCACAAGATTAACAGTCGAAGGATACCATTTTTAAAAACAATTAGGAAGGGGTATTATAAGTGAGCAAAATTAAGATGTATATAAGGAAGTTAATGTATTCAACCGTATAGTTTCTACTTAAATATTATTTATATTTGGTACGTTACTCGTATATTATACTGAATTACTTTTATATCAAATCTAAAGTAAATATCTTTCCGCTTATAAAATAACATATTAACTATGTAAAAATGTAAAAATTATTACTATTTACATATAAAATATAAATTTATTTCAGTTAAACTTACGAGTATAAATGTCAAAACTAATAAATTATCAGGTTTCTAAATTATGCAATTTCATACTCACTCGTTCAAGTCTCTAAAAAAAAAAGATTAGTAAATATCTAATGACAAAATAAAATTTCTATTATTTCAATTGCATATTATTAACATCTTCTAGGTGTTTAAATTTCATTCATTTTTACAAATAATTAATGGATTTTTAAATTATACAAAACTAATCATTATTTCAATTACGTTAATAAGAATATATTACGGTTATAAATATTAAAAATAGCATTATAATTGTTTAAAAAATTATATTTCATTTATTTATTTAAAACCATTTACAGACACTATATATTAGTATACATACTCGTATTCATGACGTATGCAAAACTCATTTGATATATAATATTCGTATTTCATATTGTTACTATTTATTGTTATGTTTAAATATTATTTTTTAATGAAAACGTACACCGAGATGTGTTTAAATTATTGCTCTTCGTTAAGTCAGCCGAAGAGCATACATAGGTACCATCATATAATTACATAAAACACAAATGTTGTTCGATATCAAAATAGTATGCACAGTTCAATTAAAATATAGTGTTGTAATTATTTGTTGAACTGTAATAACTTCTGGCTAATAGTTCTAATGGAAAAATGTTAATAATTGTATGTTAATGATAGATGTTTTCTTGAATTAATTAATACACCTGCAGCAGTAGCAGTTATTATATCGAGATTACGATTTATTTATTCAACAAAATACATAGGAAATAAAAAACTGATCGATATATGTATTCCACCCTATTTGTTAAAGTTTTAATTGTTTCAACAATTTTTTGTTTTTACAACGGTATTTAAGTATTTAGACATCGTTATGTTTTATATGTAATATTATGTACATGGTCCGGTATAACGCATTGAACACTCAACGGCGGCAGTTGGAGAACAATAATAATATCGTTTTTTGTGTTATCATACACATTGTGCACATAGTATTGAGAACAAACGCTGCAGCTATGAATCGATGCGTGCACGTATATTATATTATAATTTAAATTGCACGGTGCACGTATTTGAACAAGACAATGCGCGCGATTCTTAAGACCTACACCATGTGCTCAAAATAATCAAACGCCATGTACTGTTTTTTTTATTATTATTATAATATTGTTTTCTTAACAGTGGCAACGACATAACGTGTACGCCTGCTTTCTTTCCTGTCGAGTACCGCGCGTGATGAACACGTACGGTTATCATACGGCCGTGGTACGAACGCGATTTGCCACAAAAGGAAGAATTTAACACGCGGCGGCAATTTTTGCCGAACCACGATAATTGTAAATTGTTTGATCACCGGTTATCATCGCGCATGATATTGTAAACCTGTTTTCGCTTAACGTGCACACAATACCGCGCGCCATAACAACAATAATATTATAAAATGCGTAAACTGACCTAATGAATGCTTTTGACGTTGCCCAACACTCGGGTACGAACAACACACGCGTCTTTAGTCCCGCGCCTACGTAACGCGCAGTGCACATTATAATAATATCGAGCTGACGAGCCGTCGAATTACCGTGCACGCGAATCGACCGGTTCGTATACCTGTGCTACGGTATTATTGTAGCCCGGCGAAAGCGCGCAAGCAACACAAGCGTCCTCCTGTACATATGCACTTATGTATACCATGTATGAGCGTTCAACAACCGGTTGATGGTTAAACATCGTTGTACCTATATTGTTTGGTCGATCGTCCGTTGTTCGACGTTTTACGACACGCGAACACCGCGGAAACAAATTGTAGGGGAAACTAGGTTAAGGATGTAAGGCGATCACTATAGACGGAAGATGGGAAATCGTCATGTCGGGGCAAGTGAATATTTTTGTACATCCTAAACTATTACTCATAAATAATTTCACTAGTTTTCAATCCAACCGACTTTGAACGGTTAATGTTGATTTTAAGTTTTAAAGAAACTTTCGATTAAAATATTACCGCTTTCGAGGTAAGACGGGAAATGTACAATAGGACAAGACGAAGACTTGATATAATCGTACACAGAAGGCTATATGTAGACCACGTGAACAATTGTGCCACACATTACTCATGTGCCGGTGCAGATGATGGTGACAAAAAAATTATTCCATATTTGTGATGGTTGTGAATAAATTACTGACTATTGATACAATTGCTATGCATAAACTCAAATAATTTTGTATGTATCTATACATATTTTAAAAAAAGGTAAAAAATTATGTTTAACTGTGCGTTATTACTTTGTTGTTAATCAATTATGTTAATCCTATCTTATAAACAGTATAACATTGTACGATATGAAATAAAATGTTATCGTCATAAAGATTTATTATTCCTTTTACGAAATACCTATGCATCATCTTACCTCGAGTATGGTCCGCGATGGGACAATTAATGTAGTTTTGTTAGTAATGTCTGAGCCAAATTTAATCGATAATGAGTAAATATATTTCAGCTCTGCCGATTGAACAAACAGAAACTATACACGTACAGTTTTACACGAAGAGATATCTCAGTATTACGAATGATACAAATAAAAGACCAAGCAAATGCCATTGAATATGTTAGGTGTCCCATATCTTACCCGAGTTTATCCAATATATTGTTAAAATGTACAAAGACAACGCGTGTCGTCGAAACAAGTATAAATAAAACGTGTCATTCGAGTATAAATGTATATTATACAGCTATGTGTTCATGATAAATCTGTACGTGTACAGAGACATACAGCTGTCGTCGAAACTTTTTTTTCGACGCTGTACTTTCGGTAAATAATTTTTATCGTATGTACGCGTCGTACACATAATTTAACCTTCTCGCTGTAGACGGATTAAAATAATAGTGTGCGGACAGTAATTAATGTTTTAACTCCATCGGCGGCGTGGACGCGTATACAACACGCAGCTTCCATATTTGACCTGGTCCACCTTTGGGGTATTATCTAACCCGGGCGGCGATCATCGTGCAAGTCTATATTAAAATGTCGTCACGCGGTACAAACTTGTTTGGGTATTTTCGACAACGAATGTATTATTATTATTATTATTATTATTATTATTATTATTATTATTATTATTATTATCATTATTATTATTATTATTATTATTATTATCATTATTCGAACACTTCCAAAATACACGACGACGTGTATATAAACAATACTGCACTGCTGCAGCAGAGAGCCAAGTCGAAATAGTAACACTACTGATATTATATATTTTATAGGTGACTATACACTGCACGCCGGTTGTTTTTTATTTGAAATTCGAATAGCGGACAATAGAATAAACGCGGGCTCGCACAACGTACTATTTATTCATTAGTGTTTTCTTACATGAAAAGAATGACCCCACTTTTACACAACAAATTTTCTCACATCAACAGGCCTATCGATCATATTCGGTCTGACAGTAGTCCGCGTTGCACAAACTATACACACATAATAATATACAATAAGTTCAATTTATTCAAAACGATCCATAGTGTTCATATTATGTGGAGTGGTAAACATTATTTTTTTCCGTAGAAACCAATAAGGGCATTGTTGTTAGGTTTTTCGTTGCAGTATTTTCTTATGGCGAATAATAGATAACATAATACGTCGGATAAAATCGATAAAATTAATTTAACATCTAAACACATGATATATTATATATTTATGTATAAATATTGTTTTTCACAAAACTATTAAATAATATGATTTGTATATACTACAGTTGAGTTACTCGGCCTCGACCAGGAGATAATTTACCATTTTAGATTACTATTTCAATGTAAAAAAAAATTAGGACGAAGAAAGCGCTGAAATAATCAAAACATGTTTATTTTTATTTATTTATACTATTTTAATATACATATACTTCAATCGGTGAATCAACATATTAAACAAAACAAAATATTTCCTGGGCAACCTGCAAAATGTGAAAATATGTATACATCCAGCCTAAAACTGTTTCGACCCTTAAAAATGAGATTTTCGAGGAAATATTTTCGTATCGCATCTATTCATAATAATATCCATAGTACTTCTCCTCAACATTTCAAACGAATAGTTGTGGCAGTTATAGCTGTACACTGATCTGTGAATGGGTGATATTTTTTTTTAAATTATAAATAAACTGCTTTTCCGCAATATAAAACGGATTCAGTATAGTAAATTATAAATGATTGATTGGCGACTAATTAAATTATTGTAACCAGTTATTTATTTTATCGAAGACTCAATGAATCGGTTAGATCAAATCAGATGTTTACAATCGACACAAGAAACATAAAACATTTACGCCATGTTATTCAATATATAACAGTTGAAAATGCTTATACGTTTTAATAAATTTGAATTTTACGTGCGTTTTATGTTTTTAAATAAAAATTGTGAAATTCTGATTGTTTTTTAAAAATTAAAGTACTCGATATTATTTAATACGGTTTTCTTAATAAGGGACCACATATTTTGGAAATGCCTGAGAAAAAAATAGAATTATAGTATAAATTTGAATGTTTATTTCATCCAGAAATGAGATACAACCTTTTTCCTAGGCACATAATATTATATTGTACATACTGGTTATGAATATATAAAGTAAATATTTTATTTGTCGTACGTTCCTGAATATGTATTATACTGACGCCGAAACATAATAATACGCATAATTACAAGACATGATAATTGATATCGAATATCCGCCTGGAATTCAGTACCAATATCTTTAGCAGTTATACAGCATACATTATACAGCAGTTATACGAGCACCGGAGATACTTCAAACGATTTCCATATTATTAAAAGAATCGCAAAACTGTCTTTCTTAATAATGCGTATGTATACGTGTAAACCGCGTGCTCGCACTACACATCTCATATACTTACAGTTCATCATTGATTCGCATTTAACATCGAAATGATTTACGATTCGATGGATTTAGGGGTCGTAATCGATATATATATATATACCCCCGAGGGTGAGGGTAACTTGGGTTATTCGGTAGTCATAACAGTGTTTATTCACGCCACTTATACACGGAAATCCCGCAAACGTCGGCAATCGAATTGTGTTTTGTTTTAACCATCGTCTAATCGTTTCAATTATCCTTTTTTTCCCCTGTCTTTCCTTGGCAACCTTTTTGTTAATTTCGGCCGGTCCGCCGTCGTCTCATATGTGGTACCCACGTATACCTTCTACATAATATACACCGTCGGCGGCAGTGACGGCGGCGTCGACGACGGGAACGGACGGTGAGAAACTCACTCCGATTTATCCGGCGGTATACACAAAAACACGATTATGATAAATCGACTCGGTCAAACCCTCGACCGAATGTCAAACACAAATTGATGAGTTATTCGTCTGGGAAAAACAATACAACGCTAATAATGTATAAGTATGTACACGGGAAGTACGCTCCTCGTGTACGAAATTGCCCACCGAAGTCGGTGTCTCGCGGAGGCGAACACTTTAAAATGATATATCACTATGTTTGCCTATACGCGCGCGGTCCGTGCGAATTATATATCTTACAGAAACATACAAAATACGGGTATTGGTTAAAGAGATAAAAAATCGACTTCAACGGGCGGCGGTTCAGAACTGTATGTTTAATATAATAAAAATAATAACGTTGACGCAAGTTTCGGAAAATATATCTAACGCGTTACATGTGATTGTTCGTTACAATGTGTATTCGACTGATGCGAACGGTCAAACGTGTTTAAAAACAAATATTAAAGTTATTTCCGCATTCACGACCCTCCCCCCTTGCATACGATGATTCTCGCGTTTTCTCGACATATGACTATTATTGCGATCGTTTGTTGTTTATGAGTTTATGACGCATTTTATGTGTATTAACGTTTCGTGTAAAGTTATGATATAAAAAAATAATAATAATAATTTGACGACGGCCATTCTTTGAGGGTACACGCAGTTTATGTGAAAAGTTATACCATATATAGAGTGTGTAGGATTTTATTAAAAAAAAAAAAAACTGCGGTCCTTCTCTCCCCTTTGGTGATTCAAAGACACGATATAAACGGGGTGAATTTAAATTTATAAAGTGATAAATGAAGTAACACATGTACAAGTAGTCGCAAAAACTTTTGATGTGTTCCCGGTAAGTAGAATATGTGCACAACAACCCAAATGGTCGAAATATTCGTTTTTAACGTCGAAGACGTTCGAACGCAATATGCGATTTCCCGCTTAATCAACGTTAGTGAAAATTCGACGAAAAATCAATATCATCGGCTATTTGTTTCTGTGCGGGACGATCGGCAAATGTTCTGACACGCAACAAATAAAACGCGCGCTGGTGACATGACGGTACAATATACAGCGTGAAACTATATAAAAGGTATTATTATTATTATTTTAGTGCACTGCTACGGCACCGCAGTGTCCCTCGTCAAAACAAAGTTTACGGCCAACATAATGTGTACGTATACAATATTATTATATACGAACGGGGAATGCGATGTGAAACTTTCCACTTACACGCGCGCCTGTCCGCGTACAACGACGTTTCGCGATTTATTATTTCCAAAGTTCGAATCGGCATATCCCGCGGCACAATCGGTCGACATCGCGTTTAAAGCAACTATTATTACTCGCTAAATCGAGTCTCCGCACTAGGAGTGACGAAAATGTCAAAGACCACTGCGAGCTTTCCACACGTCGTCTAGTCCTTTATTCGAACGTCAACTTGATTATCGTCTGAGCGGAACCGGTGACATTTTAAAACCGTTTTCTGGGTTGTATACGAGAGAAAGGGATGAACCCTTTCGTAGACCTTATATTTAGATTGATAACGGATTTATTTAAGACTTCTGCAAACGTGTATTGTGTTACACGGACACTTACCTTGATGGTTGTTCTTCCTGGTGGTCTTTTTCTCCTTCATCCACGGGTACTCTTGCTGTCCACCGCCTCCGCCGGCACCGCCGCCGCCGACGACACCACCGCCGGCGCCGACCTGCTGGTCCGTTTGCATCTGGTACATGGCGGCGGCGGCAGCGGCCGCGGCGGCCTGGTGGTGCTGCTGTTGGTGCTGCTGGTCGACGGGCGACACGTTCTCGTTGCCGCCGCCGGCCATCACGTGGTGCATCATGTAGTCCGGCACGGTGGTGGGCTGGTAGTCGGCCGCGTGGTGGTCCATCTGCGGCCCGGCCGCGGACACGGCGGCCATCCAAAAGCCGTTGCCGTCCTGCAGACCGGCCGCGGCCGCGGGCGAGTCCTTCATGGCCATGGCCGCGGCCGCGTACATGTCGTCCTTGCGGTCGCCGCCGCAATCGTCTTCGTCGTCGTCGTCGTCGGCGGCCGCGGCCGCGTGCAGCGCGTCCGCCAACATCTGCGGGCCGCCGAACGCGCCCAACATCAGCTGCTGCTGCTTGCCGGGTCGCAAGTCGGCCTCGGCGTTTTTCAACATCATTTTACCGGGCCGCGGCGACGATCACCGCGCGATCGACCCGACGACACTGTTGTGTAGGGGTCACCGCACCGGCCCCGGGTCGCGCCTATACGAGCGTGTGCACCGACCGGTCGAGTTTTTCGTTACTCGCGTTCACGGCGAAACGGCGGAGATCATTTTTCGCGACGAGCAAAACGGACGGGAAAAACGAAACGCTTTTACGCTGCACGTGCACGCGCGTCGTCGTACTGCGCAATGAGAACCGCGGCGAGGAGAACGTCGACGACTGTCGGCCATCGGACGCGAAACCGACCGTCGTCCCGGGCGGTGGCTGGTCGTGGACACGTCGCGGCCGCCGCAGTCGCAGCGTACAGAGTGCCGTGGTCGTCCGTATGCGCTGTCTCTCTCTCTCTCTCTCGCTATGCGTCCGTCCGTGTGCGGTGTGCGTGCGGTGGTGGTCGCGCGGCGTATACGCACGAAGAGTGCGGCGATACACTACGCCGACGATGGCGCGCGACGGACCGATTTTTTTTCTTTTCCCCGCCGCGCGCAGCAATCCGCGTGGCCGCGCGCTGTGCGCCTGCGCCGCGATCGGTGTACGACGGGGGCCGCCTTTTCTCCGCCGCCGCCGCCGCTGTCAGTCACCGCCGCCGCACAGCAGCCGCAGCCGACGATTTTTCCCGCGCACCACCTGTCAATCATTACGCGCACGCACGCATACGCGACACACGCGTTATCTTTCGTCGTCGTGTCAACCCCGAGACGCGTTCCCGCTCGTCCGGCCCACCCGTCAGCTCGGTTATATTATATTTTTATCTCGTATACGGACACATGTATTTTTCGGCGAAATACGTGCATGTATACAGTAATACATGCTGATGCGGAGTATATACGTTGTAATAATAAAATCTCCGACTCGTATTGTAGGACTCTGTACTGACCGTATGGGCATTTCCAGAAATACATCGGAGAATCACAAAAACAAGCTGGACAACCGCGAGAAAGACAAATTATCAGTTACCCACTAGCTGAAGTTAATTTTTACAACGGAAAATAATTGGAGGAAGATCTAGAAACAACTATTCCCGAGAGCATTGTGTCGCACGCATGTATGAATTTCAATATGCGCAAATACAAAATATAAATTGATTCGTTACTTTATTGTCATGATAATGACGGAATATTATGCCTATTATTTTGACAACAGATTTTATCAAGTCGAAATGATCATAATTTGAAAATAATTATATTGATTTGCGTCATTTAACACATGTTGGATATGAAATTATAGTATTTTCTCTATATATACTATGAAAGTATAACCAATACCTATTGAAGTTGTTCGAATACTTCAAGTGGTGGCTAAAGACAATGTGTGGGACTGTCAACATTCACGAAATTACGTAATTTTTGAATTATTAACAAAAGTTACTGTATTCTCATTTTGCCCGATTTCAGTGCTGCATACTTAAACAATATAGTAATAACATAATATTTATGTTTTCGGGGATAATCATTTCACGAGACTAAACTTGTAGGAGACTAAATTATATTTGTTTCATACAAGTTTTCTTCTTATTCGGTACGATATTCAATAGATATGTATAAATTACTGCTGGGGTCTGGAGTAGGTACACATACAGAACCAAGCACCAACCACAATTTCTATACTTAAGACAGGTTCTCGTACATCATAGGTTTCTGAAGATTACGATGAACCTATAGTGACTAGTCGGTGTAGTTATTATTAGTACATATTATATTATACGTTGGTACTATAGTTACTGTAGGTTCATATGGCTATAGCAGCTACATAGGTATTCGGGTTAGGCACGAGCAAGCTATAATTTAGAATCCCAATTATATATTTCGGAGAAGAATATAAGTCATCCTTTATAATATATATTATGTAGGTACTCGTATACAGAGTGCACACCATACTATGAACCACTTATTTATTTTTTTATTTTTTAAAATTATTTCTGATAATATACAATTTTATGATGCATTAGAAAATTCCTTACAAACGCACGGAAATAATTTGAAGTGGACAAAAAATATTGGAAGAAGCTCCTCCTATTGTAACGCCTATAAATGTAGATATGTACATATACGTGAAGAGAACAATTGTAGGTTCATACTATATTCGACATCTGCATGGCGACATGCCGGTATAGATCGATATAATTGCGTTGTTTCCTAAATTATATGACATATATATGCATAGTATATATAAGTGTGGGAGGTAAAGGACGTATCCTGTGTACGGAGTATACCTATATACGAGTACATTTAAATTTAAATGAGTTCATACCGCTGTCAATTCTTTTTTAGAAAAATAATATATACAAACAATTAATTCTGTTATTTATAAATGACTAGGAAGACTATTTTTAAATTATTTTGAATTGATAGAAAAATTAAATAGTATGTGTACTTTCGATTAAATCAATTTTTAAGCCCCGTGCAAAAGTTAAGCGTGTTCTAATAATAATGAAAAACCTGTCCACTTATAATTATAGTATCGAAGAAAACCGTGACCTGTCCTTACAACTAACAAGTAACGAAATCAATTAAGTAATAGTTGTTAGTATAATTAATGATAGTGTGTCCATTACAGCTCAGTGTCCGTGTATGAAAACATAATCAAAAATTTATATTTTTTAATGTATTATACATTTATACTGTGCCGTATACTTCTATAAATCTAAGAGACTGGAATTCAGTGAAGATTATTGAATATTTTGAAAAACAAACTTTTTTCAGGACATTGTTTCGTTGAGAATTGTATACGTGTACCTATGTGATTATCAACATTGTACAGCGTTTCGGGGCTTATTCGAAGAGTGAAAAAAAAATCCACTCTACAAGATCGCGACACCGACACGATGTACCTGTAGGTATATTATACTGCAGTCGTACCGAATCTATGTAACGTCGCAGTATAGTACCTACAGTTCGGACTTGCGACGCGCGTACACTTGGACACTATTTTCTCGAAAGCGATGCGGAGATACATATATATATATATAGAGAGAGAGAGAGAGAGTGAGAGAGTGAGTGAGACACTGCAGGACGAGTGGGAAAGAGTGAAGGACGACCGCGGTCATCCGGGATGGAAACGATAATATTCGGGCGCGCGTCGACGGCAATAATAATGAGGCAAATCGGTTGTTGTTGCAGTCGTTGTTTTTGGTTTTCGTTTTTTTTTTTCTTTTTCTCTCTCCACCTACCACCGTCCCTCTCGCCACATGATACGGAGAGAATATAAAGAAAAAACAATATACATGTATATTATAAAACCGACAAAACAGTCTTCGGGCAACGAACACGCACAGGTGACGTGTGTGTGTGTGTGTGTGTGTGTGTGTGTGCGTGTGTGTGTGCGTGCGTGGGCCGATGGGAGGAGGGCCGCGCGGGGTCGGACCGACCGGCCAATCGGCGACACACGGTCCGACTGCAAACCACTCCTCCGCCGCGTCGTTCGTCCGTTTCGGTTCCGATTGCGCGTTCCTACGGAGCACAGGCCGCCGCCGCAGTGAGCGCGTCGTTACGGTCGGCGCCGCGGCTACGGTTATCGCCGAGCCGCCGTCGCGCGAATCGCCCGTGTACAAAGGTACGTACAAAGGGATCGTCGAGTGATGAGAGTACGCGACACGCTAACATCTGCATGGTCGTCCCCAGGGGGGGGGGGGCAAGACGGGGCACTTGCCCCCCCACCCTAGAATTTAAATTTGTTTTCCAAAACATTATCTGTAAAGCGCTAATTTAATAAATATAAATTATTTTAATGTGTGGAAAAAAAAACATTGATGTGTGCGTACTGCGTATTGGTGTTCCGAGACGGACTGACTACATTTATTTTTCTAAAAATGTGGTGAGGCTATCGCGTCGGTTTCCCATCGCGATAACGGCTGACCGCCTCGCGACGTCGTTGACGCAATACATTACGAAAAATAATATGTAAAATAAAAATCGCACAAATATAACATATATAATATTATACATAGGAGAAAGCTATCTTTAATAATAATTGGATTATTTTATCTTATCGTTCATTTTGAGTTAACGATAATATTATATGCGGCTCGCGGGTAGTGGGTACTGCCGTCAGTTCGACGCAGCTTTCGATCGAAACGAGTGTCATCGCGTTCTCGCGGCAAATAAAATATACAAATCTCTGCAAGGTAAAATCTTTTTATAACATTAATTATGGACATACGGAACTTTTTTAAGAAACGTAAATTAGATGAAAGTCTTTATGGACCGTTATGTAAAACAAATAGTTTAATTATAGAGACTAATTCCACAAGTACAGTTGATATTACTAAATTGAGTAAAGGTGGTAGTGTTACTGAACAAGTTGAAAATGTTTCTGACAAGCAAGTGGCTATTTATAAAAATGATATAGGAAACTACTTAACAATTGTAAATATTGATGATGCTTTAAAGTTCGACATTTTGTGTAACCCATGGGTGCCATCTACTTCATATAATTTTAAAAATGATCTAAAATTGGAAAATGGTCGTCCATTTAGACACATATGGCTGGAAGAGAATACATGGCTATCATATTCGGCTATTGAAGGCATAAAAGGAGCTTTTTGTCGAGTATGTGTATTGTTTAAGCCAAATGTTCATAGAGGTGTACAAGGAGGGTTTATAATAAAACCATTTACAAAATATAAATATTTCCATGCTTGTTGTCGATCACATCTATCTTCACAATGGCATCTTGAGTCTACAACACGAGCAAATGATTTTTTAAATGTTATGAAGGGTAATAAATTAAATGTTCTCGAACAGGCAAATTCAGGGTTACGAAAACAAATAGAATATAATAGACAAAAATTAAAACCAATAATTTCAACCATTTTATTTTGCGCAACTCATGATCTTTCTCTACGGGGAAAAATATCAACTACAGGCATATTTTATGATCTTTTAAATTTTCGGATTGAATCGGGTGATGAATTATTACAAAAACATAAGTCGGAGAGTGCGGGAAATGCTCAATATACATCACCCCGAATTCAAAATGAAATTATTTCTATATGTGGAAAATTAATTAAAAATGAAATATTTGATTTAGCTAACGCAGCAAATGCTTTTTCTGTTATTGCTGATGAAACTGCAGATATATCTGGAACAGAACAATTGTCAATAGGAATTCGATTTTTAGACAAATACTCAAATCCGCCAAAAATTCGGGAAGAATTTTTGGGATTTACTCCGTTAGATAAATTATATGCTCAATCCGTAGCTGCAAATATTATATAATTTACGACTGACTGTGGTTTAAATTTAAATAAACTTTACGAGCAAGGATATGATGGTTGTGCTACAATGGCCGGACAAGAAGGCGGTGTTAGTAAATTAATTTGTGACAAATATACCGTTATTTTTTCATTGTTCTAACCATAGGTTAAATTTAGTTATAAATGATTTAAATAAAATAATGATTATTCGAAATACTACTGGAACTATAAAAGATATTATAAGATTTTTCCGTGAAAGTACGCTGAGAAGAAGACTTATACCTAATATACCAGTTTTTTGTGAGACTAAGTATAAGAGTATTAGAGTATAAGAGTATTTTCAGAAAATTTTATTTCAATAATGACAAGTTTGAAATCATTATCAAATAATGAAGGACATTCAAATTCCGAAACAAGGCAACAAGCTCATTACTTATATTCTACAGCCTCAAATTCAACATTCATAATTTCTATGATTACCATGGCGAAGTATAGTGCTATTTTAGAACCTGTGACAAATATGTTACAAGGTGTGTCAGTTGATCTATATAAAGTCAGGGAGCATATTAATTCATTACTTATATTGTTTGATAATCATCGAAAAGACGCTGATAATGTTTTCCAAATATTATTTAACGACGCGAAATCAATCGCCGTTGATTTAGATTTTGTCATTACCCGTCCAAGAATGGTAAAAAAACAGTCACTAAGAGCGAACTATGAAACTGAGAATTGTGAAGATTATTACCGAATATCAATTTTCATACCATATCTTGATTCAATTCTACAATCTATAAAAGAACGTTTTGAAAAAAATAATGATAATGCTTTTTACTACAATATCTCTACCCTAACGTTTTTAAAAAATTGGAGAAAAAAATGTATTTTGAGAGTATTGAAAAAAATTTTCATTTCTATAAAATTGATAATCTACAAGCTGAAGCGGAAAGTTGGTACAATTTTTGGCAAAATAAGGACTGTCAAGATATTGATTTTATCGATGTATTAAATTGTAACTGTACGTATTTCCCAAGTATAGCTGTTGCTTTGGAAATATTTTTGTCTCTTCCGGCTACAAGTTGTACAGCAGAACGTTCTTTTAGTACATTAAGGCGTGTCAAAACATGGCTACGATCAACGATGGGTGAAGATAGACTAAACGGGTTATGCATGTTAAGTGTTCATCGAGAACAAGTAAATTTAGATAAAGACAAATTCATTGAAAATGTACTGACACAATTCGGTAGAGAATATCCACGAGAATGCAATTTGTATTTGATGAAAAAGAATAATGTGTAAATAATATGTATACCTAGTATTAACATCTAATTGTAAAAATTACAAAACATAATTATGTTCTTTCTATAAAATGTATAATATAATACCTAAGTGAAATAATGATGTATTATAAATGAAATTAAAGTATAAAATGTCTAAAAAAATCTTCATTTATTTTTAAAATTAATTTTGCCCTCCCCCCTAGAAAAATGTCTGGAGACGCCCATGAACTGATATAAAAGATTTTGAAGAGGTAGCGCTTTTTTATAAAGATATTTTACCTAATTATGAAACATTTGACGCAGAAATTAAAATATGGCTAGCTAAATGGAAAAATGTATCTGATAGAGACCGTCCAACTACATCATTGACTACTTTGTCTGCAATGTCTTATAATTTTTTCCCAAACATTCACAGTCTTTTGCCAATTTTGGCCACATTGGCTGTTACAACGGCTACTGCTGAACGGTCATTCTCAACTCTACAAAGACTTAAAACATACTTACGAAACAATATGGGAGAAACGAGACTTACTGGATTGGCCTTACTAAACATTTACCGAAATGTTGATTTAAATGTGGAAGAAATTATCGATAGATTTGCTATGTTACCACGAAAATGGGATTTTATACTTTAGTTTGTATTTTTTTTTTTACATATAATATATAAAGTTTTTGATTTTTTTCTTCATCTATGTACTTAAAAGTTTAATATACCTAGGTAATTGTATGTGCATATAATAATCAAATACATTTCTGTTTTGTTCGACGTTCATAATACATATTATTTAAAGTTTTATTTATTATTATTACTATTATTATTCCTAATATTCCTATTTCCTAAATATACTTACTTCTGAACACTGAATAAATGACATACATAAAGTTTGAAAAAATTGTATATACACTGTAATTTATCAATTCGTATGAAAAGTGGACCTTTTGTAGATTCGTACTACTGCACATATTCGATTTTTACTTTGTTACACATGGGTAACATTATGCATTCCCGTTACATTATCATTATATAAACTTGTGATACAGCTGATGGTTTATCAATTTTTCTTTTGAAGTGTTGTTAATACATTTTTTCATGTGAACGCCTCAACTCGCGCGTGCGTACGCATAGAACGTAATCGTAATAACGTGGTACGTGTCTTGTTCAAAAACGTTTATAGTGCCCGTTCGAATCGGGGACTTTGAAAATAAAAATTTAACTGTCCACAAGCGTTCGTGTGTTTTTTCGAAAACCCGTTTATATGTTTATGCTGTTCCACTTTCCATCGTGTATACGTGTGTCTATATAATTGTTTCCGTTTTATTCAATTAGGCCGGAAAACAGTTGACAATTCAAAAATTGACCTCCCAAAATTGTTAAAACGTGCTTATCAGAAGAAAAAAAAGGTGATGATCGGAGAAAATCCTGTCGTCTCTATCGCACAGAAAAAAAACGATGTTAAACTGGGAACGCGGATGACCAGGGTACGTCACGGTAATACTATAAAGTACCACATAGTGCATGTTTACTATTTATAAAATGCCTTTATTTAATGAGTTATAAATCTGGTCTTATTAATTTGAAAACCAATATTGAGGCATTCAGATTTAATAATAATAATGCAAACGAAACCATCAGACTTGTATTACGTGAAAACCAATCGGCGCGCCATCAATTGTCACCATTTGTCCGTAAAATTTATAAAATTATTTGTAAAATAGACTAAATTCAAATCAATCTTGAACTTTTCGTAAGTTTTCCAAAAACTGTTTGACAAACACAGCTCGTTATTCAAAGAATATCGGGCACCATGGGTGTCAGACAATTAAGTTGTAAATATAATATTTTTCTTTCGAAACAGTGTTGTGGTTTTTCTCATTATATTTTCATGTGAAAATCCACTGACAAAGTAAAACAGCGCGTGGTCTTGTATCGCGACCGTTCAACCTTCCGAACATCCGTGTGTCAATCAACTGTTATTCAATTATAATTTGTCCCGAGTATAGTACTCGTAATTGATTTCCTTGTAAGTACTACAATTGATTAATTGATATGCAACCATAATCTGCACGTGGCGTCAAGTCTTTGGTTGCTATGCGATACAAATTACATTGTAAACTATAAATATTGAAATGCTAGCGCCTAAAATATTATCCGGCATTACCATTCGACGGCGCCTTGCGAACGGACCTACACAATATTGACTTATCTTCATTGTTGGAAAACAATATTTCGGTTCGTGACACACTGACTTGTTGCGAATCACTTCATCAATAAACCATGCAAGTTTCATCTGCGACTGACGCCGGTGCAGCGACGATGGACTACCGCGAGGTTTGCGAACACGAGTTCGGCGTGGCTGTACAGCCTCATACCGTGGTCGTTCGCACAACCAGGAAATGGTTTCGAAAGTGTTTTCGATGCGGCTCCCGGAAATGCTATTCGACCATGGTTCGGTGCATCAGTACGTATAACTTGCACGATAACATCGCTTACACTGCCGCAGGGTCGACCGCGAAACGCGTTTGATAATAAATTACTATTCGTTCGCTCCTGCGTCCTTCGCGATGCTGCATCATATCCTACTACCCCACGCATTCATTCGTTCGCCGTTCGTTTTCTCGTCCCAACAGAATGTCGAATTCTCGTTCACGAACGTTGCACGAATTTCGCTACTGCCCTGAAGACCGTGGACATGGCCACAAACACGGAGCCGATTGCAGCGACTATGAATATGGCCACAAACACGGAACCGTCCGCGGTGACTTTGGATATGGCCACAAACACAGAACCGACGGCAGCGGCTGTGGACATGGCCACAAACACCGAGCCGACGGCGGCGACTGTGGATATGGCCACAAACACGGAACCGTCCGCGGTGACCGTGGACATGGCCACAAACACAGAACCGACGGCAGCGGCTGTGGACATGGCCACAAACACGGAACCTTCCGCGGCGGCCGTGGTGGCAACCGATGAGACTGTTGCTGTTGATACGGTCGTACTAGCAAGTCCCGATCGAGCGGCAGAATCGGTAGACCGCACCAACCCGTCGCCGGTCCACTGCGATCATAAGCCCGTGCAGGAGAAACCCGCGGCAGATGCACAGAAATCATCAGTCCTCCCGGTCAAGGCGGACCACGATGGAGGACATGGGTCCGGCGATGCGTCAGATGCCGAACCGCCGAGCGAGCGCGACCCGTTCGCACGATTAGTGTCGTCGTGCAACCCCTCCATGCGTGCGCTCAAGGTGATTACAGCGTTTATCGTACGACACTATAAGACGCAGACGATACCAACATCATTAGTCTACTTCCACGGAAAACGGTCTATTTTTTTTTTTCCATCACTATGAAGCCAAAACAACAAATATTGTTGGCTTTTAGAATGGCACAAATGGTGTTTGGGGATGTCGAGTTGCTTTTATATTACCTACACATGAAAACGGGACAGCTTTGGACGTCATATTATGCAACGTTGTTTTTGGGTTATCTTGAATTAAGTGCTATCATTTTGTTGCTTTTAAGAAGTTGATGATATTGTTGACGTTAGTTGAATCGGGTCTTCGTGGAGGTTATATACTAAATTGTCTATTATAGCCTATATCACGTAGATACATATATGTAAGGGTGATTGGTTTGTTTTATGTTCACAGGAATTGGATTTGGAAACAGTTGACCCTGAAAAAGATCTTTGCTATTCCATCGATTTCCTGGATCAGATCGCGGACGAAGAAGGGTTGACATTATTATATGAAAACATGAGTTCCAACGGTACACAAGGAATTTAAATATCATATTATATTATTTTATTTCGTTTATCGTTTTTTAATAACAATGTCTTATTATTTTAGCCGGTGAATTTTCATGTGTGCAACTGTCAATCACCCCAATTGACACAAGCACAATTGGTTCAGGAAATACAGTGGTTGAAGCCCAATCACAAACAGCGTATAATTTCTTGTTGTACCTCAAGCATAACATGAAGTAGGCAGTGATGCATACACTCCAAATATGATAAGGCATGCCTCCTGATATTTATAATTAACTGTCATATTACAAACGTTCTTATCAAAAATCTATCATCCCTCACAATTTCAGGAAACCCTCCCTAACGTCTAAAATGTAAATTATTTAAATATTTATTGCAATAAGCAATTAAATATAAAATTTTACATGATACAATACGATAATTTAAATAAAAAATGTCATCCTTCAAAATTACTAGAAATCCTCCAAGACGTCTAAAACTTCAATTATTCAAATATTTATTGCAAGAAGCAATTAAATATCGAATATAATTTACTCGTGTTCATATTTTTTTCTTCTTTCCAATCGCATATACTGATTGTGTTTAATATTCAGATTACATTTTTTCTCCTAAATAAAATTCAAAAAAATTCGTTTAGTATTGACAAAAGTTTTTGTGTCATATAACATCTCGGCCTTGAGTGGAATAGGCCTGCAAAGGGAAACCACTATAAAAAAAACGCGCCACGTGTAATACCTCATCCTATTTAGTTAGACGACATTATTTGGCGTCTAACGTTATAGGTAAGGTGGTGAGGAAACTTACACATTTATCAATTTATGAAACCCGGTCATGCATAAGCTGTAGTTGGATATATATAAAAAATGTGGGTGCGCATTTCTTTTTCGTTGAACTGAAGAAGATTTTTCCATCGACTTTTCGTTAGTACGATTTTAAATTGTAATTGTAACTTGTTTGTCTTGCAAATAGTTACTATTGCACAAATTATCATGGCGAAGTATAGTGCTATTTTAGAACCTGTATATTTGTATCATACTCTAGGCGTGCAATGAGAAAGAATTTTGAAAAATTTTGATTTTAAGGGGTTGAAATGGGCAAAAAACAAAGAAAAATACTCATAATTTTGAAAAAAATAATAAAATGTGTTTGTTGACCTGTAGGTTACCTCGGTAACACGGATAAATAAAGAGAAGGAAACGTAATGATGTAAATAAAACCACTCCCTGTAATATAATAGTATAAAATAAAATGTATAGTTTCCATAACAACAATAAATTCATTGATATTTAGCACGGGAGTCAGTTGCAATCTTTCTAAATTTCCATTTATAATAAGAATTTGAACGAGAACCGCAATAGGACAAAAGATCATCACTTGAAAACGGCTTAACCCCTATTTTTTTTTTTTTTTTGTGTTTGTAATCGTCCCATTCGTAAATGTTCGTAATTGTTGGTCTCAGCTAAGACTTTTCCGTTGCAAGCCACTAGTAATTCAGCTCGTATTACGTATATTATCGTAGACAATTTCATAATATTGTATAATGTGTAAATAATAATATATGTCCATTTTTTTTTTTATTCCTTTCGATTTGAATTATGAAAATATTAGACATATAGGTGATTAAAGGCACATGATTTATATATTATTTTCCTCCATTAATTTAAGACCATACCATATTTCTGATCACATGAGACACAAAAAAAAATCAAAGAATTAAAATAATAGTATTTGCTGTTTACAGTTAAGAAATACATATTTATTTGAAAAATAACACACCTGCCTAAATTATAATAATGGACTATTCGCGCAATATAATCACATACAATTGTCTCATAAAAGGTAGTACACAGCAGCGGGAAGAGCTTAGAAAGCGAGTAGTAAACTATAGGAGCAGCTTAACAAGCTGACATATAGTGCGGCTGGATCATTCTAATTTACAACATGTACTCGTATATTATATATGACTTATTCGTGAGAAGCTGCTTTATTTTACATTGACTTTTACAATTTCTTAAAAGTGCGATTGTTTATGTCTTAATAGTCTTATATTAAAATTGATGTTTTAGATAAATTTCCTCACTAAAAATATCCAAAAGATCATTTCTCCTGTGAATTATTCGACTCTGAGAAATTTAATCTTTAAGAAACACATTTTATTTAAACGCCTTCAGAATTTAATAACCATATACATGTATTATAAAAATATTCAGTCATAATATATAAATGTTTGAAACACCTGTATAATTATAATTACAATGTGTATATATAAAATGATTTTAATAAATATGGTATAAAATAAATCAATATATACATACCTAAATATCCAGAATAAGTACTTACATTCTATAGATAAAATGAAAAAATCCTGTATAAAAACGTAATTATTTAGATAATTTGAAATGAAACAAGACAGCGAAAGACCTCTAATTCACGAGAATATGTGTGAGATTATATATGACCTAGATGTTGTGTGCGATGACGTATTCGCAGAATAAGTAAGAATAGTACCTATGCTCTGTCTAAAACCTTGGATATATACAGGGTGATTTTTTAGACATGCTCACCCCCTTTTTTGGCTGAAATAGTTCAAACAAAAATGTTCAATTTTCCATAAAAAACTTTGTTTTTCATTTTTTTTTATGGCACCTTAAATATGTGCTGGGGCGATAAAGACTTTTATTTTTCAAGTGGGAACACCATACTTTTTACCCAAAATATTATTCAATTAATTTTTCTGGAATTTTTTATGTAACGTAGTCAAAATTCGAATCAACACTTTCGGAGTTATTCGTATTTAAAATTGCTTATAAAAAGTGTAAAATTCACGGATAAATAGCAATTAACGATAACAAGTAATTACAAAATATATCATAATATAAGGTATTATAATGTGGTTTTCCTTTATACTTAGATTGGAATAATTCAAAAACTACTCGTTCGAATTTTTGATTTGGTTACATCAATATTCACAGAAAAATGACCCCAATGAAATACCGAAGTGAAAATGGGCTGTTCCTATTTTAAAAACAAAACTTTGTACCGCCACAAGAAATACTTGACATGAAAAAAAAAATTGTAGAAACATAGATTTTATGGTAACTTGAACATTGAAAAAAAAATTTAAACCAAAACGTTTTTACTTCTAAAAAAAGGGGGTTAGTACGTCTTAAAAATCACTCTGTATATAATATATATACGAACCGGTAATCGATTGTTTCCTATGGTCGAGAAAACTTGACCTATGCACGTGATTTGCGAAAGTTGAACGCTTATTTTATGCAAATACGATCTTTTATCAGGTTGTAACGATTGAGCAAATTTACGACTTATATTACGCGCACTTTAGATGCGTTGTTGTGGTTTTCTGTTGCAACGAGTTTGAACACACTTTAATCTCAAACACTTTCTGAAATTAAAATAATCTTCGTTAAGAATAAGAACGATTTCGTAAAAATACATTTTATTTCATTTTACAGTCGCACGTAAAGCATACGACAGTTATTAACATTGAATAAAGAGTTGCACCAACGTTTAGCGTGTAACGGATACAGTTTGAAACGGGAAACATGTCGAACACGTATTCATAAAAGAATGTATAAATAGACATTACAATGACTTATTAATATTCCGTACGTACACGCTTCCGTCCGTGATCACAAAGAGTGTCCAGAGTATATATGAATGTTCGATAGGTATACAGACGGAACGAGGGTTGGGGTTGTGTTGAGAAAGTCAAAAAACCATTAGCCACTGTAATACGATGATTTATACCCGGCCGTTTTAACCCTTTTTTGGTGCTCAAATCGTCTGTTAATCGACTACGAATTAACGAACTCGAAGAGTATACGAGCCGTAGCGCGACTAGATGCGGCGCGGTGCACGCGTGTACATTGTTCTGTACATCGCGTGCGATATTGTAAAAGTAAAATAGTATTTATTTAGCGCGTCGCGCACGCACGCGCAGTAGCAGTACATTCTATTCGTTCGTCGGCATGCGTGCACAGCGCGATATTCGTCCGTTCGGAAATCGCGACCGTTTAGGTTCGTGTTCATTTTCCGTACACTAATGTCGTGAATTACGGCGCGCACGTGGTGTGTACGCGTATGATATCATATTGTTTGCGCGTACGTGTACACAGTGGCGGCTCGTGGTGTGCAATTATTTCAAAAGTTGATTAAACAAAAAAAATAATCAGTTCAAAATATAAATGTAATTAGTAAAATATTTATTAGCATTTTTAATTTTTATTTGAGTACAGTTTTAGAAAATTATATTACATACTAGCCGACCTGTCACAGCTTCGCCCGTGATTGGTTGTTTATTTTGCCTTCGGACCATGATATGTAGAATTTTTTATTCAAATATTATTGTTTAATGTGATCGGCAAGTAAATATAAAAAACGGTTAATGAAAACGGATTAAAATTTTTCTAGCGTTATAAATGATAAAAATAAATACAGATAAAAAAGAAATAATTTATGGTTGATAAAGAATTTGATTGAAGTTGATGAAGAAAAAAAGAGAATTAAAATAAGAATTTTATAAGACTTCTGAGTATATGATGTTTTTTGTTATATTTCCTGTTGAAATTAAAATCATAAGATGATTCGGGTCTCCAGTTCGAGAAAATGCCACGTATAATTGCCCATGTGAAAAGCACTCTGTACGAAAATCTACGCCAACGTACTTGAATGTTTGACCTTGTGCTTTGTTTATGGTAATGGCAAAAGAAACTTTAACCGGGAATTGAAGCCGTTTGAAAGAAAACGGCAAGTCAGAGGGAATCATGGGAATTCTTGGAATAAATGCAATTTCTCCTTTCGCTGGCCCTGTAAGAATCACGGCTTCTATAATAGCTTTATAATAGATTTTATTTGTAATCTTGTACCGTTACATAAGTTCGGTGGTTGAAGATTACGTAATAATGTAATTGGAGCACCAATTTTTAATTTTAGTTTATGAGGAGGAAATCCCGAAGGAGAAAGAGAATTGAGAAATTCTCGTGGATAATGAATAGCATCATCTGTTGATGTAACTGTATCAATAGATAGATATTCACGTGAGTTTCCATCGAATTTTAGAAGGATGATATCATTAATTTCTTCTGCTGTTACATTTCTTGGAGAGATAATAGCTCTTTCACATAACCACTGATAAGATTTATTGGACAGATTAAAAATGTCAGGATAAACTGTAGAAATCAACTCTTCCACGTTATTGACCACCCGTCCAATCGTGTGATTGACAGAAATGTAACCATTTTCATTTTCTAAAGTTCCATTTCCAATTTTCAACAACTGTGCTGGAAAAATATCGTCCCCTCCGCATAAATAAACTCTCATGTTTGTTCGCAAATAAAGTTTTTCAACATTGTTCCATATAGGGGAAGATTTTAAGCAAGCATTAACGACATCAGCTAGAGTACCTTTAGGGATTACTGGTAAGGTTTGACGGAAATCACCAGCGAAAACAAATGTTATGCCACCCATAAACTTATTATTACACCTAAGATCTTTCAATGTTCGATCAATTGCTTCGATATGTGATCTGTGACTCATTGTACACTCATCCCACACAACGAATGAGGTTTCTTGAAGAATTTTTCCAAGAGGGCCATTTTTACGAATCGGACAAACGTATTCTGTATCAAATAATACATTTAACGGTAACTTGAAAGTCGAGTGAGCAGTTCTGCCGCCACTAAGGAGAGTTGCTGCTATACCAGATGAAGCTACTGCTAATGCAACTTTACCTGAGGATTATGAGGTTATCCGTTAGAGTATTTTTCCATTGCTCGTCATTTTCTAAAAGCCCAAGAGCAAAACAGGTAGCTTTAAAAGTATATACTGACATATAAATATACATACTTGTAAATAATTGTTATTACCAATTGTAATTTGTAACTAATGGCAACAGTTGCCGGGTTGTTATAAAGATCAATAAAAAAAAAATTAGATAAAACACTATGTGTGGAAAAATGCGTATAAAAACTTTTATGAACTTTTTTTACTGACAAAAGTGTTACTAAAACCTTCAGCAAAGTGTCAGGTTTCAGCCAAAAAAAATTTCAGCCAAATTGGTCCAGGCGTTGTTGAGTTATGCGCATACCAACACATTTTGCGATTCATTTTTATATTATAGATTATGTAGGTATAGTATATTATTTTATTTATTATCACAACAGACAACATGTCATAACTAATAATATTAAAATAACAAAAACCAATAAAACTAAACATTTTTATATGTGAAGTCCAGCCACATTGGAAGAGGCAAACAGTTCTATAACTTTATTGTTGAAATCAGCTATATTCATGACAAAGTTTTTTTCAATAGATAACATCGCTAATGCTGATAATCTTTCCTGGCGCATTGTATTACGTAAAAATGTTTTGATTCTTTTCAATGTAGAAAAACACCTTTCTGATTCTAACTGTCACACAACTGACAGCTAACATCATTTAATTTGGTAAAATGAAATAATATTTTAATCGCAACAATAGTAATGATAAAAAATATTAAAAATAGTAAAGATATCTTTCACCGTGAGCTGCACACCAAAGTCACATATAATTGCCGATTCCCCCACTCGATAACTAAACGTATTTCACGCGGACGGGCGGTGTTCAGAATGAGCTGCACACCAATTGACGTGTATTTGTTACATAACTCAATTAAATTTTAGGAGTAATAATAATAAATTGTCGTTTTTTTTTTTTAAATTTAATTTTTTTTTTATATAATAAACGCCTAAGGTTTAACAGATATTGTATTAAAATTAATAAATTAGTATACATTATTATTATACATTTTCACTATTAAATCTATATTAATCTATGTGGTGTGCGCACACCTGGGCACGAGCCGCCACTGCGGTGCATGTGCGCCGGGTCGCGCGCGCGAGGGATGCGCGGAGCGACGGGAGAAGAAAAAAAAACGGACCCTATGTCGGGAGGCTGTCGGCTATTACAAGCCCATAAATCCACCGCTCGGCGTGTGTGTGCGGACGCTTCGACGACCCCCCCCCCCTCCCACCGTGTACACGCACCGTCGCGCCGTGTACGTACGCGCGTTCGGCTTCACTCCTAACTGCTAGCGTATAAATATAAATGTACGTCGGAATTATTATTGCTGTGTGAAATCTCTCGAGAAACACACACACACACACACACACATAAACACGTAAAATATAGCGTACACGCGCGTTGACGAGCTTTCCGTATGTAACTTGTTGATCGCATTGTGTTGCTTCGGTATGAATGAGCACCGCAAACGGATGACATTATTTCAGGCGTGTACAAGGGTATATTACACACGTATCGCCAGAGAGATTTCTGAAGACAGTCGTCAAACTATGGCCAATCTCGACCAAACCCGGTGTAATTATATAGGTAGAGTGCTCGAGTCGACAGCTTTTTATAAAAGTTAAGGTGCAATATAATATGTGACTGCATTTCATAGGCGTGTCCACACCTCCATGGCTGGGGAGGCCATTTATATCATTTTAATTTTTTACTTGTTTACAAGTTTGGTATATAAATATCATTATCATTGCGCATTTGAACAGTTTTTTTGAAAATATCAAGGAATACTTTTTCGTTGTTCCCTAATGATATCAAAGATTATTTCAGAAATGTAACAAGTTCAACAGTAGCTAATAAATTTATGTCTGAAGATTGCAGGTACACACTTACTTTTAAAACTAAGGATAGAATAGGATTTAACATAAGCATTGCAAATATAAATTCATAAGTTAAATAAAACAGCTTACATAATATGTATAGACTGTGGATAAATGACCTATTGTTTTATGACATAATCTTATATTATTTTAAAGTTTTAAATATAAACTTACCAGAATTTTGTTTTTGACAAAGTTTTCAATCTTTTGCAATTGGATTTTTTAGTAGTCATACTGATCATTGATATTTATATTTTATTAAATTTGTATAAATACCACAGCCACCATGAGGCATGAACAACACTAGTTCGGTATGATCAAATCCGTGGCTCATGCACAGATCACAGTGTAATACACAAAATATTTTATATCAAAACACTATTTTATTTTATTTTGATATGTTTCTATATCGTATTAAACTTGTATAAATTCTGATATAAATTAAAAATAACGTTACGTCGCTGTTATCAGTAATTTGGAACATGCAGCAGGCTGCTGCAACTTATTAAGAAAACGAACCGGCATTATTCATCAAAACCACGGTCCACAGTTGTTAAAGTTATCTACGTGTTACAATCGTGGTCGTGACGAAAACTCATTGATATTAATCAAATTCTTATCGATCACCTACCTATTGCAAAGTTAAATCATTAAAAGTTCAACCTACCTTATTAAAAAAATTGATTCTACTATATCAACCATTTTTTAGAAATATAAACTGATTCACCCTTTCACTCACAATCGTTTTGTCGAGAGCAATGTTATATCGGTTTCAAGTTTAAAATACTTATCCCTGTATCTCATTCGATTTTTTATCAAATGTTTGTCCGTTTCTTATTTTAAATAATAATAATATGAAAAAAAACATCCCCTTAATAGATAATAAATCACCCCTCATATATACCAACTCAAATATTGTACCCTAAAATATCTGAATTCGCGACATCACCCTACTTGACGTTTTAATACGTATACCTTTTCAACTAAAAAATATATTTTCATATTTATTTTGAATACATTCGATTTTACGTAGTAGTATTGTTTATAGTCACAATGAGAACGCTTTGGCAAGGCTAAGCAGCTGAGCTTGTTTGGTTGAAAATTCATTTACATTTTAGGATACGGATATTTCACGATAAAACGCTGCTGCGACTGTCACAAATCAAAACTAGACACTATAATGTACGTACACTACGTATGTGATGAACAAACGCATATGCATGTATATAACATATGATATGTATAATGTATATGCATTGTACGTATAGAGCGTACCTATGCTATTGTAACTCAAAGCGCTATTAGGGTCACATAATATCATGATGACAAATGCGAAAATAATTTTGGTATGCAAGGGTGTATGTCCGATGTAAACATAATGACTAAATCACTCCAATTTAATTAGACCCACGTACCAATTATCCCGATCCAAAGGGGCAGCATCATTTTAAATAGACCACTTTCGTACTAGTATCGTAACAAAATACACGTAACATGTGCCTTTAACTATACGTATGTGATTATATAAAATATTTGCAACTTCAATTTTAAAATGTAATTTTATTTTATATTTTTACCATCACCGCGGCCTTTTTGATTCATTCGGAATAGCTCCCAATAGTTATTAGTAGGAGAACAAATTAAAACAAAAATTGGTCAATCGTATAAAAACAATAATATAAAATAATCTTTTAATGTGTATATAATAATTTTTTAGTATAAAATTAATTTTAAATGTTTTAGGTCGAACACATTTGTTCCCAGTGTCAATTGTTTTATAAGTTTGGGGGCTGTAGGCACTAGGTTTTGTTTTATTATTATTATTATTTTTTTTTTTGCTTACACAAAAGTCTGAGGTATTGTCTATAAGCCGGTGTAGAAACCATCTGATGATCCCTTTTCAGTGGGTGGTCTCGGCACATAAATTTAATTGCACATCACCGTCGGTTGAGGTCATAATAAACGTCACTTCCGGTTTTTTTTTGCCTTCTTTATACTCTTCCCCTACTATGTCTGTTAAAAAAAGAAAGGGGGCCACGCCTATGCAAAAGAGATGGTTCGGATATATTCAAACCTAGGAAGCTCAACTTCCTGTTTCCATACCCCTCGGTCGGGCGATAACTTTAAATACCTATATATCCTTCCTCCTTCTAATAATAATTTAAAATATTTTTGTTTTATATTCCCTTGGTATACGTATATTTTTCCATACAACGGGTAAAAACTTGTTATATACTCACAAACTTTATGAAAGTTTTACCTTAAATCCTACCTATAGTGAGCGCATATTTATTATGTATAGATCACGTGTATCTGAAAAATTTGAATTTCTCTTCTTTCGAAGCCAGAACGATTGAATAAATAATATTGTATTTATTGGAAATTTCAAGGAAGTAATACAAAAGTAAGTAAAAAAAAAGATTGCAATTCACTATATATAGTCAATTAGTTTAATTCGTATGATTAGTCAACACAATAATCCATCGAGTACATTTCAAAAAATGCTTCGTGTCTTAAAATTGTACTTCAATATAGTTACAATTTACATTGGTTTCGTGTTATTTTAGTTCTATTAAAAGAGGAATCAAAAAATAGTACAAAATATAAATCGTTATTATTCAAGGCGACTTTTAGTGCGTGTGTACTGGACCTTCAGATTCAAAACTAGACCAACTCAAAGAATTATAAATATAAGAGTTATGTATTTTTTTTAAAAGAGTACCTAACATCAAAAATCTGGTACAGGTTAAACCAAAAAAGTGTCACGTGTACATAAAGTGTAGGATATAAATATAAGTTATACGACGGCATTCGTACGGTTTATATCGAGTAAATTGGAAAAACACAACTTGACCACGCGTATACGGAGATTGTAAATACAATACCTAGTATATACTATAATAGTTCCAATCGTACTTGCGAACAACTTCTTTTCTCGCGGTACGAAATGATTACAAATTGTAATAATCACGCGACCGTTAGTAGCTAACCGGTCGTACAACCAAGTAGTCTGGCGTACCGTGATGAGCTTTGAAATGTTTTCATTTCAATAAAACCGTAAAATTCTTCGAAACCATAATAATAATATTACGTGTAAAATATTGTCTGGCGACGGCGGAGAAATCGATACCCGGCCCGCGGCAAGTGATTCGGGGCGGCGGCGGCGGCGACAATAACGACAACACACAAAAGGGGTTAAGTTATAAAGTGCAGGCTGCAGACCCAATAAATTTCATCGGACCTCGAGCGCGGTGGCGGTCTTCGGACAATTACGCGGCGGCCTGCGAATGTATACAACCGACAACTGCCCCGTGCAAGTGCCAGCACAATATAATACGGCATTGTACACCATACACGTATATGTATACGTTTCAACAAACACACGCGGGGCACAGACCACGACGCGTACACCCTAAGAAAAACGGTGCCGCAGCGTGTCCTACAAATTTTCCCCGAAACGCCGTGCGGTCGGCAACCCCGGCAACCCCGCCGCCGTTAGGTTCGCGCGCAAAACTTTTCCGCGGTCGCCGCCGCCGCCGCCGCCGCCGCCGTATTCCGCTTTTCGGATGTTATTTATGCCGGGCAACACATGTTCGATACTTTTAATCCTTTTACCGCGCCCGGCCGTGTCCTGCCGCCTGTTAACGTCTGTACACGTGTGTAATACTTGCGTGTGCACGGCCGAGGGCGCGCAAACCGTTGGTGCCGTGTGTAGGTCCCGGCGCGCAGACATTCCGCGTTTGCGCGACCCCGCGACCGTTACCGCGAATTTCTCGAATACACTTATCGCGCCGAATCGCGTTTTGTGAATAATTTTATGCGTTTATACGTATAGGTTATACGCACCGCACCGGTAAACTTTTTCGCAGGCCGTGGCGCGAAAATGAAAACACATCCGCGGTGACGGCATTTCCTAGATGATAAACAATCTAGGCTAAGCATATTGTAGACCAGTGGTTCCCAACCTTTTTTATTCCACGCCCCCTTCTATAACATGAAAAATATATCACTTTTTTGTGTACTTTACAAAGAAATTATAACATATCCGAGATGAATTCAATGTTATTGATGACAATAACTATAAAATATAAATCATAGTAAAATAGTAAGTAATATAATATAATGAATTTTACAATTTATTAATGTGAAGGCTGGCAACACTTATATCTTTATCGATTATATTTATGTCTCTTTATCAATACTCAATAACCGGTTGTTATTAATTTTTCATATTTTCCCTACATTTTCAAATAAAAACTGTATTTTTTAATGACTGCATAGGCCTCCCAAGAAATGTTTACACGCCCCCCAGCTTGGGAAACGCTTTTGTAGACTGATTTTACAACTATACTCAAGCGCGTGCACTACGTGTCTATGGAAAACCACTAAGATTGTACATGACGAAAATGCACACTGATCAATAGCAACATTTATAGCATTTATATAAATAGAATACACCGCCCAACGAGTCACCAGCGATATTTCATCCTAGATGATAGTCGACTGAGAAATCAACGAAGGTAAAAACAAGACAACAATAAAAGCCGAGTATCCACGCTGTACACGGATACGTTGGAACACGGATGTGTCACACACACAACACAAACGAGTAAAACGCACAGCGGCAATTTCCCTAGCAACGATCTGGTTGTCATAGGTAGTAAATTCATAGTAGTCACTAGATATCAGCTTATTTTGTTTCTTTTAAAATATTTACACAACATTTACTATGTACGTGATATTACTATTTATATTGATATTTGAGTTATGACAACTAAATCGTTGTTAGGGAAACGGTGCATTTTACTAGTTTGTACTTTTAACTCGACCCATGACGTCATCATAATAACATTCTTGGTGTCAGAAAAATTTTCGGAATGTTAAACATATTTATATATTATATCAATATGTTATTTTCTGTACGAAATTCAATTACCATAAGGTATTAGGTATTGAATTATTGGGGTGGATTGTAATTTTTTAAATAATATATTATTGTTTTAATAAAATTATTTTATACACCTATAACTTGCAGAATATACTGATTTATTAATTTATTATTTCGAAAAAGACTACTAACTGCCATTGCATACTGATGCATATACTTTTTATAATTTGAATATTTCTGAATTTAGGTGTTTTTATGGAGAAATTTTGTTTTTCTCCTCATTCGAATGTCAATGGGGGAATTTTCCTCATAAATGTATAGCACAGCTGGCTACAGTAAAAAAAATACCCATTAAAACTTTCTGCGCAAATTGCGACTACATTTTTTTGTTCAGATTCTAGAACGATTATTTATGTATAGTGAACGTGATTTGGAAACTAGATAAATTGATTTATTGCGACTAGTATACGATTATCTGCTATGTACGCTACAAGGTCAATCACTTAAGTTATTGAGAACTGTTATAGGTATAACCATTGATTATAAATACTAGTATAACTTATACCTAAAGTCAACCAATATATTGATGTCACGGTATAATATTGCACATTTGCACTTACCACTCTATACCTAACCTAACCGAGTTTATTATTCATTTTACACATAGAGCTGCCAGTGGATTTAATAATATATTATGGTTTCTGTTTAATATATAGGTGTATATAAATTATGGCACACGTCACTTGTTATTAAACATTATTCATGTGCTAACAAAATTATTTTTTAAATCACCAAGTCATGATACATCGGCCTGCCTACCTAATTTGCTATTTAATCGTTGAGTTTAATTATATCAATAATGTTTTTATTACTAAATAGTATATCTCGACTTCTAAGATTTTTTGATTTTAGTGTAAACAGAATTCAAAAATTCTAACCAATTGCTTTTTTTTATTTCTGTGTATACTGTATTATACTTGAACATGACGTATATAATTAGAACATTATGAATTATAAATAAATAATATTTATATATGTATATTGCTATTATACGTTATAATCAATGAAAAAATATTCAACATCAATATTCACTGGAACCTTACAATTTATACGACTTAAAATAATCGCGAATTCTCAACATTGATTTGTATTAGGAATAAATATAATATAGAATAATGTGCATAGATTTAAATCTCAAATATTTAATTTAGACAGTACGTTGAGATAAATTTACAACGAACAAAGAAAAGATCATCCCTAACAATTGGAAGATGCTTTTAAGAATGTTTTTGGCTACCATGTACGGCCTTAAATAAGTTGACTAGACTAATTAAGATTTATATTTCCTTCTTCTGACTTATAAAATGTTAAGATTACAGTAATTTGAAAAAAAAATAGCACGAGATTTTCAAGAAGCTTCGAAAGTGGAAAATACCTAACGCTCAGTTCACTTCTGACATTGGTGACATCACTTTAAATAAAAAAATATTAGCTATAACAAAATACCTAAAATAATGTTTAAATTTAAAATAAAGTATGCGACTCTTTTTGCAACGATGGTTTAGAAATACCTGCATACTTGACGGTTCGATAATACCATTAATTACTGAACCTCAAATTAATACATGTAATATGCATAAAACGTACCTTAGTACTAGAATGTATTAATGTACACTTAATACAAATGTTAACGTTGTTAAAGCGTGATACGTATTCTAGAGCTAAATTCTTATCGACGGGTTGGCCACTGTTGAATGTTCGTAGTTTGCACCGAACAGAGGTCAACAACATAATTCGACGATCACTCGACAGACGACAATTATTGTTATAGTAAGTCGCATATACACATATTGTACTGAACCGATAAAAATCAATTTTGGAAACGTAAAACGCGTTTTATTACGCTCATAACATCAAACGAGGTGGATATGGGCGATTTCGTCCTGCGTGTGGTACACCGAATAAAATATCTTTATTACGTTGTTATATCTGTAGTATATACGGCCGGGCGTAGTCGTCTCCGCGAAGGGCATTTGAGCGAAACGGCGTGGGGTCGTCAAAAAACGCGTAAAAACGGTCTTTTATCCGTAATGAAATGATAATACATAGTAATAATAATAAAACAAATGACAAATGTTGGGCCCGCCGAAGTTAAATGTCATCGTGTTTACACATTCTATAACCGTGTTGACCGGTCGCTCGCCGAGATTTGTGTGCGTGTTTTATTTAGAACGCTGAGCTGTAGAATTACAAGTTTTCAAAA
This sequence comes from Periphyllus acericola, assembly GCA_949715065.1. Lineage (NCBI taxonomy): Eukaryota > Metazoa > Arthropoda > Insecta > Hemiptera > Aphididae > Periphyllus > Periphyllus acericola. The sequence continues at coordinate 6,553,786 of OX454268.1, forward strand.
ACTATAATTTGAAATATAAAACTTTTAGAAAAACTGTGTTTTAGAATATAATTTATTATTATTCATTACTAGGGCTAGGAAAATGATGCACTAAAAACTTACAATAAAGAAATTAAAAAATTGCCAATAATGCTCCAAAAAAAGCATTTTAACCAGTTAGATGCAACAAGCGATTAAATACTTGTCGGCATAACGACAACCGATGTGGCTCATGGGCCATAGCTCCACGATAAATAACAATACTCCGTATGTTAGCACGCGAATATAAACCCCCATGGAAATTCCTATAATAAATATACTACTATACTAATTATTAGTGAATACTAAATAATATTATTGTAATTTTAGACATAGTCAACAAGTCAATAAATATCATTCTCATTGCGTCTGAAGTCCAGATAGTCAACGTAAATACAACTCCCCACTCGGTAATCACTTTGACAAAATATAAAAAAGAATAAAAAAGAATTTATTTTCAAAAATATTTTCCGATAAGCTGAAGCCACGAAATATATATAGTAATGAAAATAAATTGATAAAGAATAATTTAGATAAATAAGTACGTAAATGTTCTAAAAATATCAAATATGCGTATAATTAACAAAAACTAAATAAAAAGCTAATAAACTGACACTAAAGTACCAAAAAAGAATTTATTTACGAATATCATAAGAAAATGCAAAAAAAGCAAAATCAAAATTGTAAATTTGAACTCTGTGATGTATGAATCGAATTTTGTTTTTGATTAGCTATGTCCTGGAGTACTAAGAAATAAAATGCAAATGCTACAAAATCCTAGCCCTATTCATTACCAACTATAGGTGTAGAGTTACGATAAAATTCCATATCTGTGTTCGGGAAGACGGGAAATCTTAAAATACAAATATGTAAAACAATAGTTTATGCTTCTAATTATTATTTAGATGAATTTATGAGAGGTATTGTTAATGATCTTAACTCATAAGTATTAAAAATGATAATTATATTTTATTTGTTAATATTTTTTAAAAATAAAATGTTAATAAATATAAATATTATAAATAAAATGTTAAGATTTCAAAATGAATAAATTATAATACTATTTAATACATTAAAGTGTATTCGTGTATGCAGTAAGCAAAATAAATATTTCTAGAACTTGGCGTTCTATAACATATGACTCTCCGAAACCGGCCTCGGTACCGTTCGATCGGTATAATGTCAGTCTATGCGAGGTGATATTTTTAACGCGTTCGCCACGCTATATACTCGGTACTTTTACTCTGGTCATTACGTGTTTTTTGAAAAAAATTATTTTCGCAATATTCTTGAGGCATACGCGTGTAGTACCTAGTAATAATGTTTATTTATACGTGTGCAGGCCGACCACGTGATTCCCTTCTAAAGATATTTAAAACGGGATTGCTATTTAATAGGTATAATATATATTTATATCTAATACACCTATTAAATATAATAGAATATATTACGTTCCCTTAATATTATCGGTTACACGCTGCTCACCGCGTACGCACTGTATCGTTTTCAAAGTAATATAATTTCACTCGAAGCCCGTTTCCGCGCCGCCACTATAACTTTAATAACAATATGTAAAAGCGAAAAACTGAAATATTATATCGGCAAGCACAATGTAATTACATAGGTTCGGGCGACGGAGTAGGCACATTTTCGGCGATATCGTTATAGACATTTATAGTGTTGCATACGGAATAATGTGCGTTTGATGAATGATTTTTATGTCTCGTTAATGATTTCCAAACCCCGTACGAATCCTAGACGATCATTTTAAATTATTAGTTAAAAATGGTTACTTATCAACAGTCATATATTATAATTAGAGATAAACAAAGTACCTTTTTAACAGTAGTTATAAGAAAGTAATTGTATATTTCGTCTTTTAGCCGAATGTAATTCGGTAGCGATAGAGAAAATAACGTGTTGATCAACAAATATCGAACCAGTGTGATACCGGTTTTGATATCACTAGACTTGTATACCAACTTAAGATATTTGTGAATTTAAAAAACTGTTGTTTTAAAAATTATTGCTTTAGTATAATTGTTATTTGATGTTGAACTTAAACTATTTTAGAGGCTCTCGAGTGCTAGCGTAAATATTAATTCGTGCATGTTATTTTCTTTTATTACCGCTAAATATATAATCAGAATATAATATCATACTGTGCCTGTAGCCATTCGTACTGCGCAGGAAGAACATTTTCGAAGATGGCCTGCAAAGTTAAAAATAAGAATAGATCTCAAGATAATCGGTCATGTCCACAGAAAATGATGTTTTTCAAAATGTAAGACTCGATAAAACCTGTATTATGAAAGCGTTTGCTCGACCGAAAGCAAGGGGAAAAACGTTAAACACTTAATTTCAACCGTACATACATGTAGATTGCAACGAGAAAATAATATGTTCTCGTCGTATTCAATAAAAAATCGTATTCCGCGATGATCGCTGTCACGCCACAGGGTGTGCGCGTGTACAACATACACGCATGTCGTGTACGTTCGCGCGCTGCAACATGTCGGGATAATAAATTCGCCTAGGGCACGAGTAAAATAGATAACGATAAGAAAGAGTCCCGCGCCGCGGCCGGTATAAAATGCGAAATACAGTAAGTTCCCGTTACAAAGAATACCGATACAACGAAAAATGCCGTTATAACGAAAGTCATAGAGGTCCCCTACCGAAAAGCTATTAAAACAGTGTTAAATGAATCTCAATATAACGAAATTATTGATTTTTAAAAATCCCAATACAACGAACTATTTGTACATGTTAAAATATATTTTCCCTTCTAATTTAATCTAAAGATAACAAGTATACAATTTTATGATATAGTCAAGTCATTCAATTGTCATTATGTGTGACCGTGTTATTCCACGTCAATCGATAACGTGATACAATCAGTCAATACGTTTTCATAAAGCTCACACGGTAGTGATTTGGAGAAAAATATCCAAAGAAAATGCAATGTGATGGAAGCTATCGAATGGATATGCGGAGCTTGGGATGATTTCAGTCAATCAACGATAACTAACTGTTGGGAATTAATATGTATTATAATAAAAACTAAATAAATACGATTTGAATTACATAATGTTTTTACATTTTTTTTCGTTCGAATTTTTGAAATTTCGTTACAACGAAATTTCGGTTATAACGAAAAAAAAATTCGGTCCCTTGGAGTTCGTTGTAACGGGAACTTACTGTAATATGTATTATATTAACGGGCCGTAAAAAAAAAAAAAAAAGTAAAAAACCCGATACGTATTGCTGCGGGGCCGGATGGTCGCGGCAGTAAATCCATAACGATAGAGTCGCGGCGCGTCGAATGACGACGGCGGCGTCATCGTCGGCGGCAGTTTATGACGCGCGCGACGCGTACACATTTCGTTACGCGCGCCGCCCCGTATGTATTGTTAATAATACGCGTACCGTCGTCGCGTACGCATAAAAAACCGTCGCGCACCCCTAGACAAACACAATGTCCGAGTAGGTCTTGCGGGTGGTGGCGGGGGCGAGAGGATCGGCGATGATGTCGGCTGTAAAAAAGGAAAAAAAAAATTATATAAAAAACTTCCCAGTACTCGCGCAAACGTGCACCTCCATGATATAATACGACGATACAATAAATATTGCGTACACGAATACGCGCGCGTTCTGCGAACACGTCGATTTACGTATTTATACGCGTGGCGATAAAATAATAATAGTCTACGCGACAAGCGGATTCCCCGTACGGGCGCGCGTGCAATACCACGTAACCGTAAAAGCTAGGTTTTACCGTGCGCTCGTCGTGACGATTTAACCGTCCGCGTGCTCGGCACGTATTTTACCCGGGCTTTCATCACGTTTCGCGCATCCAGCTTCGTAGGGTGTACGAATTGAATTTGTACACCTGCACACGACCAACGTGAGAATTTAAGTGTTATCGCTCGGATATGGTTTTATCGAGTTTTTTGAGACGCGATTGCCACATAAAATGTGCAACTGAACAAAGTTAAGTGTCGCTAATCAAGTGTACCACGTAACAGTATAGATATGTGGTGTAATACGAGTAGTTACGTGTTGTGCAAATAAAATATAGTAAACTAAAGTTTAAGTACATAATGTTTATAAAATACGTTTATGAATAACTTTAATAAAATTATGATTTTCAGCTTTTACCGAGTACAAGAAACTAGCGGCTATCATCGACTAGTAACACCTAGTTTTACCCAGTTATCAGACTGTTACGGTATGATATACAAATAAATTTACAAGGACAACGATAAATATTCGCGTTTAAAATCAATCACTTTCAAAATTAAAGTATAAAAACATTTTCGAAAGTGTTTTGATGAGCATTTATTAATCAGGATTAATTCAGATCACACATGTTCAATATCCTCATATAAGTGACCCCTTCGTCAAGATCGTATATTACATACTCGAGACCGTAACCCAGAAGTTTCCAACCCGGGTGCAGCGAACTTGGATTGATGGTGCCGTGAAATTGTATCAAATATAAAGCACTATTGACCGTTGAATGTAATAATATAAACTATACAAAACCTATTGTGTTACCTGTACCACTGGCCATACTGTATGATGTTCAATCTATTATAATTTTCGTTCGAATTATGGTTTCGTTAAGACCAAATTTGTTGGAAGTATTTAATTTTTTATAAAGTATTTTAACATGTGTAGGGTATAAAATATGTTTGATTATACCTATAGCTAAATAAAACTGAAGTTATAAAATGTAAAGCATAAATACTGCACGATATACTATAGAACTATACCATACAGCAGTGGTCACCAAATGGCGGCCCGCGGTCCACATCCGGACTACGAACAAATTTTAACCGGCCAGCTGACAAGGAAGAACAAAGTAAAAACCGATAAAAAAATATGGATAAAATACAAAATTAAAATCACTTGCCATTTTTCCTACTAATTGTAACATAATTTTCTACTTATATTATAGTAACCCTTAATTTGTATTCGATTTTATTTTATTTTTTTCTGTTCATGTTACTTTTGTATAATAATGTAACGAGATAAAAATATTTGCTTGGCTATTTTGACGGCCCCCGAAAATTTTCAAAATGTCCAATTTTACCCTCCAAAAATATTAATTGGTAGCGTGCAGGGTTCGTCCGAATTCTTAGAAAATAGTTTAGGGTGCCGTTAGTCGAAAAAGGTTAGTAACCTCTGCAGTGTCTGCCGTATTCATAAAAGTTTTTTGATTTTCGATTACATATAGTCCTCACCCCGTCGTGCGCACAAAATTATTTGCACGTACAGCTATCTCTTGAACATTGATTTCGGAATCAAAAATATTTAAACTCGTACATTCGTATACATGTAGTATTATCGATTTGCAAATCGCGCAGCCGTTACAATATTTTCTGGAAAGTACTCTTGTTTTTTTTTTTTCGCGGAATTTATTTTCATTTTTTTACAATGGAAACATATATATATGTGAATGTTTGTGTGTACCGTGGTAACGTTATGCGTTTATATATATATACAATATACATGTATACGTGTATACGACGCCCGAGCGTAGTAGAACATGATGAATGGGGATCGTTCCGACTTAATGTCGACTTCCATTGTTGCGCTAAAAATCCGACGACGTGACGCGTGTTTTAGATCATATTATGTTTGCTCGGCAAGTGGAAGCGACGACGATAACATCGCGCACGTCTCGTCACCAGTCAACGGCCGTGGCGGCGGCGGCGCGGCGGTTGCTCCCGGCGCTATGTAGGGCTAAAAAAATCGGCTGACCGTAAAAAAATTAAAAATATACGTGAACGTGTGGTCTAGTTTTCGCCGGAAACCTACCAAACCCGTCATAATAATCGCTGCACCCGAAATGCGTTTAGAAAAAAAAAATCCAATGAGCAGGTACACGAGTTGCGTGCCGGGTTTTCTTAACGACTGCAGCTGGAGTTGCGTCCCTGGCTTTCTAAGCGAATACTCGAAATATTTGAATCCGTATTGCCTAAAAGCTAAATATATAGTATAATATATTATTCAACACGTACAAAACTGCTTAGCGGGTTGACAAGTGCAAGACTTGTAACGATCCTAAATTCGTAGAGGTACCTACACGAACTGTCGTCGTGAATCGTAATGTGATCGGAGAATGTATAATGATTAATTAGTTATAAACTTAAACCATCGACTGATTTGTCCAGTCAATGTCATCGAGCCAACGCTAACGCTAACTATTTAACTTTCATCCGTAATAATGTAAGGTCACATTTTTTATTCGAACAGTACCGGTCAGTTTACCCGATTTGAGTAATGCACTTTACGGAAACGAAAATGGTAAGGAAAATATTATCGGGACGCAATTCGTGTAGTGATTAAATTTCGTCGGGACGTTGAAAGAGGATTTCTGGACGCAACTCGTGTGCATCCGTAACAATTCGATGCTAACGTTATCCAAATATTCGGTCTGTTCCGAGGCACGCGGTAACATGAAATCGTCCTTTGGAACGGTATTATATATCAAGTGTGATTTCAACGCACGTCCTAACCCCAAATCGAACAACACGCCTTGGTACGCGATGGCGTCTACTGCAGTGAATATTGATGAATAAAAAAAGGACGCGGGGAAATGAGATTTTAAATTTGATCACTGTTCACGTATTATGCCCAATACACGCGTACCTGTTGGCGAATATTCGTTCACTTCCTGTCGTATAGAGATGATAACCGTACACGGAAGTTTCTTGCGTTACGCATTATAATCGATGTTCGCGGTGTTTTTCCTGTACTGAGTGCAGTTCAATACGTTTTACCGTTCGAAGCGAACGCGACCGCACACCGGTGCACGCACCCTGCGGGCTACTGCGATTTACGTGCACAAAGGCACATCACGGCTAACTGCCGCGACCCTCATGGTACATCACACACGTCGTCGAGTCCGTCTTTACACGATATTCTTATTGCGCCATGTACGTATTAGAATATATTATTATTGTGTCCGTATAATACGTCACACGTCGTCGTCGTCGTCGTCGTCGTCGTCATGCTCAAACAATACGACGCTGTGTACAATATCGGTTTATGCGCCTGTACGCACCTCACTCTCTCGGCATTGTCGTGCGCGCCCAAAACATGGAGATGTCACGTGGGTCATTCCTCGGATATGCCGCATCAGAAGGAGACAGAGAGAGAGAGAGAGAGCGAGGGTGAGGGAGACGTGTTTGTCGCGTAGTCCCTCAGCCCGACACTCCCCTGTTCACCCCGCCCGTTGATTGATCGTCTCCTCTCGTGCATTCAACTCGTAGACGGCGGACACACACGTGTATGTATTCTATGCTTTTTCCTACGATTTTACACACACGATTGGCTGACAAAGTGACAAACAGTTATTTCTTCTCGATCCCGGCGATCTGGTTGCAGCGTGCGTGGCGCAGCGTGAAATGCGCGTACTGGTGCAAGTTTTATAGTTCGTTTTTGCGTGTCCATCGCTTCGGGTTCGGTCACTTTTTTCTTCAACTTACATTTTTTTCCCCCCCCCCGGCGCGTACCGTACGACCTGTACCGCCGACTGCACGTCGAGCGCGCGCGCCGGTAAAGTGGGAATAGCCGTCGTCGTCTTCATCGCGACGTAAAAACCCGACACGACGCGTTAGCCCGTTAACGACGTACGATATGCGGGTCGAAAAGGGTTAACGATCGTGCGGTATAGCTGATCAACTCGCGGGCGGGGAGAAAAACCGCGGCGAGCGCGCGTATATACGACGGTGAAAATGACGGAGGCGGTGGCTTTTTCGACTTTACCGGGGCCGTCGTAGTCGGCAGTGATGACCGCGCGCGCCGCAGCCGAGTCCGGGGACGCGGTATTTATCCGTATTAGCCGTCTCGTGGGGGTTGACGCGCGAGAGCGGCAGTGGCAAACGGAGAGAAAAAACGAACGGCATTCGTCGCGCGGTCGAGTCTAATGATCTATGAAATTTCCGGTCGACAAAACGTTCTTTCTCAGAGATTAATACTCGATCGTTCCGATACATATATTATTAGTACTTATATATTAGGGTGGCCTTTGTTTTTGAACTTTCAAATCTTTGATTTCTCACCCTTCCGTTTCGCTTACTACTATATAGGAAAGACATTTTTTTTTAAATTTCGTATTAATTACTCAACTCCTTTACGAGCCTCAAAGGGGTAAAATAATATTGTGAAATAGCGTTGTTTTGTCGTTTTTTTTAAGTTAATTATTGAATGATTGCACTTATCGGAAAATGTGTAAACGAGTAAACTATAGATATTTATACTGCCAATAAAAAATACAATCATAACTTTTCTCATAAACCTATTATTTCCCAAGAAAAATGATAAAATAATAGATATTTTAGTTAATTATACAGTTTAGAATAACGATTCATCAATGATATACCACAAAATAGCGACAAAAAAGTTTAATTTGATAAAAAAAAATTTCTAAGTATAAAATTTGTTGGATTGACTGTTTTATTAAAACAGTAAAATGCATTTCATATTAAACAAAAAAACGAAAAATATTATGATCATCAGAGGATACAAATAATAAATATTTATTTTCTACATTATAAATGTGTACATTACGTTATTTTTTAGCAACTTGTTAAATCCATTGATATTGACCATTTCAGATATATTCACCTTGGTTTTAACACCATAAAACATTTAAAAGTACGAACAATTATTATAAATATGTACTATAGGGTGCGGTAAGTGTTCGATCGGTGTGCAATGTGCATATTATATAGACGTGTTATGTATAATATTTATTTTACTAATTCAAGTGTCGAATATATGTGTATTCTATATTTTTTATAGCATAGCAGTTTTTTATATTTTTCATCAAGCGTCTACGTTTTGTTTTCGTTGAAGTAATATTTCGACATTTTCGTCTTAATAATATTACTAGCAGCGTTATACACGTGAAAAATAAATGTGTACCCAAGTGCTGTAATCATCTGTAATCTATCAAGTACAATGTAATAAACCATTTATATACCATGTACTCTATACGGTGAGTTTAGTGACTGAATATTATGAAACGTTGGCTTTATGATTTTACTAATCGTATGTACCGAGAAACATGGCTCAAAAATAATAATTTTTATTCGTAGGTTTTTATAATTAATTTTTTCTTTTGCGTTTAAATCAATTCACACACATGTTACCGGGGGTCAATGTATGCGTATTTTTTCATTTAAACAAGTAACGTATAAATCATCATGTGTTCACTCTCTTGAGAGTTTGGAAAACGTATGGGTGTTGAGAAGTTATCTGCGGGCGTCTTACCGTACGAGTGTTCGGTCGATGTCTATTGTTAGAAATTGGAGTGAACGCACAAAAATTAACTTTTAAATTTAGAATCGGTTCGTACTCGTCGTATAGCTTAGCCGTACACAACAAATGTGGACCCCGCATACATAGCTACGCATAAAGGTTGTGAGCAAAACAGATGGCCAATTGTCATTTGATCATGTCGTTCAAATACACAAGGGAGTTGGCCACACATACGATCTGAACCGATCGGTAACCATGAAACGTACGAAACTTCTTTCTTTTTTTTTCTTCAAAGTAACCATATTCGACCGAAAATGCACGATTTATTTGGACTAACGTATGTAGAGGCTTTAAAAATTTCCAGGGTTATAGTCTGGTGGTATTTAAAATGAATTAATAAAGATTCAATCTGATCAATTGTTTTAAAAACACTTCGGAATTATTTGAAAGTTTGTAAACTGCAATCTTCGCGATGGTTGCAGAAGTTTTCCACGGTCTTGTATGGATCAATGGGTCACTCGGATGTAGTTACTTGGAAAACTCCTACCTCTAAACGAGATCAAATATTTTGGCGGTGGAGAAAGCGATGTTACTGGTATAATATAGACGCTTTGGTGAAATGTCGAAAGAAACATGCGCCCACCAATCACATCTAGACAAATTTTAAGAAGCAATTTTTTTTTTCCCCCAGAAATGAATGGCAATAAACTGAACTTTATGGAACCAACTTTCCGGAGTCACATACACGTTATTTCTAAAAATTATTTCGTAAGTCTCGTTGCCGCACATACAACCCTATACGCTTTATAGTTGTCGAGTAGCCAATACAATAACACGCACAACAACCGAATGACGCATTTGGCAACCTGCTTCGCTTTGATCCTTTCTTTAAATATAAACTCATTATTTTCTAAGCACATAATGAAAATAAAATTATTAAGTTGTTGCACCTCGTGATCCATGTATGATCTAATAACATTTCCAATAACATAAATCGGTCGCATGGTATACACTTACCACAGCAATTATATATTAAATTATGTACTTTGTAAATTTTCTTAAACTGACAAATACTTTCAGTGGACAAAAAACATAAAGTTCGATTATTCAATTATTCGATTATTTTTGTTTTTCTTTTCTTATTATGAGATCGCATTTTTTACTTGAAATCCATTACAGACATAGTATTAAATCAATAATGAGACCGGACAAAATAATTATTATTGAAATCAATAGAAAAACTTACTTAGGAAATATTACCATAGCAATATAGCCAATAGGTATTCCTACATTATCTAAATTATATAGAAATGACATTTTCAATTTAAAAATAGATTTTTTTATGGTGTCTGCTTTATAAAATTATAAAATAAAAACGAATGCAGAGTTTAGGGATTCAATAGAGATTTTGTAACACATTTATTATTTTAATTTAAAATAAAACGTTTACATGGTACTTGTGCATGGTACTTGTACTTGTACTAGTTTGTGCAATTTAATTAATTGTTTTTGTAAATCGCATATTTTCATTTATTTTATGTTGCGTATAATTTAGCAAAGTTCTGTTAAACGTTATAAAATAACAAATACGTATCATAATCTCTGTGCAACCTCCAAAATAATCATTGATGTATTAAAGCATAAATTACATTTGAGTAAAATATACGATTACGCAAAAAGAGGTAAAACGTATAGAATTAATGTTTAAAAAAATGCAAATGAACCAACCTGTGAAAAAAAGGACTAGATTTATATATAAATATAGGGATTTAGGTTTTTTCCAAAGATCCAAAATGTGGCGTAATTAAAAATACATTTTAAAGGGGTACATAAACATTTACCTCTAAAGTCAATATTGAAATATTTCTAAAGGACCAATAACATCGGGCGATATTCAAAATGCGAGCATTATAAAAACGTCACGTTGCGTTGCGTGTATAACATTGTAATAGTACGTAGGTACCATTATTGTACGAAATACACGAACAGAAAGTTATAACTCATCAGTAGGGCTGCGATTTCAATGCAAAGTGCGTCAATTTTTGTGTGATCTTAGGAATTCGGTCTTCGACAATGATTTCCAAGTATATAATTTGTTTTGCGTAACAGATACTTCTAAAGTCAAACTTTTGTTTTCATTTTTCGATGTTTTTTCATTTTACTGCATTTTTTTTATCATTTTTTAGTTATTATGTTAATTTTGACGCATATTCGTGCGTTATGTGGCTTAATAGTTTAAATAGAACTAATTTATAATATAATCTGAAAACAATAAAATATGTATTAATTTGTTTTTACGGTGTTTAGTTTAAGTAGCATCAAATCAATTTTCCTTTAATTATAAATGAGACACATAATAAAATATTTACTAAAAAAAATTGTATTGGTTATTTTGTAAGTGCATTTTTGGCTACTTTTTATAGCATATTTCGACGGTTTTTAGTGCATTTAAACCAAGGGCCCTATTCATAACTGTAATACAGCGGTAAAACGTGACGTCCCACCTCTGTGCGTAGAGTTTTTTTTCTGTCTTTCCGCTACTTGCCGCGTGGGAGTGTATAGGTTCGATTGCATTGTTATTACGTTATCGAATGGGTTCTCAGCTGAATTATTTACGCCCACGCGGTCTGCATTTCTAAGCCGTCTCACGGGAGACGCTAACAACAGTGGACTTTTACAAACGGGATCACCGCCGCTATCGTAAATCTAAAGTCGAAGTCCAAAGTATTCGCGATCGCGTGTACGCGTGCGTGCACCGCGCTTAAAATGTGAGTGGTACGCGTGGCGCGGGGCCCGTAACAATTAACGGACTCCGGTGGCGATCGTCGGACGGCGAGCTCGCGCGCGTATGAATCGCATATTTTTAGCGGTACATAACTGTTTACTACACGAGCGCAGACATCATTATTTAACAGTTGCGCAACTAGGGTCGGAAGTCGGCACAAATCGTCCGTTTAAGCAGCGGCCAGGGATTTTGGGGATACCGTCTGACAGGTCCGGAAAGATGGAACGGTCCCCAGAGATGCGATGCCAGAGATTTTTTCCCCTTTTTTTTTTTTTTCTTGCCACCATACTCTATATCGGAAGTAAAACAAAAATAGAAGCCCCGCAGAGATATGAAAAACTTATACAGCGATATCAGAAAACGAATTTAAGTTGGTTTTTTTTTTTTTTGCAAGTAAACACAATAATAATATATTATTTGCTATTTTGTTTAGGAGAGAAATATTAACAAAATACACGTACATAATGTACCCGGCGAGCGATGGTGGCTCGAGAGTTTCCCCGCAGATAATAGTATAAGTACTTTATTTCTCGTAAAGTATAACGTAGATATTTATTTATCAAATCTAAGATCAATCAGAAACGTTTAATTATGTATATGTATACAAAATTACGTATGATAAATTACATTTAGATTATAATATAAACGTATACATAAATATTGTACGTATACTGACTTATTAATTTGTTTCTACTTTTATAATTTTGAAAGTATAAACTTCTGTTGCTTTTTTTACAGCACAATAAGTTTACATAAAATAAAAAAAATACTTTTAGCCATAATATTTATAAATATACCTTGTGCTCTTTATAAAAGTACAACGAAAAAGCATAGCACAAACTTGACGTACTCTTGATTATATAATATATATTTTTTATTTTCTATTTTTTATTAAAATTAGTATTATTATGCCTAGACTACAGAACATTACATATTGAATGCTACATAATACATTTCTTAGTAGCTAGATATTTACAATGAGTTAATACACTTGTATAGATTGAGAGATAAATTATATTTATCATGTACGTAAAAAAGTATTAAGACGTACAACGTACGAATTACAAATCATAATTGTACTTGTATATACATTATACATATTTCAGCGGTGTATATAAATCCAAGTATATGACAGGTGCTAGGTAGTGAGTACATTATCTTTGGAGGATCATGACGATTTGCCTAGCTTATTGTTTATTAAAATTATAATTTAACAAAATATCATTACAATAAAATAGTATCAAAAGAAGCAAGAGTGTAGTAATCATACGTCAGCATAAATTACTTACACGTATGTCGTACGTAAGAGTCATAACACACGTCCCACGTACTCGTATACTATACCTATGCACGTATGAATATCGTACATTTTTATTACTAATACAATAAGTATTCGTATTTTGAAAGCTTGGAACAGTATTCACTTATTTTCTACGTCACAGTTTGATTTCACTGCGTAGGCTATTCAGCTGTGCGAGTACATTATTATGTCGAATTAGAAACGATGAAATAACAATATTACGGAAAGTATAAATTCAATTGTAGTTGACAAATTATTCGCTTGTTATCGTCGGTATTTATATTTCGATATTTTTCGAGAAAAAAAAACTCCCCGTCTATTCCAAAATAGCGTAATTTAGCCGGTCAAAGATCCATTGCGTTCCGTTATTTCCATGCATTTCCGACGTATATTTCCGAGTCGTTTTCAGCACTTGCAAATAATTATTACGTGATGTATCGTGTTGAAGAGATACGACAACTGTGCGCATTCGCTGCAGCGGAGGGACTTATAAGTCCGGGGGGGAGCGATCGGATGCGAGACGATATGATAGTAAATGCGAAAGACTTGACGGCGTGTAAATGACATGGCCGTGTATAGAATGCGGGGGGGGGGGGGTAGAAGAGGCAAGTCGAAAAAGTAACGGAAGAAGGGAAAACCATGGTGTATATAGTCGAGTGGGGCCAACTTGGGGAACATAAGGCGCGAGAAATTTAATTAAGACGATCCGCCGCCGAATGGCGCGTTGTCCAAAACGCTGTCGGAGAGTTTTCGGGGTCCAAAAGTTTTCGTCTTCATCAAAAACGACCCGAAACACCCAATGTCCGGAACCCTCTTTCTCGTCAATCTCTCACTCTCTCACTCTCTCCGTCTACCTCTTGTTCGCTCACTGGCTCGCTGCAGTCTGCTCTGCGTTTCCGTCGGTCCGTCTCTCCTCGAGTCCCCCGCGAGTTCGTTTTTACCCGTCAAAATGATTATCGGACTGTATTAAAAGTTTCCGTCGGATTGAAAAGCTCCGACTCTGACGTTTTATAATAGTTAATTTATTTTACTCCAAACGGGTCGCGTTGATAAAAGAAGTTTTAAAAAATCGAAATTATAAAAAGAAAAAAATCACCGTGACAACAACAGCCGTCGTCGCGTCCGTCCGTATGCGGCTGCCGCTTTCAGAAATGCGTGCTACTAACTGCATTCAGGTGCCCGATAGGTTGCATTCGACGTTCATTCAAGGTAAACCCGGATTCCTCGGAATCGGATAGAATTGTTTTCAAATATAACCTGACCGCCCTGACCATTCGTTCATAGCTTAAGCTAATCAAATACTAATACACATCACGTACATACGAGTCACTCGATACTGTCAATATATACGTAGTACATAATGTTTAAAATCGAAAAAATAATTAAAATAATATAATATTTATTTGTACGTTATAAAACCAAAAGTATCACCAATAATGAACTTTAAATTGTAATACAAATGTGTATGGTAATTTATCTTGAAATGGCTTTATTCGAAAATAAGGCGTAATACATTTATACTTATACTTTGTAAAAGTGTGGTTCCTTAATTCAAAGATTATTACCAATATTTTTTTGATTACCTATAGGCTATAGATTAATGTGTATATTGCATTATTGCATAAATATAAATCCACACCTACATCATAGCTATTCGTGGCATGTTACCAATCGGTTTTGGTGAGTTGATTCCTGTGGCTAACTTTATGTGTTAATCGATTCCCGAGTTCACTTAAGGTACGTATGAACTGGTTCTCGAGTACCTTTGGTGGGATGCTGAAATCGCTGAATCTGAATAAACACTTTATTATTTTCAACCTTTTTTTTTTCTAATTTTTCACACTTTGAATCATGCTATCATAACATGTTAAAACCTGAAAACTTTTTTGATTCAGAACACTTAAGGTAATCGCCGTAGTTTGCATTTTAGTTGTTCAACTATAAGAAAAATGCTATTTAAAATCAACTGTCATTACTCACTGTCGACAAGATTCTAATCTTCTATTCTGTACATTGTAACGTGTACAACAATAAGGGAATCAACGTCTTAATAACCACGGAATCAATTCACCGGTAAACGGATACCCGGGAATCAACTCATACGCAGACTTACCAATGGCCAACGGGTGACCTCTTCGATCTCGCGAGATTCATGTTATGAGCTAAATAAATTATAATTTATTATTTTGTTATCCCAATGACCTATATCATTTGTGCTATATACATAGATGGTGGTTGGTAAAAAATATAATAACAAATATATTCTATTAATTATATAAATGAAAATGTTGATCTATTTTTCGACGATTCGAAAATATTTCAAATAGCTTTTGTACAACACCGATGAGTGTTTTTATTAATTTGAACATTTTTAAATGAAAAAATCCACTATCAATTTTAAATCATTCGAACACTGGTGGTTTTTTTTTTTTTTATTTCAACGGTCTAAAATACCTTATAAATATATTTGCAGCTGAACATCTGCGCACGCATTGAAACGGATGTGAGAACATTGTGAAAGTGATGAAAAGGGATTAAAAGTGTTAATAGATTTGAATTGTATCGGTCCGAACCGCAGGACGGGATTCTCGTGTAGCGTATATAAATCGAGAAGACCTATTGCGGTGCCACACGAAACCACCCCCGATCCCCGCGGAACACCGGTATCGGATTATAGACAAGTTGCGCTCCGCCGAATGAAATACCAAGAACCCTTGTAACGTGTGCGCGATGTTGTTATTACACGCGACAGAAGGTTTACCGAACCCGTCGTCATCGCGCACCTATGTAATATGCATGCACACGCACAATGCGACGGTACATTACGTGTAAATACGCGTTTGTGTTCGAACGTCGACGACGACAAGTCTTGATTAGCCGTGTGTGTACGCGCGATTTGCATACGCACATTATAATACGTATATGTACACGCACTAGCGGTGCGGCTACGAAGGGTTGTCGTCTCGGGGTGCGGTCGGAGGGTACCGCGTGCCGAATACAAAACGACGTCTGACGTCACGACGTGGCGCGGCAGCCAGTAGTAGTGTAGTAAACTCGGTCGCGCAAATGATGGATGGGCGGCTGTCATATTTATCCCCGGCTACTGGAGGGTGAATGTTTTTTTTTCCTTCCCCGTCCACCTCCTCCCCCACCCCCCGTCTCGTCGGCACGCTATATTTCTCTTTATATTTAATTTAGCCACTGTTGTGCAAGTGTGTGCGTGTTCAGAGTAGGGGGAGGTAACACCGAAATATAAATATATATATATATACACACACATACGTGTATATGCATGAGCTCGCTCGTGTATACGAAAAAGGGTTTAAATAAGGGTTGGTGGTGGTGGTGGTGACGGTGGTGACGACGATGGTGGTGGTGGTGGAGAAGTGTGTAAAAAGAGGGATAAAACACACGCCGACAGCGTCTCAATAAACTATGTCAAGACGGAGGATAAACAGCTCTTTTCGGCTTCGGCATTTTTTCCCTTTTAATTTATATATATATATATATATATATATATATATATATATATATATATATATATATAATACTGTACGCATCACCGTCAAAATTACTGCACTCGTCGAAGCCAAAAAACTCCTATAACATATCGCGCACCCTCTTATATTTTTGCTCGCACCAACACAGTACACAATTATGCGATTATGTCTAAATGCGAAACAAATTATCATGTCCTGTCGTGGCTCTCGTAGTCTATATATATATAATATATAACGTCTTTATAATATAAATATATTATACTCATCACCGTCGATTAGATGTATTTGAGTAATGAGTGTACTTCATTACAGAATATACTGCTTTTTTCCCCCGAATTCTGCGTGTTCCCTTTTTGTTTTGCGATCTTTTTGAACCCGAGAACTTTATTAGTGAACCGAAAACACTTCATTGTAACGCTGCAACACCGCATAGCGAACTGATATATTATGGTATAGGTTCGTTACATTATAATGTATTCAATAACCTAATAATGGTACCTTATGAGTAATGACTGTGGAGCGAATTTCTATGCAAATTGCATTTTTTTCTAAACGTCTTAATACACGATGCTTCCCAAGCACAAAGTTCGTTTCATATATCAAATAATTAAAAAACGAAACTTCTATTTAGCACTTATTTGCAATTTTAGAACTTTTAATTTTTTGTAGGCATTTTCACTTATAATTAACATAATTCAAAATGTTTTCAGAAAATTTGATAACATTTATTCTGAATTTCTCTTGAAAGGAAAATAATACATATTTCTAATTTTAATATGTATCTATTATATTTTAACCGATTGTACCCGTTTTTTCAATGTTTAAAATAATATTTTAGGGCAAATTTTCGAGGAAATTTTTTTAACTTTTTTTTATCAGTGCAATAAATCGCATTAACATAAATATGCTTTTGAGTTGGATATAACTTTTTTTTTTACTGTAACACCGATTTCGCGTAACCAATTTTAGTGTCGATGGGTCGCCAGGCAACGTGCGTACTGCACGGTATAGATGTATTAGCTGATTATAATGTTATTGTTCTGTATACAATTAACCTATTTTAATTAGAAACTAGTCCAAAAATTAAAAAAAAAATACAAGCAAACTCTAGTAATATTATAATTTTACAAAAATAGAGAATACTTAGTTAGTTTGACTTAACGTAATCAACCTAATTTTAAAATAGTTTAAATTGATTAAAGTAGATAATATATCGTGTTCGTGTACACATATACTCGTATGTTAGTATGCATACCAATCCTAAGCGTCAACTTTTAGAGAAGACGAACGTGTGGAAAATGAACGTCGAAAACGTATTAATGATTCATAGGATTTCCTTGCATATGAAAAATATCAAGTATCGTTTTACATTGAATGCTATAAGAAAAAAAACATGTGGGTCATGGGGCTCTTTCTCTTTAATTTTGTTCGAACAACCCTTAACGATTCCGTTAGATATTTATTGAGTTATACCTACGTATTTTTCATTATGTTTTGTGGATCGCTACTATTGTTAAGTTATTCTTGTTTTTAGAACATTTTTTTTTTCTAGTTATGTAGTAAATTCTAAATAATACCTAAATATATATATTAAGTTATTCCTCAAACACTTTCATTAGTGCAATTGAATAGAATCAAATGAAGAAAATTTTATAGTATGAATTATAGTTCATTATTAAATACCTACACAAATAATGACATCACTTCAAACGTTTTAACAATCAAGTCTCATAAATGGATAATTGATAAATTTAATATTTTATTAATCTGTTGGATAACAGACACTATAATTGTCGGGAGAAATAATTTATTAAAACAAAAATCAAATTATTATAATTATTGATGGACTCAAATAATGTTTTATAGTTTATTTTTCATATTACCAACTAATTTTTTAAAATTACCCAAAATATATTCAAATCGATAAAATTAATTATGTATTTCAATTGAGTATGTACAAAAAAAACTTGATCTAATAAAAAAGGATTATAACCATAATAAATATAAAAAATACAAAATACAAATATATCGTGTACATTCGTGTAATACTCTATATATTTTAGATTTTTTTTTTTATATATGAAAGTTAGGTATTACTTGAATGCAATGTCTACAAAATATTCGGTTAACTTTTTACTCGAAAACCCATTGACAACTTACATTTAAATTATTAGCCTCTGCTCTCCAGTTTGTAAAATTTGTAAAAAATATTGTAAGGGATATTATGCACACATATTGCGGGGTCACCCTCGGGACTTATATAAAATAACAACCGTAGTTTTCTTAGTGCACAGAATGATGGCTTTTTTCCCTCTCTTTTGGTTTTCTTTATATATATATAATTTTTTTTTTACTCGTTTTTTTCCCTGGCATCCCGTTTAAAAGCGTTTTCTTTTTTATAAGATTAATGACCCAGTAACTTCAAGAACATAACCACTGTTTAAAGATCCCTTAACCCTTGTTATAAAATTATGTACGTATCGGATATACATGGTCTTACAAAACTAAAGAGAAATAGAAGTGGTGTAGTGCGTGTATCTAACTTCTCTCTATATATATATATATATATATATATATATATATATATATATATATATACTCGTATATATACATATATACAATATAAATACGCATAATACTTAATAAATAGTTAAAAATAAATGATAAACATAACTCAACTATACTAACTTGTGCCTTCAACTCTATTAATATCAAAACATTTTCTGTTAAATCAAACAATGAAATTTTATAGGTCCAATCCAAAATTCTACTATATCATTAATTGTGCATTATTCGAATTTAATTAATGTAAATTTGTATGATAAAAATACTTATGTCAATAGAAAATACCACTGCGCATGTAAATATTAAATATCGTAATATCAAGAAATACAAGTACAATAGCCGGTCCACTTAATGACGATAATATTGTATTCAATTCAAACAATCGGAAAAATAATAATTACTAACTACGCTCACCTATCCTCTACCGGCTCTACTTTAATGACTATCAAAACACGTGTGGTCGACTCGCATATAAATTATACGTTCGCTAAATCAATTCCCGGCATTTTTTTGACTACCAAAACTGTGAAATATTAGCTAATGACGTTTAAACGTAACAGCTATATACCTATGTCACTGGAAATAATTAAACCCACTATATTAAATTCCTGTGCAAAATAAATTGAACAAAACGTTTTCCACAATTCAAAATGAAACTAAAATTATGTTTTTAAATTATAACAATATTATTAAATAGGAACGTTATTCATATTTTATATACGATTATAATCTTATAATCTCATTACTTATTATTAAACTTTTATGACTAATTCGTTTTTTTTAAAACGTTTAAATTTTTTAAATAATAATTATATGGTATATAGGTACTGCAAATGCATATAGACTATAGGCTTTACTGTAAAGGACCTTTACTATGCGTCTTTTTGAATTCTTATATTGAGCGAGAATAAGATATAACTACATTCAATTTGATCGAAAAATGTATAAAAACTATATGAAGTAGATTCTGATTAAATTAATGAGCATTTGAATTTTTTTTTTTCTTAACTTTGTGTTGCAGTTTATTTTGACAATTACATTTAAATGAGGATTATTTTACGATGAAGTATTTTAACTCATTTTAAAATGGTTTTTCATACGTATTTGTTGACACATTTTTAAATAGAATGAGTATTACAAACATTTAACAAAAATCGGCATGTAAAAATTGTAAAATGTAAAAACTAAAAAAATAAATAGTAAAAAGCTTGGTATTATTAGGATTATTGAAAAACTATTAGAGCTAAAGACTGAATATTTAAAAAATGATAGTATATTTTACAAGAAATTTAATTTCCAAAAAACTAAAAATTGTTATTTTTTTAGATACCATAAATAGTCTATTAGATACTATAGTGAATTTAAACTCTAGTGCTAACTGTTTGACTCTAGTTACACGGAATTTAATTTTCAATACATTTGATTTGAATACATAAACATTGAATTTTGGTAAATTCAAAAAATCAAAACTTTATTCGTAATTTGTTCTATGCGTAAAATATTTTAACATAATCTATACGATGGTGTATTATTTAATTAATTAATATTCTTGTCTTCTTCGCCTTTTCCCCTTCGAACCCCAACCTAATATGCACTTTTGTGCATATGTTTATAACATCTGAAGGATTTACCCATAAACTATAAAGACATCAACACTATAAAAACACTAATGTCTAACAGGTATTGTCATAATTATCTATGTCTCGGTTTTCAAATATCAAATCTAAAGTAATACTGGAACTAGGGCACAATATTACAGTATAATATAATGCCTACATTAAAGTCCCAGTTTTTTTGACCATATACTTTCTGAAAATAATTAAAATAACTTAAATAATTAAGGTAGCGTGGCAAAATCGATTTGTTCCCTCGATAGAATCCAAAAATAATTACATTGGATTTTTACCTAAACGTATTTTAATGTTGAATTAACGACGATGTACTCGTTGGCAGAATTCTTATGAAAATGAATAATTTTAATTAGATACAATTGTACACGATTTATTATTATTTTCAAATAGTTAATCGCATAAAGTATTATGTTTATGTTTTGGTAAAATATATCGTATTCCTGATCTTTATTATTTTGAATTCGTTAATTGTTTTGTTAGAGTTTTCACTTTTGTTAAAAGTAAAATATTAGTTTTATTGTATTATATTTATATTGAACATAACGAATACCTAATATCCAAATAATGTAATTCATGCCGAAGTACCTTCACTGGATGGTTTCTTCCCTCAAGACATCAAGCCATTACACATAATTTAATAAAAAAAAACATACTTTATGCCTATTGTACTTTGTTTGTATAGATTGTATAATTTTCTAGTTTAAAAATATAAAAAAAAAAAAAAAATATTTATATTATTTTCAAACAAAACTAGATTTGAAAACTCAAATAATATATTGTAACCGTATATATACTAAGAGCAAATACATTTTTAATTATACTTACGTCAAGAATTTAAATGATATCTTCCTACAAAAAGAAAAATCGGAAGCTTTTGCATTGCCTCTGAAACTTTCAATATAAAATATATTTTCACGTCTTTAAGTCAACCAATAGTTATGATTCATAATGGTTACCAAGATTGGTAATGAATAGAATAATTAATTAATGTATTTTATAATACAATAAGAACCAAGTAATTTATTTTTAATCCGTGTATGTACGTACAATGGTTATACCGTCAATTTCGTTTTTGTTTATTTTTTTTACTTGACCTAAGCAGTACATATAAGTAAAATGAAATATCACAGTAATATGATTATCAAAAAAATTAAAAAACAAATATTTGCATATCGATCTGGTTTAAGAATTTAAAAGATAACCCACAATTTACAAATCTGCATTGTTATTGTAATTGTATTTTATTTATATTGATTGGTGTATTGATTTTAAATACAATTGTCAAAAAAAAAAAATGACGCGTATTATAAAGCAATGATTATCTTTTCGAGCGATATAGGTTTTGGGGTCACAATAAATATTGCTCACGACCAACATTTTTGGTGTTGATACTCAATAATGACAATCGTAAAAATCCATCATGTACCGCTACCGTTGTACAGTTAACGATAGTGATTATTTACAAAGACGTTTAGAGATCGAAAGAATCGATTGCATTAATTATTATTCAATGCTGTTCGAGTTTACACTAAGCAGTTGTTTACTCACCACGAGGTATGCTCACGGAAACCCCGAACTTCGATAGAGTGAGATTAAAAAATGCAAGAGCTCAAATCTCAATATTAATTTCATAATATCAGTGTTAAAAATAAACGTGTTGGAGAGAATTTTTATTTTTGCCACATTACATCCAAATCTGTCCATCATTTTTCGTCGTGGCCAGTAGCGTGGTGATTGGTGTTTGCCTGATGCGATTGTTCCAGTCCTAGAAATTTACGGTAGGGTAAATTGGGCCGACCAGGGGTTGCTGATTTCATGAAATTGGCAATTTCACGAATTCGGCGTAATATCACCAAGTTCATGAGATAATTAAATTGAATGGACCAATGATTTTTTAGTGAGTGCAACACAACTACATCACCAACTCATTTAAGGCTTTTGCTAAAAAATAATAACCTAAAAACAGTGATGAACTTAAAACTATGTACTCATATACTATACAGCGCATTTATACGAAAACATTTGATTTAGGTATATGAAACTATCAATACTTTGTATATAGTGCCAACCATCCATTTTTGTTATTAAGTTGACTACAATGACAGAAATAAAAGTGATTTTTCTATCAACTATAAGCAGCTTAAATCATCGCTAAAATCACGAATACGCAATTTATTTACTTTTTAACAGTAAAGATAATGATTAAAATAATAAATATTTTAAATATCAACTGGGCCATTTTTTTTAAATAAATCTTGAGCCTTAATACTGTTGTTAGCACGTATGCGATACGCTAGTAAGTTGTAACTCATGCAAGTATTATTATTATAAACATATTATTATCTTTTGATGTTTTATTTTTCTTCGCTAAATACATACCAGTCAAGCCAAAAGGTCTGTATTTTTAATAATAATAATAATAATAATAATGAAAAAAAAAACATTGTCATTATAATATTCTTGAAAAATCTGAAAGCCCCTTTGATTTTTTTCTCATTCTTTCTTTTCATTTTATTTTTTTTTTTGTTACCAGAAATAACTATTAATATCTTGTCATACCCATTTTTTTCCCTTGACGAAAGCCCCGGCGACTTTTTACTGGCTCTCTCAGTTCTCAGTCCTCAGTCCGCCGTCAGCGGCTGTTTGCGGTTTTTTCCTCCCTTCCGCGCCGACAGCCTATACGTATTCCTTCCAGGACATTAGCCGCGGCCCGCGACCGCCACTTTTGTATTATTATTTTTCTCTCGCCCAAGACATTTTGTCCCAATAACATTACGGGCTTAACCCTCCCTCGCCGTCTACCACATGCACATTGTGCCCCGTGTTTTTTCTCTCTTAAAGTCGCCCTCCGCACGTAGGTTCCAAAAAGCCCTCGTTGATATGTGTTGTTTTTCAGTTTTTTTTTGTTTTTTTTTTGTTTTTTTGTTGTTCCTCGGTAACATTTTTCCCAGTCACTGGTGAACGATTTATTAAAAGATAATTTCTCGATTGCCACCGCGCTCCAACGTTTTCTTTCCTTTTTCCTTTTTTTCCTTTTCTTTTTCTTTTTTTTTTTTTTTTGTTGCACTGATATTCGGGTTTTTGCCAACCGAGATACTATCCTCCCTGGTCCTTGTTTTACACCGCAATAATAACGCCCCATTAGCAAACGCTGCTCCTCCGCTGTGCCGCATGTCCCCGTGTTCGGCGTGGATTCCATGAAGTCGAGAGGTCGTCGTCAGAGGGGCCGCCGGACAGCGTCTAATGATGGCTGCACCGGACCGCATGTGGTTTCCACATGTACGTATACATGGCACATTATCCTTTAGCGTTCGATTAATTTCCACCAATCTTACAGATCATTATTACTATGATTAATTTTACTTTTTATGATAATTACTATGGCCCGGTCGTGCGCCCTCAATGTATTCACAATAGTTGTGTACACGTCAACGCACTCGTACCTGGACGTGTCGGAGTCTTGTCATTCGAATACACGATTTCTACAGATTTTCTTCGCTTTCTTTCACCTAATTAGACGTTCGGAGAATCGTGGGTAGATTGGTCATTAGTGACACGTTCGCTTCACGCGTGCACGCAAGAATATGTGTTTAGAAAATATGTTTTCCCACCGGGATTCGTTTCAGTACTTAGTGGTGGTCATCAGTACGTAAAGTCGAGAAAAAAAAAACCCCTCGTGAATTGCCCGCGGATCTGTACGCAAATAAAACGGTCTATCGGTGCGCACGAACCCGCACTAATATGTTGTCTGATTTGAACTTTTTCCGCGTACATAGTGTCGGACGTCACGCCGCTGGAAATTCGCGTGCACGCTTCACTACGAGTATTGCGTGAAAACGTCTTCGGAACGAATGGTGTCGACGCGGAGGAGCATTATGATTTCGTCAGATGTGCATTCTATCGCGTGTTTTTAATAGTAATTTGTTATTCGAGGCTGATGAGTGAACGAGCCGCAGACGAAATATTATCGGTCGCGGTGCGCGCGAGCGAAAAACCGGGCGAACGTACTAAATTGTAAAGACCCGTCGTCGCCGCCGCCGCCGCCGGGGGAGTGGATTATTAGCATAATCGGAATAATTCGGAGCAGCTGACAGTATAGACGTCGCAGCCGCCGCCACCGCCAACGACGACGACGACAAAGACGTTATCTCGACTGCACTTCTTAGCCCGTTTTTATCACACATTTTCCGACTATCTACGCACCTCGCGCATCTGGTCGCGATGAGAAAAAAAAATGCCCTCCCCTCGCCGTGTCTCTCCCCCTCTCACTCACCCTCTCGCCGTGCGTCTCTCTCGCTTAACTCTCTTATTAACGTCCTCGTTGAATTGTGAGTTTTTAAACGGGCCACGTTTCGCGCGGCACCCCGGGCGCGCGGGCACGGTTCCAAAATATATCCCTCGACAGTCGAACATCCGCGCGAGACGGAAAGGGGAAAATACGACAAAAAAAATTAAATATATATATATATATATATACGATTATATTCGTCTGATAATAATATAGAATATATTTATATTACAGCAAAAGAACGTTTAACGATTTTCGTCCTGTAAAAAAATCATTGTTCTTCTTTCGAACTCGCGAAGCGCGTAACCTACTACCCCAACTGGCAACTAGCACGCATGGATGCCCATAAAGTAATAATTGAATATTCGTGATATGCAAAGATTGTTCTTGATTCTTCGATCGCCGTCCAATCGATATGAATAAGGTGTCCGAAAACAGCATAATGCGACACTTTTATAAAATCCCATCAATGTTCAACACTATCATGAGTACCAATAATCTAAAAGTAATATTCATGTACAATCTGAGATCATTCGTATGATATTCATAGAACCGTTGAAAGTGCGAAAGGAATGGGAAATGAATATTAAATAAGTAATAGACATAAATCAATCTAGAAGTATTCTAGTAATATTTATATCATACTATTCACTATTGAATCTAATAGTAGGTAATATTCATCTTGTAAATAAAAAGTACTGCACAGACTATTACATAATACGCGTACCTATTGCACATGGGTGTGTCATACCTGATTATAAATTTGAATATTAAATTGCATTATAAGTACATGGCGTACGGTGAACGTATTTGAAAGTAAAGTGAACGTCACATATAAGGCTCGATTTGTGACCGGTACAGAGTAAGTCTTATAAGTGATGACCGAATGAACCTTATAGACGAAGTGAGGAAAAATATATTTACCATAAATTATTGATTTTATTTTGTTATTTAAATTGTACGGATCTTAGATAATATTTATTTATTATTTATTAAAAACTTTGTTACGTCTGTTTGTTTTTTATTACATTAGACCATTTCACCAATATTATGCTGCTCGTACTCACATTGAACATTAAAATATTGATAATTGCGGCAATTGTGAAATGTGATAAAAATTGTATTTAATAAGACATGATTTGAAGACTGCAGTGATCCACATAGTATACTCTAAGACCAAGTAGCTTTTTTAATACTAATTTCGAGATTATGAATGTCTTCGTTTTCTACAATTTTTTGTGAAATTGGAACGGTCCTTGAGCAAAATTTGAGTCCGATCGCACCGAAGTGCAGTGAGTGGTTATAAACTTATAATAGACTTTTTTTCGCAGTATTCGGAAACACACGTGGTTGGCAGTACACGCGTAACCATCGTATGTACGTCGACAAGTACCTATATACGCGTTCTCCATAACGACGTTAGACACGTCGAAAATATTTCTAAAGACCCTAGTCGTAAACTGCCAAAACATCCATTAAGCGATTACGTCCATTAAAACGGCCAGCGTACGTATTGTTTCGGACTCTAACCGTTT
This sequence comes from Periphyllus acericola, assembly GCA_949715065.1. NCBI lineage: Eukaryota > Metazoa > Arthropoda > Insecta > Hemiptera > Aphididae > Periphyllus > Periphyllus acericola. Next base: position 6,580,684 of record OX454268.1, read on the forward strand.
CCAGTGAAATGCCGTAACGCGCAGCGTTCCGACGAAGTAAAAATGATGGCCATGTAGACAATAATGTATTTAATATTTCATACGTTGGGTTCTCATGTCTTTGCACAATATTTTCATTTTCGCAGCGAGTGAAATAATATCATAACATGTTAAACATTAATGTCGTATTACAAGACATGCGAATGTTTTATTTTACACGGAAAGATAGGTGCCTACATATTTATAAAAGATAGTTTTGTTTGAAATACCAACGAGCGTATTCAATTTTAAATAGAACGATAATGTTCACGAACAATCGTAATATCAACCATCGCGTTTAATGCACCAATATTTTCGAGACTGTTTAATAAATAAAAAAATAAAATAAATCTTCAATAACACTCGGAATTTCCACGTCATCTCTGCTCGGGGGTGGATTGACATACTAATGGAAAATGTTCGAGTTCTTGCCGTCTCACAATGAATAGAAAGTTTGATGATTCGTTTCGACGTTTGAAAAGAAATTAAAAACCATGTCGGAAACTCGGAAACAAAGTTTTTCCAATGGTTCGCGCTATACATAAAATACGTATTGTACCAGTGCGCTCTCGCAGTTTATTAATGTTTCGGATGCAATTTGATCAGTGCATCGATTGCACGCCAACACGATGTCGTGATGGCCGCGCTGTTTTTAATTAAAGTTTGCGTATTATAATTATTTATCATTATACGCGCGAACGTATCTGTCCAAAACAGACGTTCCGGTTTTGTGTACGCGTACAGCGCACAAGTTGAATAGAACGGAATGTGTTTAACGCGGAAACGGAAAGCATTTGCCAACCGACGCCGTGGGGTAAATATCATTTGATAAAACGGAATTTCCGATAGCGTAACGGACAAGATAAGGAGCGGGGCGAAGGCTTAATATACGTCGGAGATACCGCGCGGGCTGAGCAAACGCGCATCTAGCCGAGGAAGAAGAAGAAACACTGTTAATGCTGCATTTTGATGTAAGATCGATTTCCGAACAGTGAGAATATGTATATTATAGGCAAGTGTATATTATACGTGTCGGAATAATCAATTCCAACATCTCAATATTACGCTTTGCGTTTCTTGAAATTTATTTTTATTAAACAGACAATCTTCGCGGTATTTTTTTTCTACCCTTATCGCGTTGTGTGCGCACTTGAAGAATATAACCGAGCGTATCACAATGCGGAAAAATGTGCCCGCAGTGGGCGCGGAAAATTGTAAAAATTACTTTCAGACTTCTACAATTCTACAGCACATATACCTATGTCCTATAAACGCTCGACGTATTAACTCTAAAATTTAATGACGGTATTCTCATTACGGTTTTTGGAACTTAAAACGGGAATTTTTAATCATATACGCTGTCCAATTACCTACATTTACGTGAAACGCGCGTAATGACGCTTTCCAATAGAAAAGTTAAACATCCCGTCGGTTTTGTTGTGTATGAAATTCCAATGGAACAACACATTGTTATTAATGAAAATTGCATTATTAACAATTATAACTGTCATAAATAATTTCAAATAATCTATCGTCAAGATGAATTTAATTTTAAATACTCAATACTTAATCTTTATAATGATTGGCAACGTTGTTGATGAAATACCATACAAATTCCATGTATTTAAGTACAATAAATTGTGAACACTGATGTTAAAAAATATATGTATTACGACGTATGAGAGATGAACACAATTTTTCAATAATATTTGTACCATAAATCATAGTTTTTAAAAATTATATACAGCGTTTCATTTTATTTCAGAATGTGAAGAAATCGTTTTTATATTGCGAATAAATCCGAAAGTCTCCAACAAACACATTTCAACATTCAGCTTTCAGGCACCATGAAACAAAACGATTTTAAAATTTTTCGGTCTCCATAACTAAATAAATGAAGCGTTTTTATTTTCAAATGCACTGTACTGTAATAAACATTTTCAACACAAGACATCGATTTAACGGTTTATGTTTGTGGTAAGTCGACTTCCGTTATAATAGTTATAACATAATTTTTTTTGTACAATCGATGTTTTTTGTTTAAAAATAAATAAAGTCATATTCGTTTGTTATTTAAAATATTTTCCTCGCAAGTGGTTTTTAAAAATATCGTTATTATTATAAATAACTCGAAATCAGCCTCTATATAATTATTATTTAAAATTGGATGAATGAATAATAATAAAAAAAAAAAAAAACATACAACCGAAACGACGAACAGCGTTCGGTTCACGTCCACAAATTAGAATATGATTCGATCATAAGTCAATACAGGGTACCAGTTTAATAAAAAAACTTTTGAGCGTGCTAACACTTGCGCGTGAGTTCAAAAACGTGCTAAAAACACGAGCGATTTTATACTCGCTCTCGCGGCCCTTCTTCTCTCCCTCTCACCCTATCTTTCGTGCACACACAATAAAAAATAAAAATATCCAATAATATATACACACACGCGCGCACATATACGTATATATATATATATATATATATATATGTGTGTGTATTTTTTTTCAACTTCACGTGTTTGCTCCCAATATAATACCGCTCGTCTATTCCGTTTGCCCTTAATGTCTGTCACGTACGTCCTTGCGTGCCCTATGGTCGTATAGGTGAACGGGGCGTGGGCTGCACCGGGAAAAAATGTGTCCTCGTAACGCCACCTGTTTTTTTTTTTCTCTCTCTGCATTTGGAACGGTATATAGCGGCGACAACGTATACACGGGGACGACGACGACGAGAGGGTAAAAAGGAAACCGAACTTTTTCTCCCCGTGCACCGTGTGTATATACATATGCATATACATATATGTATTTATATATACATATATATCGTGCGCATAATATTAGCGTCCGGGAAAACGTCAGAAAACGATATAAAAATGTTAATGCACTCGTTTTGGACCACCCCTTACCGCTGTATACCACGCCGCGTGTATATACCTACCTCACACGCACACGCGCGCGCGCACACACACACACGCACATACACCCATACGGAAATCTGAGGGAATAAAATAATAAAAAAAAAAGAAAGAAAGAAAAAAAATCCCAAGGTATAACCCTCGGTACTACTTTTTTTTCTTTTTTTTTTTGCCTTCCGAGTTTTACCCATCACACGACAGCGACATAGACAACACATGGCCCGGGTGCAGGAACAAGTGCGAATACGTGGCCGGAATGTCCAAAACGATTGTAAGCTGCAGGAGTGGGGAGGGTTAAAAGGAGGTGAAGCCGGTACTGTACTACTGCTATACGGGGTTTAAAGTTTATCAATTGTTTTTTTATTTGTTACTCCTCCGCCGACGTTCCTGCAGAATGTGACCCGCGTATGAATCCTTAAGGCACAACCCCGCAGCAGCAGTAGCAGCAGGACCTCTCTCTCACTCTCTCCTCTCACACACACACTCAAATACATTGTTTCTGCTTCTCGTCGGGTCGTAAAGTTATTCACTGCGAACCCGACACGCCCGGTTCGGCTTGTACATTTTCCTGCGTATAATAGACGGGGAGTCATAGACGGCTCAGGCTTATAGTTTCCTCTGATCCGCCGCACACGTAGACGTGCCCCAGTAGTTCAACTGTAATACATAGCAATTAAACGGAAGTGTACATGTAGACCAAAGAATATATCATGTATTTATTTAAGTCAGAATTATAGTTTAGTAGATCCACAACTAATAACGAACCATTTAAATTTTTTAGTTGTTTTTAAACAGTCTATATACTACACTGAAAAGATCTGGAAATATTTTATTTGTAACTTTTTAGCTCAAGGGAAATTCAAAACGTTTTGTAGACATGTTGGGAAAAAAAATACCAGTTTATTTCTTTAGATATAGCCAAAACTCGGCTATACCATAATCTAGAAAAAGTTTTATATTAAAAATAACGTGAAAACGTGGAGACGTGGAGACGTTGGGGCGTTAAAAAAAATAAAATATACTATAAATGAGTGATATTAAAAAGCTACGAAATAGTTAAAAGAAAAAAATTAAGAAAGCAGGGAACTCAATTCAATTCCTGTTGAAAATAAAAATAAAATATATTCACCAACCTAGGCTAGCTAATTAATACAGGATCGAGATAAATTGCAAAAAATATTTGGAAACGCAAATCAAAAGGAAATTAACAATGAAATAATAAAGGAAAAGGCATTTGAAATGCAAAAAATATACCCACGATTACCATTTGAAATGCAACAAAATATCCCAACTATTAGCATTTTAAATGCAAAATTTATTTCAAACAAACCAAGTCAAAAAGATCTCGAATCACTTTATAGGTATTGCCCAAACAAGCCAAGTCAAAAAGATCTCGAATCACTTTATAGCTATTGCCCAAAAAAGCCAAGTCAAAAAGATCTCGAAACACTTTATAGCTATTGCCCAAACAAATCAAGTCAAAAAGATCTCGAAACCCTTTTTAGCTATTTCCCAAGCAAACCAAGTCAAAAAGATCTCGAGACCCGTCCGAGGTGAGAAATATCATAGTGCCCCAGAACCGGCGCTTTTATACTACTTATAGGTACTAATCGTTTCGCCCGCACCGGGTAGCACTGCACCAGTAAACGCATCGCAGGAAAGACATCAATTTTTCATAATGACCGTGTCTTGCGCGTATTTATTATCGCACAAGCGGCTACACATTATAGTCGATTGTGACAATTGATGACCGCGACGGCCCATATAATGTAAATACAAACATACGGGTATATATGACACAACCGCCGTCGCCGCCGCCGTGGTTTACAGAATATTACGTTCAGGTCCTCATGAAATATTTTCTACACTCACACATACTGCACACGGTACACTGCGGCCAACGCATACGCTGTTTTCAACGTAACTAGGGGTGTAAACAATGCGAGGGATTTAAAGATGGGCACATTCAAAAAACTTTAACAGCAGAACCATGAATCTATTCTGCAGTCAAATTGTCTGAGGTTTTTTTATTTTTCAAATCATCAGTTTTTCATGTAATAATATTATACGTTCAATAGTTATAGATTGCCCACACGTGACTAATATATTTTTATTTCGATGTAACGATACGCGGTTCTTTGTACCAATTTCAGAAAAATCGTTCGTTATGTTGCTTTGTCGTAGGTATTACCTTATACAAACCGACCTGATGAACAGTTATATGCGCTTTATACATACATATAAGTTTACTTCGCTTCGATTTCTTAGCAGTACGAGATTGACAGCTACAATGATTTTCACTTAGTTACAAGAAAAAACAGTTTATAATGCTTTTGTATACCGTGTTAAAATCATCTACCGCAGTACAGCAAAATACCACGTTTTGAATTCTCGACAAGGTGTCAGTCTAAAGTCCTCGAATCAAACACCATATTATCATTATATAATGTTTGGAGTTACGTCATCATTAAACTGTATATATATATATACATGTATACGTAAGTCGTACGTAAATTATTAAATTTTCAACGTGATGTATCATGACGTAAAATTCCGTAACAACGATTGTGTGTTCAAAAATTACAATATTTAAATATTTCTAGCATGCGTATCGCTGTAGACCTGCAGCAGTATAATTACTACTCCATTATAGAAGTTGATAGTTAACGTAACGATTACATAAAAAAAAATGTACAGTTTTAAAAATCATGTAATAATGGAACATATAATATTTAGTAGATAACAATTACATAGCTGATAAATCGTAATAAAGTCTATTTTATGTTAACGTTTTCAGCTTTTCAGCAACCGCGTAGGGTTTAATAAACTGGTTGTAACAAAAACATTCAAACGCCTCGTTTAAATCTTCAATATCGAATCGTGCAAAATGACACGTCAATGATCGCCGTTGCTCAGAAACAATAATTTAGCAATTTCTTTCGCTTGAGAAAAAAAAAGAGCCATTCCGAAACACAGTGCTTACAATTTACATATTAATATATTATAATAACACAATTAAAGGTTTTTCTATACAGTATATGCAAAATACTACATAATAGATTATCTCGTATACTCTCAAGATTTTTATTCGTTTATAATTGTGCGTATCTGCGTTTATTTTTAAGTAAATTATAGTTAAAAGCAATTTCCGAAGAAGTCAAAACTCGTAATGATTTTAAAGGATTATATACTTTATTTAGATCAAACTTTTTTTAGGAGATGATTTGTAGTGTAATCGAATAACAGTGATCGGTAACGTGCCTTACGGAAACAATTTTGGTCTATATAGTTATTTGATTTGAAATTAAATAATTATTTTCGTTGAACACTTCTGTTCTGCATGTAAACATGTACCCACGTTAATACAGATAGCGAGTACATGCTCATTGCTCACATACCTAATAGTATTTTTATGGCTTTATAGCCAGTGGTATATTTTATTTTATTATTGAGACCAAAAAATCAACCAAAAATGGTACTGCGACTCGAATAAAATACATAAGTATCTCTTCATCTTCACTTTCGAGGAGGAAAATGTATCAAAAATGTTTACTGGTTCAAATCGGCTCACGGTTCTCTCGCTGTACACCGCGACTACTCCTACGAAAATACATTTACTAACAATGCTCAAAATCACAAAAATGCGACCAAAACTTACTAAAACCACTACTGGTCACTAATTTTTAAATAAAAAGAAAAAAATGTAAATAACATTTCTCAAACTTCATTTCGACTGAACCGAGAATTCTGCAAATCCACAACCTCGTATCTTTTTTCGTTCTTTCGCATTTCTGAAAGCAATACAATAAACTTTTAAAACGCCTAACGGGAACTGATTTCAGTTAACATACCTACTAGCACCCGCTAGCCCAAATGCTATTCGTCCGTTATGGGTGTAGTATACCTACAAAATACAATAGTCCGAGACCCAACCCGTATAGACATTTTAAATTCGGTACCTGACTCCGATGCAGTCAAGATTATCTCCGATGTTCTTTAAATATCAAAACAATATAAAACTCTTTCATTTTCGTGTTCGCCTGTTTGTCATAAAGCTTCTTCTTTCTCTTCTTACGAAATTATACTTAACGGTATCTAATATTGCTTATAATTATTTAATTGTGTGATCTGTCTTTTGATCATGTTTATTATTTGGTGCATTAATGACAGCTCTTCGACATTTATAATATAATTGTTTAATTGCTCAGCAAATTATAGCTTTTACAAAAAACTAAAAAAAAAAAATAGTTATCATTGACGCTCTACTCACACTACGAGTATAATAGTTATAAAATGTTCATGGTCGAGAAATTGATGGATGAATCACTGCATGTGTAGTACTATTACTTACACACTTTAACATAATGGCGGTTTAGTGTGGTCGGAAATATATAAAAACATATATACATAATATATTATGTATGTCACTATGTTTTAACCGCAGAGATGGGTAACAAAACACAAACCGTACGAAATAAAAAAAAAATAAACAATCCAACAACCCTTACTAATCATACGGGAAATGATAGAGCAAGTATCATAATTGACCCTTTTGGATGCGACAAAAAAATAGCGTGGAAGCATATCGGATACTGTTTCAAAGGGCAACTTGAACTCCTCGCATGCGTTTTGTAAACGGTCCGTATTCGTTTTACACATCGTACTACGCAGTACTACACGCATGCTTAAAATGCTTTTGTGACTCGTGTACAGTGCAAAGGATTTATGCATATATACGAATCACTGACCGATAAAAACGTAAATGATTGCGATTCTAATCCAGACATTTTTCTCGTCCAAAATATTCATTTGCCAATCGGGAATGCGCGATTTTTGTTGGAAAATACTATCTTATAGCTGCATGGCACCACATTAGTCGCCGCTAATCTATGCTGATTACATAGTTTCATATACTTTGATTTACTACGTAGATAAGACTATACTCGTGTATTATATCGACTGCGTACAAATCGCGTGCGACTACGTTGAAACATGTTAAGAAAAAGTATGCCTAAGTCATTCACGGCGAACATAGATTCTCAGTCACGTATAGTATTTTATATTATTTTGTACGTATTATGTATACATTTGTGGTACGATTGCTCGATTCATCTTTACTCGCATCAAGAATGGACGCCTTTAAGTACCTACTGGAAAAGTTGAAAAAACTAAAATGTGTACCAAGCTCGAACCACAGTCCACAGACTGGAATAATAATAAAATAATAATTTGAGGAAAGTGTGTACACTCATTGTCGAAAAGAAAAGCGGTAGGCCGTTAAAACAATGATCGGAGGTCGTGTGAAAATAATTGAAATTAACGAGAGTCGGTTTCTAAAAAAGTAAAGAATAACTCTAAAACAATCCTCCCGACGGACGCAGTGAATTGTTGTTAGTATGTGCCGGTAACGAAACGATATAGTAATAAAGTCTCTTGTTGCAGGTACCAGATCGTAATGAGTGGCGTATCCAGAGGATGTTGCCTCCCTCCACTCGGAAACTGTTGCTAAATATTCATCTAACGTTGTTAATATAAAATATATGCACGTAAAATTTAATTCGTTTTCAAATAAAAATTCTTCGCCGGAGCCCGTTTAGATTAGGTTTAAATTAAACATTTTAGTTTGCTACATTTTTTTATCCCTACCAAAAAAAAAAAAAAAATGCTGAGTACGCCCCTGATCGTAAGACACCTATATAATACTGAGAAATTAAAAAAATTAATTTTCAGAACTTAACTGAAGTATATAATACAATTTTTATTTTATCTTTTATCGTATTTATATGTTATTATCACGATAATTTTAGTCTATCGAACATTTAAAAGGTATATTATGTACGGTTTAGTCAAGATAATCCACGTTCATACCTTAAATTGATTGAATGTCTGTATTCGAATATAATACGACGTTATTATACATATACTGCTGTAGGGGTCGTCGTCTGAACAGCCTAATCGGACAACAATGTTAGAGTATACGTACGAACGGTATAGTAATATCAATGCGTATATAGCTGCAGCGTCTGCGCAGTGTACATAATAATATAATGTATGGCATATAATTTTAACGGTCGTATAATATTGTCCTCCAGTGTGTTACGCTTTATAATAAACACAGTCCACGTCGCCGAATGGTTATTATTCGCATACGTATTTCGCGCAACACACAAAGTATACAAAGGGAGGTTTTAGGGGTTCAACTACTTTCCCCCCTCGAAATTGTAATAAAATGTAGATTTTTATTTTTATATACCTGCAGCACTTGAAGAACGCAGTAGTTTTTGTTCGAGTGAAAGATAGTAGATAGGCAAAGGTCACGGAGTTAGGCCCGTATTAAGAGGGCCGCAACAAGGGGCTGTTATACAGGGTGGCAGATTTTTAAAATTTTAAATTTTTATTCCAACATATACATTCATTTACTTATTCCCGATATTTTACATTAAAATTGACATTTTTTATAGCAACTGGTAACATGTTCATAGTTCATCGATCATTTGAATTGAAAAGTTTTTTAATTTACAATTTTTTATTTATTACATTTTTTATTTTTTTTAATTTGGCATTTAACTCCTAAATATGGTACTGGTAAAGGTATATAAATTAATCAGTTGATGTTGTCATTATTTCTTATATATTGTTACCGACTGTTGTGATCACTCGACGGCTCTACGTTGTGTGAATACATTTATCTTATTCATGCATTACATTAAAATATTCAAATGGAATAAAACACAAAATTAATTTGTTCCATGGAGCTAACCTTCTGATGATGTTAATATTATTATTTTTTTTTAAATGCAATGGCATTTCATCGAATTTAGGCGGACCCAAATAACCTAAAAAATGTTTGCCAATATTTTTATTTGTGTAGTAACCTTGGATACATAAGCTCTATTTTCACGATTATCGGCATGATTAAAACTTTTTTTTTCCGATACATTTTAAATGGCAGGTAAAACTTTTAGAACTCATAACTAGAGGTTGTGAAGCCTTACTGTTAGATCTGTATGTGTATATTTATCGTCACCGTCGTGCAAAAGTGAAATTTTAACTTTTTAAGTAAACTGCAGTCGAACACTCAAAATTGTCCGACGAAAAAAATAATTTAAACACTTGACAAAATACAATAACCTATACGTATTATATTAACACGGTATATTCTTGGCATTTTCATCGGGCCGTCGTTTTGCCGTACAGTTAAAGGAGAACGGTTAATAGGGACTGTTCGCGGCCGTACGAGCTTTTATGGTCACTTTTTGCACGGCGGCGACGATATCATTTGCATAAATACGTGCATGCGCGATACAGGGTGCTTCATAATGTATATAATGCAATAATGTACAAAACGAATTCGTCGGTGGCACGATGCGAATATTTTATTTCCGGGGTTGCGGCAATGCGAACGGGAAGCGGCGCGGCGACGTGCGGAGATTGCAGTGTGCGCGTGTGAAAAAAAAAATGAAAAAAAAAGATTTAACAATAAAAAGTTCACGGGACCGGTGCGTGCGTGCGTGTGTGCGTATTGGTCGACGGCGGTGAGAGGAGAAGTGCGCGTGTTCGTGTATATATGTATATAGATACGACGGTCGCGAGGGGCGGGCGCGAAAAAATCTTCCGGCGGGCAACCATTCGTCACCGGGCGTCAAATTGTCATTCGGCAAGATAAACCCGCCGAGATACGGGTGAATGACAATGAAAAATGAAATATTATAATTTTCCACGGCGGCAGCGGGCAGACGACGAAGCCCGTTGCGGAATAAAGCTCCCCGTCGACAGTCGACACAAGAAACAAAAAGGAAAAAGTGAAAAGGAATAATATAAAAAAAAAAAAAAAAATACAGCACGAAGCGAATATTTACATATTACACCGAAGGGAAAACGAAACTCCGAAACCGGTGCGCGGGGTCCGGGGGCGGGCGGTGGAGGGCGCGAGAAATTCAAATGAGAAGATCCGACGACGACGACGACGACGACGTTGACGGCGCTCGCGGGGGATATATTATTATACGGACGCGCACTAGAATCCGGTCGGACGGTGGCTGGAGGGCGCGAGACGTCACCGCGTTTTCCCGTCGAACTTGTTACACTTATACAGCGTCCCGACGACGACGACGACGACGACGATGGAAAAAGGTACAGAGTTTTTTTTTTTTTTCCATTTGTTTATTTATATATACATATAAACGGTGTTTGTTTTGTTTCGTTTCGTTTTGTTTTTTTTTTTTTCACCCGTCTTCTTTTCCGACGGCTATTAGAAAAAAATCAAGAAGAAATCGGTCGACGGGGATGACGGACCCCGCGGGGGAAGGGAACGACTCGAGACTGCTGCGGCTCTTCGCTCGAGCTTGCCGATGATGATGACGGGGTGCGGTGCGCGCGAGTATACACATATATATAAAAGGCGAACGGTGAAAAATGGTGATCTGTCATTTCCTTTGTCTCTGCCGACACTGTTACGCGGGCGCCGCGACAACAATGAAAGTTACGTTTAATTAAAAATTATTCGCGTGGACGTGTACTAAAGTCGGTGTCCTGCGTACATCATATATTATTATTATGTTCAAAACAACTGCTGGGCACGTGTATCGGCCAAATCTGGTTTGTTACCGGCAAAAGGTCCGACTTGCAGCACACCCGCTGCATGAGCCTGCACCCCCGCGCGCCTTGTATACCGCCGCGATAGCACTCGCGCACGGAGTCATCGCTCATTATTACCTCTAGACTGTTTGCAATAGTAAAAGCTGTAAAAACCGAAAATTATAACTTTATTCGGGCTTTTACTAAGAACGTCGAGGACGTCCTGAGATGCAGACATTTATTTAGTAAAATCTGATCAATACACGGTTGATGAAAATTAAAATGTACTGTCGATAAGCTACGTCATCGCTAGGATATGGTTTTATTAGATATGCCTTCGTCCGTTTGGATATTTTGGTTAAATTCCAATAAAGACTATCATGCCGAAATTCAACTGATTCTTGCACAGTGAAGCACTCTAAGTAAATATTAATTGTAAAATACATTTATTTCACAGCAAATTTAATTAACTATCAGTTATTTGCTTTAATAATACATTTATAATTATAAATTGTTACCTATTTTACATCACAACGTTTTTGGTAAGAGCCCGAATAAAATTACGATTTTCAGCTTTTACCGAGTACAAACAATGTATCCCATCGTTGACTAGTGAAACTTTGCTGTACCCGGTGATCGTCGCGTTTGAATCCTTTGACCTTCGACGTCCGAAGATCGTTACAGAGTATTAGTTTTACAACACGAGTATCACGGCGCTTATGTTTCCGAATCGGTGATTTCATAGGTGTTTTATTAATACATGCAATTGATAACGTAAAACATTGCATTATTTGCAAGATGACTTATTATTACCATGGCGTGTATGTATTATACATTTGTTTACGTCTCGTAATGTAAGACATGTTCGAGACGTGCATACTACACTGCAGTATCGCCATAATATCTGTATTACTGTATTCATTGTTTACGAAACAGGTGCGGCGTCGGTAAAAAACTAGTTAAAATAAATTTACATGCACAGCCAAACGGAACATTGTGTTAGCAATTGTGAAATGGGCGTGGTCTATAAAAGAACGGTGTAACCAACCAGTCGACTAACTGCCACCTACAGCATAATATTATAATAACAATAAACGGCGTAAAGAAGTGCGTGTGCGTATCGAATGGAATTAGTGAACGATTTGTTGATTTTTAAGCATTATTAATCACGAAGGATATTCAATTACCTCATAACGCGACATTATCTCGTCTATTAGAAGTTTTTATCACGTATAACACGTATCGTAATATATCAACAGCAAAAAACGTCTTGTGTGTCGTAAACATTGTTTTTATGTTTTATTTCATTCTGTTCTCGTGCCATTTTTTCCGTGTACAAATTCGGGTATAAGATCGTGACGCTTTTTATTACGTAACGTTAATTATTTGTTATTCAACTGAGACCCAAGTACACGCCGCAACTTTCAATCAATATATTATTCCATCGGAGATTAACGATCCACTAATGGCCCCATCGATTGTTATAAAAGTAAAATCCGATAATTGTACGACGACAAATTCAGTGTCAACAGGCAGCGCACGGCCGACTCCGCTGTCTCCGTATAGATGTATACATCATAGCCGCGCGGATATTATTAGCATTAATATCCTTGATTATATTTTATGAAACGCAATGCGGTATTATTGTTCCCAATTACGCGTTGGTACATTAATAATCGTGTATCAAAGTTTACAACGCTGGACGTCAAACGTTTCTCTCGTGTCTCGGAAGTTAAAGAAACACACGATCTGCACGCCATCACCGTATTATGATAATTTAATGTGGTCGTATGTCACATGTATTGTACGGTAAATAAATAGTATATGTAGCGTGGTAGATTGCATCGATATAACCAGTAAATGTATTAAGCGAGTTACAGTATGATTGAAATATTAAAAAATAATATGAAAAAATGCATTAATCGTACTCAAACAATCGTTTTACTTAAAGTCATTTCGACGAAGTGTATAAATTATGCCTAGGAGCGTGGCATATGTGTCTTCACTGAGATGCCTCCAAAAATATTGTTTACGATATCGTAGTAAACAATGTGATATCCCCCCCCCCCACACACACACACACACACAAAAATGCAGTCCTTATTATAGAATTTTTGACTGTTACGGTGGAATAATAATATTTTTCTCACCTTCGAATAACAAAAACTGATGATTGCATGTGCTATATTATAATATGTATACACGCGTTCTACCATGTTTCGCAAAAATGTGTTAGAATTACGTAACTATAGAATGTTTAGAAACCACCTGAATTTCTTTGAATTCTCCATAATGCTTGTACATTTCGTCCTGCCAATTCACTTCGGGCGTAATTCAATCTCGTGCACTGCGCACGTAAAACACAATCCTACGATCGTTGAAATCAAATATTATAACCCGAAGTAAGTATTAACGTACTTACTTTCCTAAGAATTTTGCACCGACATTAACTTCCAGAAACTAAACAATATCACTACCTATGTACACCTGGCTAGTATAATATAGTTGATTGGTTTAAGAAGAAAAAAAACGTTTTTAATTAATAACAAAACCAAGGCCACAACACTCCGGAGCTGCAGTTCGGTAATTGTTTAATCACTTGTGGACAAAACCTTTTCATACGCTAAATGTGTTAATTTATATTGGCCATTATAATCACCAGTTTTTAAAGACGATCCTTGTACATCCGCGATATGAAATACAAACAATTAATTACCTATTAGATGCACGACGTTCGTGCAGAACAAATTATCAACGCATTCTCTGAATAAGTATTTTGCCTTTTCGCATGCCTGTTCTCGATTTTTACAATTTCACGTGTTATTAAAATGATGTTTTTAAACAAGTTAGTTTCACTCGTTGAAGGGTAAATAATTAAAATAAACCGTATACCCTTCGATAAAATAATCGCTGCAACGATATAAAAATTCAAATAGTTGTTAATTTATTACACTATAGTCTTTATTAGTATATTACTACAATTGTTTTATCTTCATTTATACACAATTAAAATAATTAACTAAAATAAATATTTGTTTTTTATTTTTCAATCGATTGCTCACAATGTTCACAGTTCACACCCTATATGTCAACACTGATAAAAATATATTATTTATTATTCGGCAGTTTATCCATACATTTTTCCGGTAAATATACGTATTTTTTAAATAACAATTATTAAATTCTGCGTTAAAATTAAGTATTTTGGGAGTAAGTACTGTCAAATACGTTAAATTGGAATTTGTTGTATACAATAACATGTATGTACAGAAAATAATAATTATAATCATAATCCACATAATTACGTGGCGTATGATTATTTCAGCAATTTTTTTTTTTGTTCATCTATTTTAATCTAATAATTATGTCATCTAATGATATAGTTAAGTCTATGATTTATAACTTTTAGTTTTTACTTAAATAAAACAATGCATTTTAATTAGTGTATCATATTATGTAGTCTTGGAATTGTTTACGTACCATTTAAAAAAAATAAAATGTTGTACAACATGTGATGATATTTATTTTGTGATAAATGAAATTACATGGACACATCACGCATGTCAAGAAAAATTATTATAATTTAATAAAATGTAGTTCTTGTGTATACAGTATAATAATACGAAATATACAAAACACAATGTTTTTCAACAATGCATACATATGGTACATGTTTGAAAATAAAACTATTAAAATAAAACAAGGCCCGTATTTAAAAATGTTTGCTTTTTAAATTTCTGAGTATAAAACATTAGTAACTGTCAATGAGTTTTGTAGACAATATTGGCGATGAATATTGTTTTTTTTTTTCATCATCGTCGTAAATTTTTTATATTTTTAAAATTATTAACACCCGATGGAGTATAGTTGGATTATAGTTTATAATATATATATAGTTCGATCTTCACGGTCAGATTAGCTACCTATATATGTATATATATATCAATTGTATACTTCGAGGGAATGGATCAAGAAAATATGCTCCCGAAGCGGAAATGATAATATTCATGCGAGGAGGGTTGGCAGTGCATTTTGATGCGTAGGTGCGCGGGGGGGGGCTGATTAAAATTACACAGATGAGAGTCCATCATCGTAGGCGTATGCATGTTTTTGTGCGTGCACAATACAAGGACGTTTCGAACAAACGAAACTATAAATAAAGCCCCGAAGTGAAAACGACGACGAGGACAATCCCTTCGTTTGTTTCGCTTGTACCTGGCACACGTATGGATACGATCCGGGAATAATGCGGGTGCCCATTATCATAGTTTCGGACACCGGATATCCATCACGATCCTGCTGTTGTGGCCCTCTGCTGGACACACGGAAAGACGAGTATTTCTGCCGAAGCCAAGGATTAGATCGTTAACGGCGATTAAAATGTGTGCGTGTATACCTGCAGGAGCAGCAGACTTTGGATAAGCACGTACGTATATGGTATGACCGCGTTATACATTTGTTATACACGCAGTACAGTGAAATCTTATTACTCAGAGCAAACTAAAAAATAATCCATGAAAAATCCTCGTACTACTGGCTCAGCACGGCTGCACGGGGCTGCCAATCACGTTCGTTTTGTTCGTCTTGGAAATATTTAGCCGTGCGGTGACGTCATTATAAATATCGTTATCATTATAATATTGTGTCATTCGAAACGACAGCACAATAGTATAGTTTAGGTACGCACAACGGCCAAATGCAATTGTTGTATGACTATACGTATCGATAACATACTCGTATTATGTGAAAAATGTGTAAAATTGTTCAGGAGAGCCATTTAAAGTTTTCGAATATTTCAAATTCGCACAAGTTCTTTTTAAATACAGTTTGTATTTCATACACATAAGGTACATGTGATGTAGTAGAACTTACCGTAAAATAATAGTTTATTAGTAAAGTCGACCGAACTGAGGTAAATAAAGTTCTAACTTCGATTGTTTTTTTTTAAATCCTGATTTTTGATTGGAAATAGAACAAACTTGTTATAAATGGCAATCGTTATTATTTTTTAGTACGGACGTAGGTGTTAGACAACTGTGTTATAAACATTTCATTCACAACAATACGTTTATCGGTTTTGTCAACACTTACAGGTCCGGACAAGTATTGCTATGTATTTAAACCGAACAACATCTCTAAATTACACGTGACAATCATTTTGAACTTGTCATATTTGTGCTAACAAAAAATACAAACAGCTCATAAAATGCGATTTATGTTTACGTTATTACAATATAAGTATAAGCGTTCATAGTTTTGGACGCTTGCGCACGATTTTTGTAGCACGGCGAAGCGTGCTGTTCGGATTTCTCGATCGGACACAAGTACATATTTTGTAAAACCCGTTTTCGGATAAAATCGCAGGACGCGCAGTATTATAATTGGCCTTTAAGCCGTCGACGGAATATTACATAATATACTGTTTGTGTTGCGTATGTCGTTAACTGCATGGCTAAAACGGCATCGGACCCTGTATACGCGCAGGACTTAATGGTAGCACATAGAGGTGTATTATTATTATGCGCTAGTACACGGACTAATCGAGTTGTCATTAGACAAGTGCGCGCGGACCTTTCGAGAGGCAAATCGGGAACATCGCAAATATAATACGATCGTGCTTACGTGTAGGGATATGGCAATATGACAGAACGCGCGCACCGCAGCACGCTGTATACATGTTATACATTATAGGTACACACGGTCTGAGCGGGGTATAGGCGAATTCGCGGAAATCATACGTATAACGTATACCATTACGTATATGTACCGATTTGACAATAATTATTATTATTATTATTGTTATTATGTGTTTCGGATTGCTCCTTAATGAGCGCCGTTGACGACTCGGCCGCGGTTCCGAGTACGTACGCAAATTAGACCATAATTATTGTTATACCGTGTACCTACGTATAAATTATTACACGTGTGCGTACCGTGAGTACCTACTGTACAAACTCGTATTCACGAGGGAAAAATAAATATTTTATACTTTCCCGCGAAAATCAGCAACAATGAGTTCTAACCAGTATAATATGTATTATTGTGTATGAAGTTATACTGTTCGAACTTTTAGGACTATAATATGCAGATTTTTCAACCGTTTCGCCTCTTTTAGATATACCGACCAAATTGCCCTGTGATGACCTTATGCGCATGTTGTGCGTAATTTTGTGGTGACGAGCGCATTGCGATATTCTAGGATTACGCCCCCGCAAACAGACTATTTATTTTTTTTACTTTGGTAAAACGTTCGACAAACTTTTACACTTATTTTTTTGCGAGAAGCAAAACCATTTCAACTATCTTTAATTTTTTCGTATTTATGTATTTATAATACGCTTTGATATCTATCGATTATCTTTGATATAGAATATGGGTAATTTCTATTAGCAACAATAATATGCGTGTTATATACTTATATGGTGCTATATATGGTAATTTCCTTTCAAGCCAGTCTCTATAATATTTCTTAAAAACTCATCGCTATAACTTACTTAATAACTGGTGTTTAACTATGTAATTATGAATAATTTCTCATAACGATACAACGGCTGATCTTTCAGCGCTTGACTTAATTGTAAAATAATACAAACATAATAATAAATAATATGTAGTTGCAACGCTACACTAAAATATTAAATATAAAACAATTAGGTTTAAACCGCTATAATAAAGGTATATTACAATATGCAAAAAACTGACCTAAATTAAATTTAAAATGCACTTTTAATTACACTCATACGAATACTAGATAATATTTGCGATAATATTACGTGAATATATTAAATCCGTTAAAAATGTAAATACCGTATTCTGCAGTGTATAAATTATAATTCTTACTTGGGGGTTGAAAAAATAATACATAAATTATTAAGTTGTACGCAGTATGTACTTCTATATATATATATATAATATGTATGTAAATAATAATTTTTCTGCTTTTATGAAAGTTAGTGTAAAATATTATATCTGCAGCATACATAATAGTAAAATGTAAATACATATATTGTTATATAATATATCTTGCATTTTTTTTTACACAGTACTAGACAATTTTTTCACAGCCTACGTATACCCACGCAGGCAGCGTTTACAAATGAAGCGTTTCATATTTTATATACTTTTAGATGTAAAGAGAGAGAGACTCTTTATAATTTAAACTAAAACGACGAACTGTAATTTCACAAACTTAAAAATCAAAACTGTAAGAAAATGTATAAAACATCATGATACATTTGTTTTCTTTTGTTCGACCATGAGTTTAGAGGACCTAACTCTGTCGCAATAGCCTGCAGTGGCTTGCAACCGCGGCTTGTCGTCGGTGTTTGTATGCAGCGTACCTATAATACACGTATATTATGTACATCTGGTAATAACAGTTGACCCAGGGCTAAAAATGGAAAAAAAAACCATACCGACTGACCTAGCCCATTACACTCTTCCGTGGACTTCACAACGTTTATTTTGTGAAAATATACACGTCATCCCGAGTACAGTGCGCGTATATGATATATTGATGCGAACAGTGAACAATATATTATAAGCTAACGTCTAAACTGCATTTCCGATTATAATATCTTATCGTATTGTTCTACGGGACTGTGAACCGCGTTCAATTGTTTTTATATTGTTTATAATATATTAATTATTGTATACGGCCGCGATAACGTGTTATGATTCATCGACGACTATTTCGTGTATACAATACGCGCGTATACATAGCATTATATCATGCTTATAATTGTTTTTCTTTTTTTGCTTTCGGCTTTATCGCATTCCGTGTGCGCTCGTACGATATCGTCGCACAATATATTAAAAATATTATAATAGAAACGAGCGATACGATTCGGTAACACGGACTGTGGACCACGAGCGGTGTTAACAGTGGCGTGTATAAAATGATATTATACGGAGAGGAAAGGGGGTTTTATCGTACGTCTATAGGATATCGCGCGCGCGAACGGCATTTCGTCGGACTCGACAGAGAGAGATTTCGAAACTATATGCGTACACCTCTATATACATCGGGCCGACCGTCTCGTCCTCGGAACGGCGCGGCGGCGGAAACGGGTAAACAACTCTTGTGTGTTAACACACCAGAGCCTTTGCCGACGCATACGTATGCGTGTATTCATAGTGAACCGTGCGTGTGTGCGCGCGTGTATAGCTGACGACGACTACGTCATTGTTATGTGTGCCAGTCATTGTTGGGCAAAGGCTGCCACCGCGGTGGGCTCTATACACGCGCTGGCCACATCATCAACACGGAGCCATTGTGCGATTACATAGGCCAAATCCTTATCCTATACACATAATACCGTACGCGCGCGTGCATTCGGTCCCGTTTTCCCCATTGTGCTGCGGCCGTCGGTCCGAGGGATTTTCTTCGTCGACTATTTTTTCCGCCCGCGTACGTGCGTGTATATAGCGTACATACGCATTGTGCGCGTCCGGGGGTTTAAATTATGAAAATTTGAGACCGCATATACGCACCCGAATTTAACCGCGGCTGCGGAAAAGAATATTCCAGAAAATATCGCGTGTATGATATAAAAGCGTGGTCGCGTGCACGATATTGTACACATCCCTCGACCAATGTTATATGCGTGTGCTTACGGAACGCAAAACACACATCGCGGCGCGGTGGCGTGTTTTGGGCGATCCTTCGAAGGATGTCCAACATTTTAAGAACCTCACGCCCGTGTCTAGAGTCGTTTATTGAAAAGAAAAGACAACTTACTTTTTGGACTTTCAAATTGGATATTCCCGATAATCTGTGAACCAACTTTCAAAATATACCGTGTCGTCGGGTCTAGTAAAATTAATTTCACCGTAGCAGTTTGGATATAAATATTTTGGTAGACATGAACTGGTCATGGTAATACTATACATTGAGCCATTTTTTTTTAAAATCAGCGGCTTATCGGACATCCCCGCTGCAAAATACGCCGCCACACCGGCACATCGCACATCGATGACGTTTTGCGAAATGTCCGCACGAAGCCTTTTCGTTCGTTTCCTGCTCGAGCATATAGGTGATACGAGTATCGGGAGTATTGTGCTCGGAACTCGACCGGCTAATTATAATATCGTTTTCGTGAGACAGGTGTAATCGGCGGTGTAACGTATGCGTAACGACCGTATAGCGATTAATATCCGTACACATTATGTTTACTCGCGTATATCTCCAGGTATAAACGCTGCGTCATTAGGACCTCGTGCAGGGAGGTCAACGAGGGTTAAATCTAACAGAGTCCCGATGAGTAAAATTAAGAGAGATACAAAAAACGGCGTGTCACGTGATATCTGTAAGACGCGATTCGTAGTCCTCACGCAGTACAGTTCTTTTACACGTGAGATATAATTATTGTTTTAAAATAAAATTGTTTTCGTCGACAGTATAAACAAATTGTTTACTTCAATTATATTATCGTAAATAATTATTGTGATTGTATCCCAAACAACATCGGTACGTCAAACATGGTTTTCGTTATCATAACATTATTATGTTACACACAGCGTAGGACGGCAAACTGTTATTTCGATATTTCTGATATTTCTACATTGATACATTTTTATGTTTAAAATGTCACAAACAAAAACCGTATTGTACGCTGTGTTGTTTATACTTTGAACGTACTAGTAGATGATAGGTGCTTAGAAGGTTTCTTTAAAAAATGTTTGAAGTCCAAAGTTAAACGAAATTGTATTATCGAAAAAAAATATGTCAAAAACCTCAAGAATAATATGTATAGCGAAAACAAACTTTGCTCATGTAATATTTTCTTAAAATGATTATTCTATCCGAACACACATACCGATAAGATATAACATACAACTGTACTTAGTAAACAATTTTCCATCAATAGTTATCGTTTAATTAAATTAATTAGATCAGATTTACTAAAAAAAAAACGGATTATAAGCGTGTGACGTATCAACCGAAAATTTTAATTTAATGGTATGCCAATTAAATGCAAAGCGTTTATACATACAACAATATACGAATGTGCGTTGTCATTGACGTATAAGATACACTGATATTTATTTACACCGGACACATTCAACCCATCAATTGCATTCGTCGTCGATAAAGTCATAACTCATGACTGACTGTAAATGCTCAATCATATATTTGTACGTTTGATATTAATATTGTGTTGTGAATTTTTGACGTTTGAGTGGTAACGACAAAATATATTTATTAATCCATAACATGTCCTCGTCTTATCGTGTTCACGAAACGTAATCAGTCGGATTGTGTTTTAAACAATATAATATTGTAATACGTTCGAATATGTGCTCATGGATATAATAATATACGCGCATAAATAGGAATCGTTACTGCTATGCATATTACACCTATCCACGGCATAGTATACACGTGTTATGTGCTGTACAATATGTATAGTGTGTGTATGACGACGGTGTGGAGAGAAAAATATATTTACAGCTCTATCAGCATCGGCCTTGGGCTTAGGCTAAAGCTATATACACTCCCAGGGTGACGTTAGCTGTATCGGTGGTCAGGATATATTATTATCGTATTGTGTTCGACATTTCTCGTACGTATTTTTATATTTCTTCGTCTCTCCTCTCCCGACCGCGTTATCGCCACCCCGCCCCCGTCCGCGTTAGCCGGCGCACTTGACTCATCGCGCGGCGGCAGTACCTACCTACCAGTCCTGGCGCGGCAAGGTCGGTGTTCGTTAATGATGCGAGATTACCATTTACACGCTACCGTGTTACGCACACCCGACCCGGGTGACGGGGTCTCCGATACGATTTCCGAAGAATGTTTTTAACGAAAAAACATTGGAACACGATATTTTCGTAAGCCGACGAAAACAAACGGACGGGCGCACCGAACAAACATTACGGAACCTCCTAGCGCGTCGTTGCCCGATACGCGTTCGATAACAGGCCTCGGTCGCGCGCGCGCGTGTCAAATGACCACGGAATATCAACGATACGACGTGATATCCGTCGTGCACGGGTACGTTGTCGTGTCACTTGGCCGTCACGGAGACGGATTACAAGGGACGTTTTTCCCCGGAACAGCACTCGGTGCCCGTGGACGCAATGTCGCGACGGACCGGCGGTAAGCGCGAGTGTGGACGAGAACGAAAATGAGAGAAAAAAAGAAAACCTTAAATTGTAGAAGAAAAAAAAAACTTTAACGGTGGTACGCGACGATTGTCACGTCCGTTCGAGTACAACGCGCACCGCAAGTGCGACCCGCGTTTCATATGAGTTGACACTTTCAGCGTACGCAATTCGATTATCGTGTGTACCGTCCGTGTTAAAAAGTGTTCGACGTTCCGGGCAAAATATAGATTTAAAAAATGACAACAAACACTACACCACACCGCAATTACTTTCTACCAAAATACCAGTTACAGGTAGATACGATGAAATCTGATCAATAATTTATTTAATAATCTTTGTACATTACACTATGGAAAAATAGTACAAATGTGTATGCTGAAATACGAAAGTTAACATTTGCAGAAATGTGGAAAGTAAACCGATGAACATTTCGATTTTCTAAGGCTATACACAACGGTAATTGCAGGTCGTATTGTAAAAATCGCATTTTTACTACTCTCTTCCTAGCAGGGTGAGCTTTGAATACACCACTATCATATAAGATACAAGACCTTCGTGGTTATGGGAGAGCAAATATTTAAATATAACCATTTTAGCCCATGGAAGCTTAACTTGTTATCCTTTCAAATCCACCGCTGATAGATAATTATTCACACTAGCTGGGCTACCTTAAAAGGCTACTCCATACTAATAGATTAAATCATGATAAAAATAGATTTAAAGTAAAAGGCAATATGCCACCACCAATATTTTGAATTCATAGGGTAACAAGAATTCGGAAAGGGGCACCTTCATACTCTGTCCCCTCCCCCGTAGTACCACCTATATACCACTGTGATACGTATACAATATACATACACTCGCGCACACGCAAACACAATACACATACACGCACACACACACACACACACACACACACACACACACACACACACGCACATGAACGATAAGTACAAACAAACAGGTGGCCCGGAGCCGTGTATTGGTAAAAACAATTAACGAGAGAGGTCTTCGCAGCGTTTACCTACGCGTCCCCCCCCTTCCACAGTGCGACCGGCGTTATTATTATTTCGTCCTCGGTGCGCGCGTGGACGCTAGGACATCATCAGTTTGAGAGACACGTCCGACGAACGACCATTGGTTGTCTTACGCACCTAGTAAGCACACGTACACGCCAGCACGCACGTACAGCACTAACCGCACAATTATTGATCGTACTGGAGAACTATGGACATGCATTTCGGCACGCTTTTGGATTTGGACAGAGGTCAACACGACGGTGAGTTCATTTGCTAAGTTTTTAATTTTTTTTTTCTTTTCACCCACCGCGAAATCCAAAATATATTCTCTCTCTCGCACCGAGCCCCGGGTTCGCGCGCACGAAACATTTGGTTCCACGAGTACATCGAATCTACTTACGTATATTGTGCTGTAGCTTTAACGAAACCGTAAATAACTCGTTTTAAATACGAAAAATAAAACCCTATAACGTGAGTACCTGCATAATATTTTCTATCAATGCCCCGCGGTACAACGTTCTGCAAATATTCACGCGTGGGACGTTACGTGGAATATTTTCAACAATCGATACCCGTATCGTGTTTTTGTTTTTTTTTATTACCTGTATTTTTTGTAATCGTCTCTCCGTGTTACGAATAAAATCTTATTTCGGTGACCGCCCGACGTGACTTACACCCCCCCAACCATCCCCCGGGGATACGTTCGCACGGGAGAAATATTGAAAGACTCGACGGGTGAAAGGGATTAATTCATTTGGGAACAGATCGCGTGATGTTCGTCGCAAAACCGTGTTTTTGACACGATTATTATTGCAATCGCGATACGGGCGCGCCGCCGCCGCCGCCAGGTCGGTGATAGGTACAACCGAACTGAAAACCGCGCAGACCGGTTGTCGCCGCCCATCGCTAATCGCTCGTCTAAATTTGAAACGCAACGCTTGATTTCCGTTTCGGTTTTCGCCCGTTTCAGACTCTGAACCTTCCACCACCACCTCCGCCGGCGCCACCACCACGACGACGATCGGCGGCGTCCCGACGACCGTGATCGTGTCCAGCAGCAACGGCAGCAGTACGCTGTCAGACTTGCCGCCCGTCTCCACGAGGTACCTTCAGCAGCAGCAGCAGCAGCACCTATCGCCGTCGACCGCGGAAAGGGACGGGGACGTCGACGTCGACACCACCAACGTCGTCATGATGCACGCCACTTCCGGCGCTCAGCTGTCCGCGGCCAACGTCAACGGGTACGACATCATGAACGGCTACGGGTACTACGACCCGTACTACGGCCCGCAACACGGGTTCACCGGATCCCTGCCATCGTACACCGGTGAGTACCCACCCGTCCCCCGTCATCCACTCGGATGCCCCGCCGCGGATCCCGTTTCAAGGGCGACGCGTGGTGCTGGGGGTGGTGGTTATTATTATAGTGTTTTCCGTCCGTCCGTCGTTTTTACACGGCTCCGCACGCTTTCCAACTGCGCCCACTCGGTTTTTCCCCGTTTATCGCCACGTGTACCGTTCAATCGGTATTATATACGCACGATCACCCGCCGTTGAATAGTGTCGCTCGTCGAATACAATTACGACAATAACAGTACGCCCACGATGTTATCATCTATATTTAGACTTGACCATTATCTTCGGTGTACGACCTAACCTAACATGGCTTATAAGAATGCAACTTTGCGAACCGGAATATGATGATTCGCACGATTGTCGTCGGTCGGCCTCGCTCAACTTTATCCACGTGGTGCGACCACTACGGTTATAATATCGGTCGTACGCGTTCGAAATGTCTTGAACAATTAGACGAACTCGTCAAACAAATTTCTCAAATAAAATAAATTCGTCAGCACCTGCTTGTATGTCACGACTGTTTGATTTCGAGGGAAAAAATTTCCTCCTAAACCACCTCCCCCTACTCTTGCGAAAGGATGCTTTAATCTTTTTGTAATGCACTTTTCGTAAAACGTATTCCGAACGAATTTTCACACACGGTTCCGGGCGAGCTAACAGTAATAATTATGTAACAGTTTAATAGTAGTGGAAATTCATATTATTATTATTGAAATTTATTTATTTTTTTTCGTGGCCAATAGTGAATAGTTGCTCTATCGCGTTTTTGATGATTACGCCGAAGCCTTTTATCTCCCATCCCGCCCACTTAAATAATAATCGTAAGAGAACCGTACATAATTATGAATTACTATTCCCGTCGTATAATTTGTCTTAAACTCGTTGTTTTCCGTTTTAATTGTGTGTATATTTACTCCAACCGATTCAGTTGCAATGCACATTTTCTAACAGAAATTAATATTGTTTCAATTTTCCATGTAACTCTGCAGCTTATTTAAAATGTTACCAATATTATAACGTGTTTCTTCGTAATTCGATAGGTGTTAATAGGAAACCGCTGTACCGTCCGTTCGTCAATTATTTAATATTTTCGACCTAAAAATACATTTTCCCGTACAACACTCGGGTCAACGGCCGTCGCGTCACAATCATTTACCCGCGTGAATCGAATCCTACGGGACTGGAATACCCAGTAGTACGAACTTTACTTGCTTGTGTGTATAATATTATACTACGGTGTACCGATTTTTATATTGTTAAAGTAATGGACGAGTTATGCGGGATAGATACGGCTAACTAATAATAAGAAAATGTGTCTAGCCAATCGAATTTTGGTGTCGTCGTTTCCGTCCAAAACATTCGAAACTGAAAATATTCTCCGTACTCGACGGATTCCCTACGCGTTTTTCTTGGAATAGTTTTATTTCGAGTGCGAGACGCGAGTGGTTATTGTGTGAGACCAAGTGTACGTACAACAAACGCGGACATAATCGTAGTACAATGTGCTGTAGTGTAGGCTCTGTGTGTGAACTATTTTCGTTTCCAACACCTCTTTTCCGCGCACAAGTCGAAAACAAGTTAGGAAACGCACGTTTGGTAATCCCTCGATTTCGTATTATTAAAATTAAACAAATTCTACTGTAGGGCATCATGACGCACCGGTTAAGCCGGAGGACGGTTTTACCTGGGTGTACGTTATATTTAATTTCTTCCGATGAGAAAAATACGATTTATAAAATATGTATATAGCCAGATAGGTACGCGTCTTATCGTAAGACGCAAAACATAATTATTTTTTAAATCTTAAGGTATTTAAATTCTCAACTAATATCTTGACATTTTTTATTTTTATAATAGTGTTAAATTTGAGCGGTTTTGTTATTTTCATTGTCGAGTGTAAACACTTGCAAGAATATGGCCGTTCCGAAAATGTGTATTCATTTTTTATCGCAAATTGTAATTTTTTAATACTTTATAGCGAGCACATGTTTTTGAAATTCCAACAAAGAATAATAATTGTATTTGAACTGCTTCAGTCCGCGGTCTTCCAACAGTTCAAATAGTCCAATAGTTAGATTTCTATAGGTGACTGTATCCGTTAAAATAGGGTTTTAATATTGGGCGTTAATTTTTAATTACATCAACTACCCAGGGGTTTTCTAAAAATCCAAACAACGACGGTTTAAGTAGTTTTAAGACTTTAAGCTCTTGTCCGTAACATATTTATACATATTATATTATAGTGCAGCTCGGTACTCTCTTATCGCTGGCCACCCTTGATGCTATGTTTTTTTACCCCGTACATGTAATCCGTTGTTGCCTTTTGCGCGCGCGTTTCAATCGTATTTATTTGCTTGTGAATTATTTTATCTAAAATGTAGAATATTGCGCAAAATATGACCGCCGTTTCTCGTTTACAGACATTCGTAATTCGACGCCGACGTTGCCACTGCTGCAGCAGCACCAGCACCAGAACAATACGGCGCAGCAAGCCGCGGTCGCAATCGCCTCCGCCGGCGGCGTGCGCAAACGGGAAAAACAAAAACGTCAGCGGACCGCTTATTCTAGCGAGCAATTAATGCACTTGGAGGAGTCGTTCACGGCCAACCAGTACTTGAACAGAGCTAGGCGCATAGACCTCGCCCGCACGTTGAGGCTGACGGAGAGACAGATAAAGATATGGTTCCAGAACAGGCGCATGAAGGAGAAAAAGTCGAAAAGGGATTCAGGTGAGCACGCGTGAAACACGTATTTTCTTGCGCTCCGTAATCCATGTGTTATTTGTATAAAGTTCAAATTTGACTTGGTAGTACCACTAATACTCTTGATGTGCAATAAGAGAAAAGGGATGTTAAAAAATAGTCTGCCCCGGCCGAGACTGTTCCGTGGGAAGCCGACTAATGCGGCGCGTAGCACAGTCAATTCCGATTAATTTAAAATGTTTAGAGAATATACTAATTACTATGTATTATGGCTTAGGTGCACTACGAAAAGAATTTTTGAAAATCGTGTTTTTAAGGGTCTAAATGGTTTTGGGCTCACGGGACTGGATGTAACAAATGTTTACACTTGTTGGTTACCTTGGAAATTATTTTATTTTTTTTATGATTTTAATAATAACGTAATGGTGTTAAATAACTATGATATATGTGATTAAAAATAAATATCAATAGATCATACGACGAATGTGGGCTTTTTTTCTGCCAAAAATTGTTTACATTGAAATGGTTACTATTTCTCGAGTCCAATATGTTTTATCTCCCGGTCGAGGCCAGATAATAAATTTCATCCATCTAACATTCTAACCTATTATAAATAAATCGATCGAAATAGGTTTTATTTCTTTGATATTTTCAAGTACAATACCTTGGCTGTATTTTATTTTTTTTTTCGTTTTTCAATTCCACGTGAAAACAAGTCTACCTATAATGTAATTATATGAGTGTTGTCGAAGGTGAAAATACCGTCGAATTCTGAGAATTATCATCGACGTTATCGCTGTCCGTGTATTGACGAGTCATAACTCGTACACGTGCCACATTTCCAATATACCTACCAATATTTATAGTAAATTTATGATAACATCGATTCTTGTCAACGGTTTGTAGTTGATACTTCTCCTCGTCTCTAATTTTATTTTTCCTAGAAAAAAGTTACCTCGGGGGCTCCAAGCTAAAAACAAATGCAACTTTAAATATTTAAATATTAACCTGCTCGTCCTAAGCCGACCGCCGCGTGACACACAATGCTTATCTTATAATATTTCTCTCGTGTTCTGGTGGATATTTTATTTGAAAGGAGTGCATCGTACAAGGTGTAAATATATTATATAAAATGGTGTACCTGGATTTTAGGAAGAACGCTACTTTCCGGCCTACTTATAAACTAGGATTCGTAACTTTCGTGGTTCCTCAGTAGTTTTTATGATTATCTTGTTACGGTGTTTGAAAATAGTGCATTATCAATACACATATACGAGTTTTTGTGATAACTTGGGAACTATTATGGAATCGTACAAACATTATCTATTTATTCATGTTTCGACAACAATACCTAAATGGTCGTAAAACCGTATCTGCACGTACGTCGTCGTCGATTTAGTGACTTCTTGTACAATATACCTTACCAACGTTACTATTATCGAGTATATTAAATAAATATTTAATATACAGACATCTCTACATATTATAAAATATAACTACTACCTTCTCTACTGTGGTGGCAGCGCAAGGACTTCCTACTATAGTCTCATCATTGGCCCATCTTAGTTATTTCACTGTTATCTTAGTTAGACGTGTACAATCATTAGTTATGCTTAGTTAATAAGTAATAACTATTCAAGACATACATACAAGCGTGTATAGCGTGTGTTGATCAACATTTTTGAAATACACTAAATGCTAATTCGTAATGAATACCTGTCCATGTACACGTTTTACCATCTAAAGGGCGGTAAACTAGGTTTGGATGGTAGGGGGGTGGCGAGGGTGTTCACGCAAAAACGTTGTACATGGTGCGACCTAAGAATAATACACACTTGATCGATCATCCATATAATAGGTACTATGTTGAACAATGCACAATAACTTATCTTTGATTTTTTTCCAATTTATTATCTTGATTATTTTGGCGATTGTGCGTGCACATTATATTTTATTACACCGTATTATCTTAAGTTTTAGAATTCTCACATAAGCGGGCGTTAAAAAAAATTGATTGCTGCTCAAGGGGGCGGTAACTTAAGAAAGGTTGAGAAACACTGATTATTCTAAACCCTAATCGTTTGCGCAGGCCAAGTGGAATCGACCAGCGGCGGAGGAAACGGCGTTCCGGTGACGGTGGTGCAGCAGCAGGCGGCCACGGCCGGGGTGGTGCCGGTGACGACCACGACCCTGGGCGGCGGCGGCGGCGGCGGCTGCGGCTACGGCGCCGGCCTTTACGTGGACAACTCGCCGCCGCCGCCGCAGCCGCCACCGGTGACCAAGATGATAATGTACAGCCCGACCAGTTCGTATTCCACGCCGTCGCCGCCCGTCGTCCACCATCAGCACGCCGATCACGTGCGCCCGTCCACCACGTTGCACCATTACTCGTCGTACGGGGCCGCCGCGGCCGACGTGTACAACAACGCGTGCCAGCCGCCGTCCTACGACCAGGCCGTCAACGGTCACCACCAGCAGCAGCAGCAGCACCAGCAGCAGCAGCAGCAGCAGTTGCCGCCGCCGCCGCCGCCGCACCATCACATGCAGTGGTATCCACCGGCCTCGGTCATATCGTCGTCGCACCACCATCACCATCACCACCACGCGCTGCAGCAGGCGTCCGCCACGGCCGACGTGCTCCAGTGAGGAGACGCGCGCGTCGTACCCTCCACTTCCGGTGCGATCTCGGGCCGAGGGCTCGTCCGAGACACCGCGCGGCCGCCCCGGAATCGCGCAACTCGTCGGACGCGCTAGCGACTTGGATTTTTCCGGGTCTTTTTTTTTTTTTCTTTTTTTTTTTTTATCGATCGTACTCACTTGTTTTTTTGAGCGTTAATGTTCTTGACCATTTTGAACACGCTAAAATGACGCGCGTTATTACTATACGATTATATAATTATTATTATTTTATATTATCATTATTATTATTTTTTTTTTCACATATTATACTCTTTATATTATCACGATATACTCTTACTACTCTTAAACTATATATACTCGCCTGTATATTATACACACGCATAGACTTCGGATAAGTATAAAAAGAATAACGAAAAAAAAAAAAAAATTAATAATAATTCTAATAATACTACTGACTAATTAATAATTATATATTTTTTAATACGACCATTTTACTGTTGCATCAATTACCTGCGACTTGCTGCGAGTGGTTTTGAAAATATTAACAGGTTTTCAACCCTTACGATTATGGCACCGATTTAATTGCCATTGTTTCGTTATAATTTGTAAAATTATTATCTTAACAACACTAGCGCTCAAACCATTTTTGTTGTTTTTTTTTTTTTTACTTATACATATTACTATTATTTTATGCTCCAGTATTAACAGTAATAAGAACATTTGGCTTTTTTTAAATTTGGTACAACACCGATTACAAGAAACATTTTTTAACATTTTTTTTTAATTGTAAGTACTTGTTTATTTCTAATTTACAGCGCTTTTTTCTTTATTATACATAAAATATATCGTTTTATAATCCAATCAACAATATTATGACTTGACATTATTTTGTAATATTGTTTGTTTTTTTTATATATATTCTTTTTTTACTATGTAGATATTATTTTTACGTATTATTATTCATGTTATAAAAGCGAAAATGGCATTTACAAGATGTTAAATTTTAAAAAATGTTTTATTATTATGAATTAAATCAAGTAACTATTAAGTACTCTTAGTTTATAGAGAGATGTGTGTTATCCGTTCATAGAGTGGAACCTATACTCATTCTATCATCATGTATCGATCTTAGATTCCTATAAATTAGTTTGTTATCTGTTTTTATAAATGTAAATAATTTTTTTTATAATTATAAGCTGATAATTAACATGATTTAATTTAATTATTTTTAAATATAAGACACGTTATTATAACAATTAATAGACCTATATCCATCTTTCCATCCAATTGTCCCTTTCAAATTTGACATATCTCAGAATCCCTCTCGTGTGTGATGTTGTCTCGACTAGAAATTATTATTTTAAAAAATCAAATCTATCATTCGCTTGTTTGTAGGATTTTTAAAGTTCTAGTGGTACTATTCGTTGCTTAACTAAGACCATGTTACCCAAGATTGACTCGTCGATCACACCCTGCTACACATAAAGCATTGGTACTGAAAGCCTGCATATGGGCCTAACGTAATTTGTCTATACTTGGACCATGTATAACTTGAAACTGTTAATTTATGTAGCAAAAGAAAAAACCTCATACGATCCAAAGTGTGAAGGGGTTCATGGCGAGGAGATGGAGAATATAAATACTGCATAATATAGTAATCAGATGTAAAATATTGTAGAATTTAAATACTGTTATTGACGTAACCGATTTGAGAGTAAACATTTTTTTTTTCTATTGAAACAATCAAAATCAATACAATTTATGTATAATAATGATTATAACATGTTTTAGAATTCATTAACTATGCCCCAACCCAATATACCAATTTAGTTATTTCGAAAACAATTCCAATATTAAACAATAGATAACAATAAACATTTTATTTTTATTTTATACCCTTTTTTAACAATAAATTAATTTTCTGATTAATGCTTACTCATTAAGAAGTGTCCTTTATCTATTTTATTTATTACGTATCTTTCACTGCTCATTGTTGACATATTGGGAAAACAACGATTTTGATCCATACTTGTTCTAAGCCAATTTTTTATCCTTCTCGTGGCTGAAAATGACCTCTAACATATTGCAGGAGCAATATTAATATATCCGCCTGTAGGTGGTATAAATGAAAAATATTATACTAAATGTTTTGTGATTGTATTAATACAATTTTTAAATTTATTGTGATCCGTCTTAAACTCCAAAACGTTGCCCTAAAATATCGGGAAGCTCTAAGAACTTTTTAGTTCAGCCTGCTCTCTGGGGCCCCTTATTTATTATATATTTCTGTAGAATAAAATAAAAACCGTTGGACTCTGGGACGCCCGCAGTGAAACTTCGCCTCCGCTACCCCTTATCCTGAATTAATTTGAAATGTACACATTCATGATCAGTATGACGAAACAAGATATACTGAAAACATATCTAATTTTGTACCAATTTTAAAGCACAAATTTGCGCCCCTGGCTTTGGCACAGTTCGCCATACCCTTGCTATGCCACTGGCCAGGGGTGTATTTATACCAAGGGCGCAATTTTAGCGAGTGGCCGTCTAAATCCAGTAATAATAATTGATAACTCATGAAAAAAATCTGTCGTTCATTTTTTTTTTTTTTATATACACACCCTTCTCTCACATTCAAGTCACATTTCCTGTTTTTTAATAATGAGCTTCATGGTTGTAGAAAAAACAAATTTTGCGTACGGGGCGCAAATTTGGTCCATTGCCCAGTTGCGCTATCGTTTCATGCTACCATGACTCTGTATGTTGATCCTGAACGTGCGCGGGGTACACAGGTAACAAACGACGACCGCGACGGTGCGGACGGCCGGAGTGTAAAATATTCGTTTTTATTTTTTATTCCACTCGACGGCGCTGAGCTGCGGCGGCGGTGACGGAGACGCGACGTTTCGTTTTATTTTTTCTTTCCACTCCGATTTGAATTTATATACGAATGCGGCGGCATGAAAAATTGTCCTTATTCCGCCTCCGCTCGCGAGCACTAACGATGCTTAGATATATATCGCATGCTACGGCGACGGCTGCTGTGTCGCTGTCGCGCGCACGCCGCAGACGCGATATAATACCGCGGAGTATGCATCCATGCGCGTAGTACGCCTCGGAGTGATCGGCTCGTGTCGACGTTTTTTAATAAGAAACTTTAACCTAACCCGTACGTGGGGGTAATGTAATATATTATAAATTATCTGCAATCTGCCCCCTTGCGGTGACGCGACCAAGGGAGGTGTATCGGGGTGTCTGCAGATCGTCCCCCTTGAATCGTATGCATACTTATGGACGACTCGTTCCCTACAACCGTTGCGGTGAAAATTTTCTATTTATTTTGAAATTTACAACGTTATGACGCCTTCGAAACGTGTACGTGGCTTAATTAGATCGTGTGCGATTTTTATAATCTTTCAAAAGCCAGCAGTGGTCTATTATTCGGAAACAAGTTACGGTGGGCTGGTTTGAATGAGATAATATCACTGTAGATACTCTGTGCACGAGACATTTAAAACTCTATGATCGTTAACTTTTTTTAAATAAAATCGAGAGAACCACTGGCGGACGCCATCCTTGAAAAAATCCTAGTTGCGCCACGGTAACAGACAGCCGTTCAAGTGCGTGGAATAAATGGCGACGGCAATCGACCACCGAACATTATGCTCGTGCAAGAACATTTTTATGGACATGTCCTCACTTGGCGGGTACTTCTCCAAACCCTCCGCACTAAAAATATTTCCTTTTTTTTCTACAATTTTTTACCATGTATATGCATTACTATTTTTGCGATTAGCGTGCTTTTTGATTAGGTGCGTGATATAAAAAAAATACCCCCGTGGTGTTGGTATTGCGTGGATCGCGGTCAACTAGATTGGTGGGATCAACTTGACGAACGTCAACTTATACTTACCTTCTGAAGTTAAAATAACGGTAGGTAATCGCATTGGTGAAAAATGATACACGGTCAAAGGGTGCGAAATAAGGGTGTGCTAATTCTGGGACCGGCCGTGCAAGTTTGCGCTAATCACGAGCTAAACATTGGCGTAAAAAGATGTTTAGAAATAATGTTTGGGCTGATTGGATATACGTTTCCGCACCTAGCACATACGTAATTATGCGAGAAAAATCCTAGGGATCTAACTATATAACTGAAAATGCTACTACTTGCTTTGCTCGCTATTCGGCTTTTTCCATTTCAAATTTCAACACACAACATTCATTCAAGACGACCGAAAGCATTACGTATCTATACATGCACCGATACGCCTAAACATGGTCATACTCTTAGCTGTTAAGTTGACATGCGAAGACACGCTTGATTTTCACGCATACGCCAGGGTGGTCTATCCCCCGCCTCCCGAACCACCCTTAAACACGGTCCTGCAGCTCGTTCCGTTCGGCCGGAAGGAGATCCGCGCCCAAACATCTACGTGTATATAGTATAATATACATTATAATCATTGGTATGCTACATCTTTGTGCTAAGATTATCGGTCGTGACGGAAAAATCGGTCGCAAACGGACGAAGACACGCGGTCCTAGCTTGTACAATCGCGATTCGCGCGTAACATATCTACGTAGCCGAAGCCCGACTCCCGTCCGTTTCCGGCCTGCCGTACTCGTATACGTGTACTACATCCGCCTTCGTCGAGAACGTAATGTTATAATATGATTACATACACGCGATCGTTATAATAATAATAATAATATGTGCGCGCGTAAATTGATACCACAAAGCCTCGGCCCTCTGCCGAGACCACCGTCACATTATTATTACACGGCCGTCGCAGGTTCCGCTTGGCGCCGCGAAAACCCGCGGATTACGCGCGCACATTACACTATTATGTGCGCTACGAGCTTTAATTAGTGCGTCGTGATTATCTATCTGAAGTCTCTTTCACCCCCGTTGTCGGGGCACATTAAGGACTTAAAGCCCCTCGTCCGCTGCCGCCCCGCGTACAGCCGTGCGTGCGTATAAGCGCCGTGCTTATCTCCGGGGCGCGTACAATATGACCGCTCTCGGGAAAATACGCACCACCAGCCACCCCATCCACTGCCCTCCTCCCCTTGCCGTGCGGTACAAAATTTTTTTCGTTTCCAATGATTTTTTTTAAGAATTTTCATCGTACGGTTAGGTTAGGCCTACGCGTATTTTAGTATCTGGAAAACGTACGATACGTTTTTGTGAACATTTGTACAGATTTATGTATTTATCATAAAAATCCAATATATTATTAGGTATTTACGGTACTTCTAAATGGGAACATTTACTCCAAAGCAACTCCAAAATTTGACTAGCGCCGGCTCAGAATTCCGCCATAATATTATTGAACTTTTTGGTTAAAAAAATTACTGCCCCTCCCCTCCAGAATTTTCCCCTGGTTACGCGGCTGCATTGGATGTTAAACTATATTCTGTTCTAAACGTCAACTATACATGTTACACAACATAGTTGTTCCTATTGGCTCTGCGAACAACCAATTTAAGTAGGTATGTCTTATGTGAACCCACTATATTCTCTTTTCGTTTGCATCATATTCTCTCCTAGATCGAATATTCACGTCCTGCTATGTGTCCGCCCGTTGTATACTTAACGATTGTATAAAATCTAAAATTCAACAATAAGCTGTTTGTGAAATTACTAGATTGCGTGTGCGAAGACAAAATATGACGTTATACGTGCTGACTAGTGACTGTAACAACGTTCCTTAAAATTGTAATTATCATACAGGTACGAATACATAGTTGACGAGCATTTTTACTAATTGACACAGGCGACCGATTATACTTCGGAGTTCCGCGAACCGGTGTACACGAGTGAAAACAATTTAAATAGTACCTATATGGCCGACGCAACCCTGTTGGACGTTGTATACATTATCGACAATTAACGATATATAAATTATGAAGTATGATGCACCACTCGACTGTTCACGCAGAGCGGGTGTGTTTTTAATTATTATATTCCACACGACCGTAGCATTTGAGTTTCAGTATTATGTTTTCTATCGTCGACATTTCGCGTCCTTTATAAGGATTATTTTTAAAAAAACCATATCTGCAGTCCCTTGTCCATTATTAATGAGTGCATATTTATCCCCTTATTATTATTAACTGTTTCCAAATACTTCTTCCGAGATCGACGAATTTATTTCTTATTATCATAAATCGCAAGCCAAACTCGACAGTAATTCGCTATTAAAAAAAAACAAAACACTATACGCATGGCCTAATATTGATATATTTTTAATCGGACCACGCAGAGCCGTACCAAGTAATAATTGAGTATGAAGCAACAATTTAAAAATCCTTCCACCACCTACAAATCTAATCATATTTTTGTTATTTTGTAATTAATTAATTAACACAACTAATCGATACATGCACCTCGCATATCGCGCGTAGTTTCACTCGAATGTTAACAAATATGTAATTGTAAGATAAAACTATTTTTAAGAAGTTAATTTTTTTTTAATCGCTCTCCGTTAGCTTTCGTTTGGCTCGCCCTAGAAAAAATTCCGGTCCAACAACTTTATAGCCCGGAATATTGTCTCATTTGATAGTGTAAAACGGTACGAATTAAGCTGCCCAATAGTATACAACGATTCATCACATTATAATATTTTCGTGTACATTGTGTGGAAACTATATGTACAGAGTCCAAATGTTTAGTATGCTAAACTAAATTATGCACTTCTCACAAATCTGTGTAAACGCGTGCGTGTACGCATTAAGTGCACACGCATTGTATAAATCCACAGTATAGTATTGTTAATAATTTGATCGAATTCTGTGCGTGGGAAAATGTTTTCGCTATTCTGGTGAAATCCGTTGTTATAATATATATGCTTTAAGAAACAATTGAAACTAACTAGAAAATAATCTATATAGGAAATGAGAAATCACAAATGAACAACAAATATCGATCAAAAATGTGCAGCTGGGATTAATGCAGCATTAATAGCAAAAGGATTCAGTATAGTATTTGTGTATAATGAACTGTAATGAACATAATCCGCGCGCATATAAACAATTTATATGAATTTTCGATTTTGTTCGCTCGAGTTCGGCCAGTTCAACTCGTAAATGCCAATTTTAGTTTTAAAAAAATGTAAAGAGGCTATAAAGCGTTAAAAAATGCAGTGTCTTTCGTTTACAAATAAATAATTTACTACTGGTTAATTTTATAAGTTACAGTTCAAAGCAACAGTTCCGAAACTTTTTACCCAGCTATGCCTTTTTTGGACCGATTTCATCCATGGTATACTGCTGCGAATACTAAAGAAAGAATGAATAAAAAATAAACACTAGTTCACCTAACACTATACTTTTTCATTTTTTTTTATAGGCCGTGGTGTCCCTTGAATGATTTCGCGAAGATCCCCAAGGGCACCACAGTACATAATTTGAGTATGTACTGATAACAGTATCGCTAATAAGGAGAGGGCGGGCTTAGCCACCCTTCAAAACGTTTTCTATTCTTTTATGAAAAAAAAATATATATATTTTAGTATCAATGAACATGGTATCCCGATTTCAATGAATTCCTAAAGATACCATAACTTTTTTAATGGATGTAGATTTTTTATTCTATATAATAAATGCGCCACTTCGCATTCATTAATACGATGGGAACTTGAGCCCTCCAGCAATGATATTTCTTCCTACTGGTGCCACTGCGACTGTCATCATACAATACATTTTATGTTTTTATGATTATATACTTCAGTTTTGTACACACGTTTTATACATTTGTAAAGATATTTAGGTATATATGACAAATAAATTGTATAAAACTATGAGTGTTGTTGATTGATTTGCCTGGGAAAAATTATATTGTATTCTAATGGAAGCCATTATGATAATGTATACTAAAAAACCAATTAACTAACTATAAAATAATCTATTGCGAATGACAAATACAACAAAACAAGTAAACACGAAAAATCGATAAAAAAAAACACCCCAAAAATGTGCAGGTGGAATTAATGTATAGCATGAAGAGCGAATTCATTTTATAGGGAACATTATTCTGTTGAATCCTTGCACTTTTATCGCCATAAGCTATACTCGTATTT
The DNA here is from genome assembly GCA_949715065.1 of Periphyllus acericola. NCBI lineage: Eukaryota > Metazoa > Arthropoda > Insecta > Hemiptera > Aphididae > Periphyllus > Periphyllus acericola. The sequence continues at coordinate 6,619,109 of OX454268.1, forward strand.
TTCCAGCATTTGAGAGTACGTTAGGGTCGATTATATTTTTTAGGAATTTCGGTAAAAGTAATAATAACGGGCTACACTTAAAAATTCGAATTGTATGTATAATATTTTTGTAAAACCATCATTCGTCGTGAACAATATTTTGTAATTTGTATAGGTAAGAGTCGAAGATAATTTTATTTGGAAGTGAAGAGGTTTTTACGGAAATCCAATTTCATAACTTTTACGTCGACGGCGATACACAGAACGTTTGTGTTCAGTACGAATCGAGAACCAACTCATGCTACGATACAAAATATACACACTTCCAAGTGTTTAACAATGGAAATCGCGCATATCCTAGCCTGATCTCCTCGCGGTGCAGATTACGGCGAATGGCTTTCGCGGGGATTTCACTAAAACCGCTCGTCGTTAGCTGAAAACCGACGAGTTGTGGCCGAAAGGGTATAACACTATAACCGTTTTACCTGCAGTCGCGCTAGCGGTACGAAGAAAAATGTGACAAACGTATGCAGGGTTTGAATTCGATTTCAAAAAATCCAGTTTACGAGCGTTAGGTTCCCATAATGACGACATATTATTTAAGAATAATATTATACTACACGTTTTCACGTTAAATTATCGTTGACTGTCAACACTATCCGAACCCCTTTTAAATATTATACGTGTATAGCTAGTGTTTGTGTGCGAATAAAAAAAAAAAACGTGCAACCATGTAGGTATATCTACTTATACGGGGAAACAAATAATAAATTATATCATGCAACACCCGTCTTTTGTTCAACCGACATTATCCGTAATGTATATAAACTTCGTGCCCGAACATATTAATTTAATGAATTTGCCGTTTCGCAAATGACGATTTGTGTAAAAAAAAAACCAATATGTACATCAATTTTATTCGTCATTCCGGTAAAACAAAAATATAGTGACTCACTATAATCACAAGTATAATGAACAACGAGAAGACGATTTTAAATATTATCGTATCTTTTGCAGGAATTATAGTATAAGACTTCAATTATTCTATTATTTAATGCGATAGCGAATTATCAGTAAAAGTATAATATATAGATAACCGCAACAGTTGTCATAAGAAAATCTCTTATTGGCACATTGTCATCAAGCTTTTATCTATAATGCAGCGTCATGTAAGAATGTAAGATACATATTATGTATTTATGTGAGAATAATAAATCACGGTGCGTGGGTGTTTCGTGATTTATTTATATTCATGGAAATATCTCGTCGTTACGTAATATCCGAAATCGTAACGTACAGTTTAACGAACCAAAAGCATTTATGTTCTATATATGCTTCACAAGTCAAGTCGACTATATTATGTGCAGTGTGCGGGTTAATAGATGTGCAATAAAAATGAGTAGTACAATAATGCAGTTATACACACGTCCATAAAAAACTTCCTAAAAAAACAACCGAAAGAGGGTCGGCGACGGCGAGGCAATAAGCTGCTTGTTAAACAATCTTATCTGCGAGCTTACGACAGGTCTTTAATCTTTAACGGCTTAATAAAAAGTGCAAGCGAGTCGTTACGTTCTGTATGCGCGAGTTCATGTCCTGTACAATATATTATGGTCGCGGCTTATTGGTGCGTGTACACAGGGATTCTGCATCGGCTTTTTATGTACGTTTAGAGCGGACGTATTTTTATTGCTCGGCCCGGGGACACGGCAAGAAGAACACTTTTATGCGCGTCACGTTTATTGTTTTTTAAATACGAAAAACATTTGCAATAAACACGTGCACTGATTCGTTTCATATACGGACGAGGCGTGTAAGCTTTGCACGGTAAACGCAAAGTTCCACCGCAACAGGGACGGATGTAGCTCGTCCCCGCAGAGCCCAGGTATCCCCGTTCACGAAAAAAACCCTATAAGAATTCTCTTTAGACGTTTTCGACGTACCATCCACGTGTTCAAACGTATTTAAAATCGATTAAACGTATAATTACAATGCGATTTAAACCGTGGCGGAATTACGTTGTCTTAAATGCGTGCCCTGTGAAAAAAATCACTCGTCCATTGCGTACAGTCCGCGGATCCGCACCCCTGTTCCACTGTATATACAGGGGTCACCAACTAATTTCTTTGGGGGTCCGTTTTAAAACTTACCAAACTTTCCGCGGTCCAAATAGTTTCAATGACTTTTACACACGTTAATAAATAGGTATAAATATTTTATACATTTATAATTGTACTTATTTATTGATTCAAATTGTATTTTACAGACGTTTATAAATGGGTATATACATTTTTTAAATTTATATTTATATTAATTTATTTATTTATTCAAATTAAATTTGCAAAAAAAAAGATTGCACTAGATATATTTAATTTTTAATGTGAAAAATTACATTTTTTAGTTTTCACGAGCTTCCTAATATTTGATGTGAAGTTGGGGTAAGTGATTTGCATTAACTCGTTAAGATGTTCATCTGTTAACCTAGATCTGAAATTGTTTTTAATAAAGTTCATCTTAGAAAAAGCGGCTTCACAAACATATGTTGATCCAAACATTGTACACAGTTTTGAAACCAGGCTTTTTAGTTCTGGATATTTACTTGGACAAACGTATTTCATCCAGAACTGATCGTACGATGTAAAGTGTTCACGACTTGAATACATTTTTCCTTTAAACTCGATAAAATATACTAAGTGAGCGAATCGGTCTACGCGCGAGTAACGGTGTTCAAATTATACGTGCGAGTCATGACGGGTTAAATATTTTTAATATGGAATATAAATTTTATACGACACATTTATAGTTTCTATATAATACAAATTTAAAAACTACTACGTGGATAACGGTCCTTAAAAAACGGTCCGCCAGTTGGTGACCCCTGGTATATAACATGATACGTACTCGATGCTGTCCGGAACCGTATCGCGATACAAGATTCAATAATTGTGCGAAATCAAATGCGTATTTTTTTTTGTATGATGCAACTGCGTCGAAGATACTGCCCTGCCCTGAGCGCGCCGAAGCGTAGGACATGCGCTATGATGATGATGATGAAGACTTAAACCATTCGCACCGTTCGCGTTGTTGTACAATATTATTCTTCGAATTTGGCGTGTGGCTTAAATCTGTGCGGTGCGTATGTGAGACGCTAACACGTTGCAGCGGCGGCGGTCGACCTGTGCTGATCCTGCGCGCTGCACGAAGCACGTTCGCGACATCCTCTAACTGGTTTTTAATGAGCTCGTCCCCGGTTCCGCGCGCCCTGCGCCCATTGTCCCGACGACGAACGCTAGGGCGCGTCCGCTGAAACTGCACCTAACCGATTTACCATCGTTTTGACGACGCGCGGAAGCCGTTAAAAATCTATTCTGCGAGTCAGGCACGGACTGCAGTGTCGTATTATTGTTATCACTATACACTCGTTCTCGCCACGTTTTAAATCTATATGCGTCGGATACGAGCGTACGATAAAGGTGAGGAAAAAAAAAATGTTGTCTAAAAAATCCCGTAAACAATCGACGCCCGTATGGTTCACGTTCGAGCAGTGTTTGGGTATTTCCAAGAGCACGATCGCGACACGTGCGCGCGAAAACCGGAACGTTATGATGGAACGCATTATGCGTTGCGTCGCCGCCGTCCAATGTCGCGAGGTCCTGGACTTACAATATCGCATCGAAATCCACGGGCACACTAATCATTCCAACAAATAATTGCGGGACATTTACAGCTATCTCAGAAATGTTTTTTTTATTACACTGCTATTTAGTAAGTTAAAATATCATACAAACCCATCAACAACATTTGTACATAATAATCAATACAAAAATGTTCTTATGATGGTATAATTATTATTATAATAACTTGGAATAATCACAAGATATAATATGGATCAATTCAACTTAAAACTTGGAATCAAACAGAGTGCATATATAACATATTATGAATAATTATTATACATTTTTAATTTTAATTTTTTTTTTTTTGCTTTCGTAATACTTTCTACGTGCTATCTCGTATGATTTGTTGTTGGTAATATAATTTATTTACTTTAGTTGCCGGTCGTTATGCAAAGTATTATAGTATTATATATCGTGGCTGCTGTGTATTGATAAATAATATTTATCTCGTTGGTAATGTACAAACAAAATTTGTTAATAAGCGTTTAATGCTATAATAGTCTTCACTCCCCGTCAATATTGTGTTGAGTAAACATCAATTTTCCCGTTTTTTTCAGTGTTAATATCTTACAATTTTATATTCTCGTCCAAGATTTCCGTTCGAACACGCTATTATTGAAATGAATTACTTATACACAGTAATTTACAATAATCAATATTTTAGTTTTTAAGTTTATCATAGGTAAGATAGGTTATATATATAGCCATATAGGTGTATGTGATATTTGCCCACTCCCCTAAAACCCACCCAGTAATGGGGCTCGACGAATAATTGAAGTCTTGAAGTCGGTTTTATACGATATTATAGGTTCCAAGCCCCCCGTTGATGTGACCAAATATCCAACATGAGCTATCTATAGAGTATCATATTACACCCGCAACAATTTACTATTATAGATCCAGTGACAATTCGGTTGACAATTTGATGTCCGAAAAGTTGTAAAAATTATACAACTTAACATTTTACAATAAAACGCATTAAAATTAATTTTATTTTGCTATAAATTTAAAAAAAAAAGTAATAAGTGATAAATTATTGAAAATATATTATGTTTAGATATCTTTTTTTATTAAGAACCAAAAAAAAAAATTGAATACACAATTTATAAAATATAAGTAAATCAAAAATGCACACAATTGTTTGATAATTTACAACTATAGGCCATTGACGATTTATCAATATCTATAAGATACCAGCTATATACAAGTAAAATATCATTTGCTCTACTCATGACCGCTTGATATTTGTATTGTTCCAAATGATTTTATACGTTTGCATTTAAATGGCAAAATAATTATACTTAAAACACTTGTTCCGTTAACAAAGCTGCTTCACGAGTTCAATACGGATCAAAATCTCAACACATGTGGATCACGTCTCTATATTATATGAATACTTATACATTTTTAATTTCACCTGTATAGATAATTTTAGTATTATCTCAACAGTTGGTGTGATAATACAATATAAATGGCTTAGAAATCTCAACCATATGATAGTATATGACGCCTATAAATGCCTTAAAACCGCCACAACCGCCAGCCACACGCGCCGCCGTGGTATAATGGATTATAATAATTCATAACGACGTACCTCCTGTGTACTACAGCTAACATACTATTATCGACGGTAATTGATATTCAACAACTGTACACTATTTTTAGAATTATTACTTAGACGTATCGCACGATATCATTATGACTTCATTAGTTCAGTAAGGGTTCAGTTTTTAAGTGGAAAAAAATTGCATCTCTTTGCACAACCGAACCGTGTCAAGTTCTACTGCACCGTATAAAAATGCATATAACTATACTGCACTACCCCCCGGCATCGCTCTGTGCTGCTATAGCGCGTGCGGACGAAAAGGTGTGCATCAAGCAAAGTAAGTTTTTAATAAAATATTATATCTGCTCTCGCATCGGCCGCGACGACGCCGACGGCTGCGCACGGAGACGGTTTGACGACGACGACGACTACGCGCCGTTTGAGTGACGGCTGTCGCGTCAAAACAAAATGTCTGCGCAATCCCCCTCGCCCATCAGCGTCATTCAGCCGACAAGGGGAATGGACGTTACGTATACCAATATGTACGCACACAAATCAATCGCAGAACTGCAAAACGTACATTATTGCTTTGCGAGTCCTTTTCCTCGACACTTTTTGACGTTCCAATTGCTTATTGCACACCGTCGAACACGAATAAGAACGGAGGTGCAAGTAAGGCAAAACTATAACGACCACCATACACATACGGGTCCGTATAGGTTTTAATGCAAACTAGTACGGCACATGGCCGCTAACCAGGTTAGGTATAATACGCAGGGGTGGACACTATATCCCAGATACTTTTATCTATATGACATATGTATGATCTATAGATACTTTTTTGCTTTGTGTCTTGTAACTTTTTCATTTTGTTTGCTTAAGTGTACAAGATAAAAGGTACTAATGAAAATACCAATAACAAGTCAATTTTAACTCTGCCTTATGTAATTTCCCTAGTCGGCTAATAGAAGTACAACATTCATTTAAAATATGTTTCGTAGTACAAGTTTAAAAAAAAATAGAGACTTACTTTGCAATATTCAATACAAATTATAAATTATTGTTGAATTTAAAATAAGAATGGGTGAAACTGGTCGGGTGAGATATGGGAATAGGTCATGACTTGAAACCAATTGGCTATCACTCTCAAAAAAACGATTCTGAGTAAAAGAGGTCAGGTGGATATCAGTTTATATTCCCATAAAATATAGATGGTCGGTATATTAGCTATTTATAAGGTTAAACTTTTAATTAAATGCTAAAATAAGTACTCGATATATTATCAATACAAAATATATCGATGATAAAAGTATATTTCGAATCGCTACGATTAATATAGGTTGAAGAAGAACAACCAAATAAAGAAAATCTTACGATAAATCTTGTATCCATGAAAAATAATTAAATCGATTATGACGAAAATGCCAGACGGCAGACGGTGCAATCCAGACTTGATATTGGTTGAAGATTTTTTCAATTTTTTCAGTTTTTCTCAATTATTCAAAAAACTATTAAGAAATTCAAATAATGACCTGTCTATATAGCACCGACTAGACCAAACTTATTTTCAGAAAAACATCTGGTTTGAATACATTGGAGCAATCCTTCTGGTATGAATCGTGTACAGTGTACACTGTCACTGGCAAAATAAAACCCGAGAACAAAAAATAATATCACCAAGAGGAACCATATTTTTGTTAAAACTTCAAATATATTATACATTAATGCAGTAGTTTATTAAAAAAAAAAAAATGCATTCCTATAGGTGATTAATTTTAGTAAAATATAATATTGTATGTTATAGGTGTCATCTGCTGAATTTACACAGTTTATCAAAACGAAAAATTAAATCAAACCATTTACATAAAAACAATGTTACTGCTTGCCGCTTGGTTATCCGAATAAAAGAACGCCATCTCTCTGTAATAAAAGTAAGTAAATATAACAATGTACGCAAATGTAAGTGTTAATAAAATCTTAGATTTTCACATTATCTCAAATAAATATAGTAACGGTAAAAAATAACAATAATTACCGCGATTTATTGCATTGAGAACGTACGTAATGTTGTACAAAACAGTTGATAAATTAGTTTTGAGCACGATATCACAGGCATGATTTGTATTTAAGTTTTTAACGTTACTTGCAATTTCAATCAACGCATTAAGAAGATAAAAAAACAAATAGCGATAAAAGGTTATTATTACTTTCATTTCTTTTTTCCGTTAACCACGCGAATAATTACTCTCATTTCCATGGTAATCGCTGTTATAGAAATAAGGATTTTGCGCAAAGTTTGTGTAGTATTTTTTTTAGGAAAATATTGGCGCTGTGTACTTGACCTTAGAGTTGTTGTTAGATCTGAATAATTTATTTCAAGGCAGCTAGAGCATCGTGCTAGGCTGCTATTTATAAATTACAAGACTCTTATGATAGTTTGCTTACCCTCGACACCTAGTAAGCTTCATTGTAATAGTTTTCATCTAATTGTTTCTTATTCGATCTCAGGTCCATCTTGTAAATTGTTTCCTCTGTCTCGTGTCGCTAGAGTCGAAAGGTTTTGATAAAAAACAATTGAAATTGCTTTGAAGAGTCTTTTGCTAATTCGTGACTTTCCCGTTGCACGAGTATTGTAATAAGAAACTACGTTTATTAGTTAATTATACCGTATCTCGGAGAAACGTTCCTAACGGTCCAGATGTATTCAAAAATTATAAATACGATCGTAGAAGTAGAGAAACTGTGTAAAGTTATTAATACTTTTATCTAGGTTAAACGAGTCGAATTCATTAAGACTTTAGACTAGTAAGTAGTAATGAAGAAGTCTTGTGCCCAACGGTTTAGAATAATTGAAATACCATTTCAAACTACTATACCACGTCGATAAAATTAAGAAAAATCTTGTTTTTAAGAAGAAAAAAAAGATGAATAACATAAAATAAATTATAATACAATTCAATTGAACAATCAAAAGCAATAAATACATTGCTTTCATTGACTTGTAATAAACATCATTGTTTATTCTCGAACCAGTCGAATCCCATTAAATTGTCGTTAACTCACTGGCCGGAGATACAAAATTTAAACGAAACGGAAAAGTTTCGGGGCTCGGATAAAAAAGTAAATAAAACAGCCATCGCATGGTTTGCTGAAAGCCAGTGCCGTCCCGAGGGCAGGGCAGACGGGGCACACGCTCAGGGTCTCGCGCCTACAAGGGCCTCGCGTATTAACAATAATATAATATATCGTGTAAATAAAATATTTCCAAACATTTTAGCAACGACTTAAAATTGAAATATGTCTCAGATAATATCAATGTTTACATGGTAAATACGAAAAATAAATACCAACACTAAATTTAAAGAAAAATAAAAACCAATTTAATTGGTTATTATTACAGTACCTGATCGTATTTACCATGTAAACATTGATTTTATCTGAGACATACTTCAATTTTAAGTCGTTGCTAAAATGTTTGGAAATATTTTATTTACACGATATATTATATTATTGTTAATACGCGAGGCCCTTGTAGGCGCGAGGTACCGTATCAAGAAGCTAACGATATAATATGTAATAATAACCAATTAAATTGGTTTTTATTTTTCTTTAAATTTAGTTTTGGTATTTATTTTTTCCTCGAAATGACGACGTCGTCAAACGTCGATAATAACAACATCCCATATATTATATTATATTATATTATGGTTATTATTATTGTTACTTGATTTAATAAAATGAATTTAATGACATGACTATTCTATAAAAAAAAATTAAAAAAATAGTGTATCTATGGATTTCTATATAATACTGTAAATCCAGTGCCTCGAATTCTAATGATGCCCAGGGCCTCGCAAAACCTGGGAACGGCACTGCGGAAAGCTGCTTCGGCTGTAATGCTGTATAGAGCACACCGTAACGAACCGCATTAACGTGCGACTGCACTTACTAATTGTGATTTGTAACTGCAGTCCGAACACAGATGTGCGTCGATATGCATACGGGGAAATTGAAATTTTGACACATTAGGTACTCAACATTTTTTTTAAATTCCGTAAGACATCGAGCGCGCAACAACAACTGTACGCTTGACACTATTGCCTTTATTATCAGCTATTTCCGGCCAGTATATTCACCCCGAAACTAAGCACGGATCGCGTTCCACGAAATGTTCCATCGAAAATACTTCAGAAACTGCAGTACGTCACCATAAACTTTCCAAAGAAATAAATAAACTCGACGCGTCCGGCCGAAACGAACAATCCGTTTAATTAGTTATTATCCGTGGTAGTATTATAGTACTTTTATTACAAAAGAATTTTAACTTGCACAAATGCATAATAATAATATGTACTTGTACGGTGCACTGTACTCGGAACACACGTGTACGACGTGCAAAAAGCAGATCGAGAGATTTATCCGTGAATTATATTATTTCAGTTAGTTCTCCTCGTTCTTTCAGTATTTTCTAAAAATGAATAATTATTATTTATTACTGATATATTATTATATTATTTTTGCCCGCTCGTTTTCGCGGTCTTAATCGATTGTTCGGCAAAAATCTGAATGCCCTTTTCCCTAATGGTTTAATTAAAATATGTGGTCGTTTGTAATTATAATTTATTCGACTTTGATCTTCACGTGTTTTTTTTACTCTATGGATAGGTCTCCGGAAGCACCGAATGTTTTCTCGACTCTCGGCTAATTTAATTCAATTAGTGACGTCCCGTGTCTGTTACCGATTTAAATTGCATAATTGTTTCTTAATAGTCCATTAGGTCCTCAGAATATAATATCAATCTGCAAAAGATGAAAATATTAATGAGCATTTAGAAATGTATTGGTTTAGCTTCACGATCGTCCACAACTGTTATGTTTGTTTTCAATACAGACAATCCCATTATTGCGTAATCGATCAGCAATACAGTCCGCTATTTGATTATGAGTTAATTTTTTCCTCCTAATGTTATTTGTTATAATCGAGTAACCTATATCATAAAATATAATGTAATTTATACCATTAGTGAAGACGCGATGACCGGAATCAATTGCCGTAATATGTATTTAATGTTTTACCGTTCGGCAGTAATGTCATTCAATTTAAAATAATATTACCTTTTTTTGTCGACGGAATCTTACGTTATGATAACGGGTACTTCATAATGTTAAATTAATATACGAGTATACATAGGCGCCCGCTAGCTTTTTTAAAATCAAACATACGACATAATGACACGAAAATTAAAATTAAAAACTTTTGCGTTTTGTTCAGGTCATTATTTAATGTTTCACGAACCTTGCCCCCCCCCCTAGAAAAATGTCTATGTTTATATATATATACATATTTACTAATATCCGATTAGACATTTAACCCTATTGATCTGCACCCCAGTGTTATCGAACATTACTTTTATAACCTGTTGTGTAGATCAGTGGTCTTCAACCTTTTTGGAGTCACGACCCACTTTTTTAGGCCTACGTTTTTCGCGACCCACGGCCACGTAAGCTTTGTAGGAAAACGAAAAAAAAGCTATAATCGTAAATTATTATATTCAATGTCATACTTCGTAAAATCATACCAGCGTAAGAAACATAAACTATACTGTGTGATATCCATTTTAATATTATTTTATAGAATATAAATTATCTAATAATTTTTAAACTGTGTTTTCAATTATTAATATTCCAAGTAATAATAATTAAAAAATTGTTTTTATACTTTATATAATTTTATAAACTTGATTTTTATTTTAAAAAGATGACTTATCGAGAGCCACCGGTTGAAGACCCCACAATTTACGTGCAATTGGATGGCTGCGAAACGACCGATATCGGGATAGTTTTCGACCGCAGACGGAACACCTACCGACATCTTGCGTACCGCGGCGGAAACAGGCGCGACTCACGTACGCGCGCTCACGTCACCATCTAACCAACACCGGCGGCGGCAACGACGCGAATTCGCTTTACCATTGATTATAGAACAAGTATAATAAATTTATTCCGTAGTAAATTTACTGAACACTTCACGTCCGCGTTTAGAGGCAAAGGACAAGCGCACGCGGAACACGGGGACGTCGATACGGAAGAAATGCTACATCATCGATTACTATTATTATGATCTACGATCTACGGACGCGATCGAACGTTTTTTCTTCCGACTCGCGGTTAGAGCACAATTTTCGACGTGCTTACCGCGCGACAACGGGGGTTAAACGTGACAAGACTTCCAGTACCGATCGTTGCCCACCCTTACGTCGCGCAACCAAAATGTTGTCTTCGCAACAATCACCACCACCGACGACGACACGACCCGTTGGGCGGCTTACGATGTGGCGACGGCGCAGGTAGTGTTCTCCGACCGGTAACACAACCAGCCGATCTGGGGTCAAGTCAAGTATTGCGAGTTTTGAAATCATCGCGGAGCGCACCGGAACGTGGTTGGCCAATGGTTCCGGTAGATGGCGTTCACGCCGAACGCGTTATTGTAACACCGGTAACGTATTGATCACTTTGACTTTATCTATTCGCGTGGTTGAATACGAATACGTTATAGTTCGTAGGAAGTATGACGTGGTTCCTGCGAAACTCGCGATTCGATTGTTGATTGCCCGAAACACGTTTCGCGTATCACCTGTTGAAAAGTTCTCGTAGACCCTTGAACCGAACAACGAACACTTAAGCCCCTAAAACTGTTGCTTTGGTCAACTCCGGTTCCCTGTCAAAACGAAAAAATCTTTCGCCTTTTACTAAAGATTTCCGTGGTGGGGAGCACTCAAAGGAGTCTAGAAAATAATTTTTTACATTGCCTGATTTCGATCGGGCTTATAATTACCATTAAAATTCAACTTTAAAAATAAGTTACTCGTATTAATTCACGTTCGCGTATACCGCTGCTATACGTAGATTGGTAACTTGTTCAGCAGTCCACGTCTGTAGGTGCGACGTTCGCTGAATAGCCCCCTTGAAGGTCGCTCCACACTATGCGTGTTTCGCGTTTCGTATTTCGTGTTTTCACGTTTCGTGTAATTTCGTGAATAGTGTGTATGACTTTTTCAGGAAAAATTTTTTTGTGAAAACTGATTCGCGGTGTTTCGCGACCGAGGCGGTAAATTTACGAAATCAAAGGACACGAAAAAATAATTTCGTATTGTTAACGAAAAACACGAAACGCGCATAGTGTGGAGCGACCTTTAGACGTAAGCGATTTCGGGCGCGCAAAGAACGCGTGATAAAACTGTACGTTAAAAGAAGTGTCTGCCGACTTTGAACGTCTTTAAACCTGTACGTATTTATCGTGCGTTCCAAAACGTTATCGATTATAATAAATTGCCTTTAGACGACACATGCCTGCAGTACGTGCTTAGAACTTGCACCGACCGGCGCGCTTCGATTTAGAAAATACGTATTAAACATTTGTTTTTACATTTTTTAACTTAAAGAAAACAGTTATAAAAATGGGTGACACACGTTATTGGTCCAAAGATTTCACAGCTTCATTCTTAGAAAAATACCATGAATTTCCCTGTTTATGGAAAATAAAATCTAAAGAATATTTAAATAAAAATTTAAAAAACGACGCGTATGACGACCTTGTGGAATTATGTAAAACAGTTAATCCTGATGCAAACCGTGACTTTGTGGTAAAAAAAATTCAGGGCCTACAAGGATCATTTAGGAAAGAACTAAAAAAAGTTTTTTTCTATTAGATAAATTTAAACATAATATACCCATAGACGCAATGGCAATTTTTTGTTTTTTTTTAATTCAAACATAATTAAAAAAAGTTTTTACTAACAAACTTCACAACGGTGCGCTTCGATCACTACTAATAGATACAGGAACTCACGCTAAAACTGTGTGAAATACACACACGCCAGGCGCCATTCCAATCGCGCGCGAAAATGCAGAGTTTTGACCTTTAAGCCCGATTCACACTCACACGATTCGATACGACACGGCACGACTAAAATGTGTCCAATACACATATGACCGACATTGGCAAGACGGCCACGACAGTTGTAGTACTGTACAACGCGCATTTGTCTACACGTTTAGTTAATCGAATAGGTGTTTACGATTATAATAATTACAAATTATTAAAATTTATAGTAGTGTTTTAAAATGTTTAAAATTTTATCTTGTAAAGATTTAGCCATAATGGCATTATTGCTCGATGAAGAAGAAAATATTGACCATGTGGCGAGTAAAAACCGTTCTATTTGGGTTCATGACATTTTAAAGAAAAGGAAAATTGATGGAGAATATGTGACTTTATGCAAAATGTTGGAGGATCACGAGGAAAATTTTTTTAAATATTTTCGAATGACCAGATTCCAGTTTAATGTTCTTTTTTTAAAAATTTAAAATAGTATAACAAATTATTATTAATAAATAATAATATATGAGTTATAAAATAATAATATTATGAATACATAAAAATATGTATATTTCAACTAAATTGATTTCGACAGGCACCGACAGACCGACAAAACATTCTTTGCTCGAATGTCGTGTCGTGTCGTGTCGTTACGGAACTTGCCGGATCGGTGTGAATTACCGTATTTAATTATATTGATATAATATTTTGTCGTGCCGTGTCGTGTCGTATCGAGTCGTGTCGTGTCGTGTCGTGTGAGTGTGAATCGGGCTTAATACGCTTATAAGTGTGAATCGCGCTTATACGTACGCGCTTGGATTGAACGCGAAACAGAAAGGTAAAGCGCGCGCGATTAGCGTGTGGTATCATTTTTAACACAGTTTTGGCAGTTTTGGCGTGCCACGCGCAAAGAATGTTATTAAAACCGCGCTCCAAACGCGTCCACTCCAGGCGCGCCCAAAATAATCTACGTGTAAAGGGGCCTAATAGGTCGAGTAGACTACGGCGATCACTGTCGGTTTTTCAGTCATGCTCAAAGGATTACCGCGAGCATTCGTGTCGTGCTTTGGACGGTCCATCAATTCAAACGTGCGTTTAAGACCTGCGTTAGCCTAACTGTTACCGGAATAGCTGGACGCATATTCTATCTTGCTTGATTATTTTTGACCCGATGAGATTAATAATTTTTTCAAAATCAGCTGATGACTAGGGTTCGGATTTGAAGGTAATATAATCAGTAAAAAAAGGCATTTAATTTATATACAAAAGCAATTCATAAATATAATACAAAATAAACTAGTAGGTATTAAAAAAAAAATTGACTACCATGTACTTTGATAAGCAGTTTTCAGAAAAACGTTGACGGTTTGGGCTTAAAATATTTTTATACATCGAAAAGGATCGTTCTACTTCCACCGAAGTTACAGGGGTGTATTTCATACATAAATAATTATCTAAATTAAGATGACTACTTGATAAATCGTCATCGATAATACGATAATACGTAAGCTGTGTATAAAATTATAAAATTAACTGAAAATTAAACACAAAAAAGGCATTTATGAATACAAAATGCAAAAAAAAAGCAAAAAGGCAAAATAAAAATGCATCCATCATCTAAGAAATTAAATGAAACTCATTTTTGATTAATAAAAGAAAGGCATTTGCCTTCAAATCCGAACCCTACTGATGACATTCTCGTAAAATATTGATCTCCAAAAACGTTGAACTTCTTTTTCTTTATTTTTCATAAGTTCGTGCATTACAATTTACAATAAATGATTATTCATAATTCACCAGTAGATAAATAAATTGTTAATACTGTTGAATTGTTTGTATTTAAGCCAAGACACTACGTTTCGATACTAAAGTATAAAGTACAACTTTACTGTGCTCGACTCTGGGATGGGCTCGAACAGCTACGCATGTATATTTTGTGCGTCACACATACATTTTGTGTCCACAGTCCACACGAACAAACAGAATTCGTCCGAATTCCACGCGTGCTCGTTCGCGTTCGAGTGAGCCAACTTCGTACGTCGCACTGTGATCGCTCGTGTGTACGTGGCTTAATAATAATGCTAATTGAGTTCTGCGTATGACGCGGAATCTTTACTAAACCTTATATTACTTAGAAAACGCATTTAGGACTCGTGCTCTTGAAGTTCTCCAAAATGTAGTTAAATTATTTCCATTTTAAATATTAAATTTTGATACACATTTTCTACGGCATTTAATAAAAATAATTACATTGAAATAAAAGTGTTGTTGTCAAAACTGTAGGACATCACCGGACTTGGATTTAATCTGGAAAACAATTTTCATTTCGTTCATTTTTTTAACTATCTACCAGGTTTGGATCGTACTCGTATAATTAACAAAATCAAATCTGAATTATTTATTGTTCCACTGAAACTCTTGGGATTGCTTCAAATGTTCGAATAGAAATCATCTTCTGTTATTCGCCGATCGTACAGTACGACTGTGCGTATATCTATATAGTTTATATTATCTATACTTTATAGTTTGACATATTTATAAAAAAAATCTAAATATACATTTATTAAATTTCAATTATGCATCCAAAACCTCGGAATTTTAAGAAAATGGCAAAAAAATTGAATTTCTTTTTCTCATTGACAGTAACATGGAACGGATTTGTGATTAGTGATGATCATACGAGCATCGTACATCGAGCTTTAGAAAAAACTGCAAATTGCATCGAAATCCCAGCCTTATTAATGAATAATGACCGGTATTCATCAGTTTTTACAGTTGTCTGTTAAGCCTCAGTCTGACGAACGTTTGTAACCGTCGTTTTGGATACAATCAATGGTTATAATATACATTTTTACTCTATAATCAATGGTAAAATTTATCTAACGCAAGTCGCTAGTTAATAGGCATTTGGTAAGGATTAAGAATCAACAAATTACAATAGGTAAATTAATTTGATGGTTACTTATAGTTTAGTACTAATTATAATAATTTAAGTACGAGTGAACACAGCGCCGGTGGAAGGGCAGGGCAGAAGGGGCAGCTGCACAGGGCCCCGCCATTTTAGGGGCCCCGCGCCTAAAATGGCATGTAATAATTTGTAATACTATAAATTTGTTTTTAATATTAAAAATACAAGTCCCATCTGTAGTGGTGCCTGGGTTTTTAATGAAGTGCATATCAAAAAAAAAAATAATGTAACCAATATATTATATTACGAATAATTTTATGAATATTTAATTATAATTTCGATAGAAATCAGAAATGCGATTGTCGTTTTAAATTTACGATAATGATTGATGAATATTATCAGCTTATATAATAATACGCGTGAGAGTAAAAATAAATTATAAGACTGACTAACAACGTTAACGGCGACGTCTAAAATAATTCTTCTAAAAAATCTGCCCTGGGCCCCGCAAAATCTCCCGCCGGCACTGAGTGTACAATATGATCAACTGTACATTATTACAGAAATTGATCAGTCGTTTATTCATTTTTTTTTTTTAACTTCCACTGCTCGACTTCTCTAGAATACTCTGTTATAATCGATACCCTATATAAGTTAGTAGGTAACAGATGGCTTAGATCATATTTATATAAATTGTATAAAAAAGAACTGATGTTTTTGACCATTAATTCCGGTAGATGGCGTACAACGACTACAACCCTATACATTCATCGGTACGTTACAAATTACTGCGCAACAATATGTTGATTACTGGAATAATGAATAAATTCGTCTGTGAGTATGCATACTCATTGTGCGTGTTTGTAAAATTACATAATTTAAACATTTCATTGTCAAATCGCACGCAAAACAAACACTTGCTGAAATTGATATTCTCATATATCTTTGTAACGAAGGCACTATACATAAACCCCTAAATGGGGATGCAACGATAACTCCGGTTCCCTGTCAAAACGAAAAAATCTTTCGCCTTTTACTAAAGATTTCCGTGGTGGGGAGCACTCAAAGGAGTCTAGAAAATTAATTTTTGAAATTGCCTGATTTCGATCGGGCTCATCTCAACTAAATAGTACATTATTAAGGAATAAGGTTATACTTTTGAAGTAGGTACATGTTTCAGTTATAGATAATGTTCGTTACCGATTATCAATGTATAATGTGTTGATTTCAATGATGTACGTAGTATTGTTTATAACGCGAGCGTGTGAATAATAAATAAATAAATCATAATTCATAATTATTTACAAAATATTTGAAAATAAATTTTTTAACGTTTTACATCAATTTTCAATATATTTGCACTGAAGTGACGAGTTAATTACAACACCAAATCGTGTGAAGCTGTAGAGCATTTACACCTTACGGCAGTACAAATATAATGTCTTGTTACTATTTGAATACATTTTATTAAACTTTACTTACGTCATGTTATTAAATTATTTTATAGGGATATTCTAGTTTTTACCCACATGTCCACAACTAAACAAGTACTCACGCGCCTATACTATTCAAAGTTCAAAACAAGAATGTCGAATAGTAAATTGAGCGTTCTAAAATTGAAAGAAAATCGACTGTAACGTATAACAACACATCACTGTCTTTCGCTTTCTTTATATATATATATATATATATATATGTGTGTGTTATGTGTACTTCTTGGTTGTCGATTGTTCGAATTCGAAAACGTTGCAGATGTCTGAGCGTGTTTTACGGGTTGGCGGCGAGGATAGGGTGGGTGTTGAGTCACACTTAGCAGTGTGTGCGATGTTCTCTCATCCTGTATGTCGTGCCCCCTCGCCTCGTCCACCGACCATCAAGGGGATGATTGATGATGGCCTCTCTTCTTTAACCCCGTTCGGAGGAGAGTGAAAATAATACATATATACACATACGCTCACGAACGTTTCGACGAGTTGTGCAAAACGACGACGAGCGGTTCGTCGCTCTGGTATGTCTAAGTTGCTGTCATGGGTAGGACATGCGTGAGAGTGGATACTGGATATCGGGAAACGCGTATGTACATTGTACAGATATATAGATTATAGATGGATTATGTGTCTAGTCTATATATATATATACTCGTATATATATATATTAAATTATATAATGTGTGTGTGCGTGTACACGTTTGGGGTCCAAAGGACACGCCGAGCGCTTTGTACCTAATTGTTGCGATTTGATGTCCTCGCTGATAATATATTGATTTGGACAGATGGTTAAATTTGCTTTATAAGTTTAAATAGTTCGTTTTATAATTTATTTATTTTAATCAGTATTATTATTATAGCCACCGCTAAGCTCCGTTGCGATAAAGGATATTGGTAAACACAATATAATTTGTTTGTGTACATAAATTATTATACAGTACATAAATATAGACAATTTTATTTGTCATCGTTAATTTTCAATTTCATGATTTATTGTAATTATAATATGTTCAGTGCGCTTAATCTGTTGATTTTATTCACCCGACACCCGACTGATCGGGCACTTTTTAGTATCTAATACTTTCGTGGACAAATAATATCAGCTCGTTAAAACAACAGGAATCACTTGCACGGTTACACATAGCTGTACAATAATTGCATCAATCACCACCGACGCAATTATTAATAAAAACAATTATTTCGTGTTAGTTTAAAAGGCATGATCACCTTTAAGTATTTGCACTGTATCAGTACTATTTGATATCCGTGAAAATACTTAAACATAATTATCTAAAGCATTAGGCAAGTGTCGGACAACTGGACAAGTGACTACGAAAAGTAACCACGACCCCAGACAAGAGCAATAACTATTAGGACAACAGCGAATGGTTGAATCGAGATTTCAAAAACGAAAGTGAACTGCATAATTATTTCAAATAGGTTGACGAGTCACGAGCGTTGTAGTCGGTACCCAGTAGCCACTAGCCAGTAAGTATACTAAGTTATTTATCACTATGTAGATACTAGAAGATATTTCGCTGATAAAAGCCACAAGTCGTTTTTACGAGAAATTTAAAACGATGATAAATAATTTCAGCGGAACGTTTTTCGACGAGCAACACTAGTCTCTTGCGTATCACGTCTACAAACATTGTGTCGGACATATTATATAATATGGTAATCGATAAATATAACATGGTGCGTGTCCAACAGTAATAAGCAGTCGATAAGAACATTTATCTTGTTGTTTTTTATTTGTTTTTCAAGCGATTTAAATGTTACAAATAAAATATCTACATCATGTTGACGAATAATTATTCGACAATCGCCGGAGTTTAGAATATTGTATTGCCTTCGATCAGCGGTGAACAGCCTAGTGATGCCATCTGGCGACGACAGACAATGGTTGTGTTCAAAAAACGTTTTACCGGATTTTTAAAAATTATTTCACTTAGTTCGACATTGTTCCATTTGAAATCGTGTTAATTTAATTTATCGTGTTTTTGTAATAAGAATGACCAATATAACCTACATCACGGACGACTTAATAGTTGTCACAGAAACATGATATTCCAACTGTACCACAATCAAAATTGGATGGTAAAAAGTCTAGACGACGGTCTACTGTTTGTTATAACTTATAACGATATAAGTTTTATCGTTACGTAGACGAATAACAACTGTCGGATAACATTTATCATACGAGCATAAACATTTTTTAAAAGCCATCGATATGTCGTACAAACAATTGTACGATAATTTTCAAACACGTCGTTACATTTTTTTTTTCGTAAATATTTAAATAAGTTTAATTTTGCCTCATTACGACATACCACATGCAATACACTGTATACATGATATCATAGTATTATTTTGAAATGTTTACTCAATTTAAATAATTTACCTTTTAACATATTATACAAGAAATATAAAACAAACAAACAAATATAATTGGAATATTTAACTTGACATTAAATTAGTTATTTTTATTCTCAAAGACCAGTAATTAAAACAAATAAATAAAGAATAATAAACGACTGATTCGAACTGAAGTGAGAACACTTTTCACGAAGTGAGTTTAGATGTATAAACTTCGAAGTCGCTTTTTTAAATTTTGAATTCATTAAAATAAACTACATTTTATCTATAAACGTTTGTGCAAATACCACAATAGTAGCTGGTACATAGTAGCATTGATTATAAATACTAGTATTTACAATCAATGATAGTAGCTTACGTCATCGTAAAGTGAACGTGCATATGGTAAATTATGATTATTAAATTACCTATTAAATGTAATTGGGAATTTGTTTTCAATATTTTTGAATAAGACAGAACTTAAAAATGCTATTGATTCAAGAACACCATGAATAAAATTATACATACCAACGTTAACAATAAATCACATGGCTATGGAATGATAAGAGATAAGAATCTATAACTTAAGGCTAGTCCACACGATGATACAAATGTCGTGGCATTAAGTTGCACGACACTGTCAAAAATTTGATGCCGTAGTGTCAAGTGTCGTGTGCCGTTCACGTGTAGTAAAAAAAAATGATGACACTAAAATAGTGGTTGTGTTAAGTATTTATTATCTTATCGTTTTACATACTATTTATCAATTATCAATCTAATTATGTTTTTTTTTTACTGTCTATTGAAACTACAATTGTCTTAGATTGAAATGGCCAATAATTACGTTTTAAACGCAGCTGTGGACGTTTTTGAGCAAATCATTATTTTTGAATTGGAAAAAAATCAAAAAAAAAAAGAAAATTGGTTAGAAAGTGGGAAATGCGTAGGGATGTATCAGAAATGTATTAGTAAACGTTAAGTACATAAATTTTAATTAATATTTATGAATTTAGATAAAAAACAATCAATATAACAACGGTTAATTGATAATATTCAGTGATAACGTGACACTATGTCAGACACCTAGTCGGTGTTAATATATTTTATATTTTTACGCAGCACTGATGTCGCGATATCATAGCATCGAGACACTACGTTGTTCACACGGCAAAGGAAATTAGATGAACGGAATCCCTACGTCACGCAACGTAACACGTAACACGTCACACGTTAGTGTACCGTGTAATAAGTATTAACATCACCTACTTACAAAGTTGTTCTCATTGAATGTGAGCCCGACCGAAGTCAGGCAATTTCAAAAATTAGTTTTCTAGACTCCTTTGAGTGCTCCCCACCACGGAAATCTTTAGTAAAAGGCGAAAGATTTTTTCGTTTTGACAGGGAACCGGAGTTGTCGTTGCATCCCCATTTAGGGGTATATGTATAGTGCCTTCGTTACAAAGATATATGAGAATATCAATTTCAGCAAGTGTTTGTTTTGCGTGCGATTTGGACATGAAATGTTTAAATTATGTAATTTTACAAACACGCACAATGAGTATGCATACTCACAGACGAATTTATTCATTATTCCAGTAATCAACATATTGTTGCGCAGTAATTTGTAACGTACCGATGAATGTATAGGGTTGTAGTCGTTGTACGCCATCTACCGGAAATAACGGTTAAAAACATCGGTTCTTTTTCATACAATTTGTATCACGATGTAGAATGTAGATGCAACGGTGTAGTGTGGCCACTGGGCGCTAAAGAGCGAGTTAATTTGACGACATTTAGTTACCGTATTGTCCACCAGGAGTGAAGACATATTATATTGGCTTCTATATAGTATAAAATAATATTATTATAGATGCTTGAATATATTTATTATTTAATATTTACACTTTTAAAATTTGCAAAAATAAAATTATAATTGTTCAACTATAATAATATAATGTTATATGATATTATAATATACGAGTACTAATACAGTAATACGTAATACTCTACAGTCTATACGTATAGGGTACTTATTAGTTAATACCTACCATTGATTTCAGAATAGTAAAATCTAAAATCAATGTTATAGTTAAAATATGTTGTAAATTTAATGTTTTTATTTTTATTATTATTTATTAACCACATTAGGATTGGTACATTTTGTACTTGTTCTTGCAAACATTTCTCATATACATTGTGAATTAGGCATGATATTGAATTAAATTAATAAAATATACGCTAGTGCAGAATAAAAAGTCTTGTTCGTTCTGTGCTCTGTTCCTTTACATCCCACTAAAACACACGAGTGGGATCAAAATATCGTCGAATCATGTGAAATAAATGTTTTGTACCTAGGTGTAGCTCACTGCTCAGGATATGAAAAAGTTATAAAAACTTTAAAGCTGAAAAAACCTATCAATGTTTCATCCATTAGAGGTAATTATTAAAAATGAATAAACATTTTAATTTGGCATTGTATGACATGTTGTCGACAACTGTTATGTATACATTCATGGGTCAATGTTTTAATCGGTTATAGACGTACTGTTTTAATTTTTATACGTAGTATAATAAATATTCAGTAGGATCTCGTGATCATGAATTAATGTTGTTATTCATCATGACAACTTTGTAATTAATATAAAATATGTTGTATTTTATAAATAAAATAAATACGTAATAAGTCGAGTCGCATACTTCAATATTGAATATTTCAGCTAATATACGAGTTTATATATAATGTATAGGGCTCGGATTTATGTGTAAATACATATTTTTATCGTGATTTGATAAATTAATTTTGATAAGTGATAAATTTGTTTCAAGCGATTTTCAATACAATGAACTATATTCGATTTTACACATTTTTCCATAAAAACATGTTTTTACATATTTCTCAATAATTCCATTTTTTATACATATTTAGGCAATTTGTTAATATACGATTGTATTTTTCAATTGTGTAAATTTATCGTAATCTAATATTATTATTGCAAGTATGAGTTGAAGTCGAGCGTGCCTTTAGTCAAAAATAATCTGTGTTACTGCCGAACCTTAGAGCATTGACAATTTGAATATCTTTATGGTATCTCATAGCTATAATTATCAAGAATTATAAGGTTTAATTTCCTAATAATTATTAATTTCAATTCAAATATCTTAATTTTTTTAATTTCATTTCTTTGCCACATATAAAGTGATTTTTATTATTACATATATATTACATATATTATATTAATACATTTTGGTTTTTTAATACATACAAATCCGAGCCCTATTAATGTATATTATTTATAAATATTTATTTTAAATAGATTAATCAATTTCCATAAAATGCGTAACCACTTGCGTCTATGATTAATAATTTAGATCAAAGCAATTGATATTATCATTATTACTATAATAATACATATTTTGGTCTTGGTTGGAAACATCACAATTCACATTTCGTAATAATACCTTACATACGATTCTTGTACGGGGAATGAATAAACTTATTTACTGCTTTTTACTTATGTACTTAGTACTTACTACTTATGGTATGACTATCAATGTGACTATGTGCCGCGGTACTCTCATGGTGTATGAATGAGTTAATTATTTATCTGTTTTTGTTATTTTGGTGCAGTCACAAATCGAGCCATTATTTTTCAAAATTAAATCGTAATTAAATATTTAAATGTGTTAATAACAAATTAAAAATTTGAATTTTATCGCTGATCGGTTTAAAAATGTTCATTTCATTTTTAAGTAAACATATTATTTACGATAAACGTCACTCGTCAGTGTTAAAAATAAACTCGAACCGACGCACAGTAAACTGTTTATTATTATATCTATATCGCAGATTATTATACAATTAATTACACCATACAGGTTTATTAATATCAAAATATATCATAATATATTATAATTTAAATTATTATATATTATAATATTATTATTGATTAAAAATGAATTGATGCTTAATAAAATAGAATTATTTCCAGTACATGTTGCAACGGATAAAAACAACAACATTGATAATGTTACGGGATCTTCGGCTCTTAACTCCGGCAGATAGCGTGAAAATATATCCACAATCGATAGTGAAATTTGCCCGGGAAATAATTATATTATCGTAATACCATGGACATTCATCATTGAATCTGAACACGTTACAAATTTATATAAAATCGTATGACTTGTCAAACTGGCAATTTTATATTTAAGTCCTCCAGAACATTTTTCGTGTACAAACGATTAAAATATTCTCATAGGTCTTCAAACCGAGGATGATATACTTTAACTTGTAATTGTCAAATTGTCACCATCTCCGGTTCCCTATCAAAACGAAAAAATCTTTCGCCTTTTACTAAAGATTTCCGTGGTGGGGAGCATTCAAAGGAGTCTAGAAAATTAATTTTTATGTTGCCTGATTTCGATCGGGCTTATTATTCCAAGTATGATCAATTAATGTAGTCGTGTCTCGTGTGTAAATCTTTCACAGATGCTGCGTTCTAATTACTAAATAATATATTATCTATTAATACGACGAGTGTCAATATCATCATAACTTCCCGACACAAATAATAATGTATCCGAAGGATATTTAGTTCCATCTTCCATACTCCAATATCATAATTATTATGACTTTATGGAGAAATCACGTTTCAAATGAACTAGTTTAACAATATCGAGACACATTCAAAACGCTGAACATGTTTTAATCGGGATCGTCTTGAAATTAATTGTGACGGTAAATGCTATAATTAGTTGGAATTGGTGATGTGATTACTCATCAGTCATCATTGTAAATTGTAAATTATTAATTTATTATTTATTACGAACTATTGCGCTAATACATTATGTAACACGCGATTCGCGCGAAATTTGTAAATGAAGATTTCATTAACATTTAAATAATTATTGCTCGTCTAGGTATTTCATTGACCGATTGTAGGTTCTTAAACTATCGGAAATCTTAAGGATCAACGATCGCAACTTTTGAAAAACCATATTATCGTAACGACTTGTTTGGTATTTAGTATTCATATATTATGTATTCATAAAATGCGCACAACTTGAAATATAAACGTAGAAAATGTCATGAAAATAAACCAGAATACAAAATACAGGCGCAATATAAATTTAAACAGCGATGAAATGAGAGATAAATGACCGAAAAATATTGGAAGGAATTCAGCTTGTATAGGCGTTTTTGTATGTTGTTGGTATATTTTTTGTTGTTGTTCCGAATGTTGTTGTCTTCTTATTTTTTTGATGTTGTTGGTTTATTTTCTACAAGATCAAGTTATTTTTAATTACTAAGCGTCCGACCTGTAGGCTGTAGTGACGAGTTTACTGTGCTGTCGAATGAAACAAACAATATTAATCTACACGACTGGCACTTATTTGTTTTTCTCGTTTCTAGAAAGCTTTCGTGTCTCTTTCAGGCTTGTAATTCGAAAATATCTTACATTTTTGATGGATTCGGAATGACGACGCTTCCTAATTAATGTAAAAGTGTGCTGGTGTTATTGTTCAGTTTTGTTTCCATTCTAACCACGTTACTAATATAATATAATATAATTAATTTTTAGGAATAGTGAATTGTAGGTTGCATGTTTTCAATAATCATTCAAAACATAGCTAAGTAGTATAGAAATGTTTCATAACACTAGGTGTATTCATAATGCTATTTGCATATTTAGCTGACAGCTGTAGTTTCCCTTTTAGTGTATATTTTGTTTATTTATTATATTTGCATTTTTCACACATATAAACATATTATTAAATATGAATTTGCTATGGAATGGGAAAAATTGAAAAAAAGAAACCGATTAAAATGATAATAAAATTAATAATATAAAGATAATAAATTTATTTATTATATCATAAACTCGGTTACTACATGCATTTAAAAATATTTGCAGTGGACTTTTTGTTTTGTTTAGAATAGCAAGCTCGAAAGAAGTATATAGACTTATTAATTTAATTTTCAAATTATTGGTTTCTTAATGAGAAAATGAAATATTTTTAAAGGCATTTTTTTAGAGCTTATATAATTGTGATAAATTTATAGGGAGTTAATGCATGAACTTTTCAAGGTTTTTTAGAGCATAAAGTCCTTAGCCCTAAATTATGTTATTGCTTTCGTTTTGTAATCGTCGGGCTATCGTTGTTTTTAGCTCTGGCTTTGGTGATCAAATTTAAATCGACACATTTGAGGCACCACGTATCTATTTACGCGTAATGGTTACAACGTAAGTTTCGATTGTCTTCCGTTTTTTTTGTAAATCGTTTCCGCGTTTACGTTTATTACAATACGTTCGGCCTCGTCGTTCATTGTGATTTGTGTTGCGTTCTTTGTTAAAAAAATAATGCAATTTATAAACATTAAATCGACGGAAGGGTAGCGGTAAGAATAAAAAATATGTTGGGAAAACTCAGCAACAGGTACGCGGCCGGAACTCGTCGTGGTCCACCACGTCGGCTACGTATCCGTTCGTGCCGGTAGATGGCGTTGGCGGGTATCGTCGATTGTGCCACGCGGTCTCGACAAGGAAAATTTGCGTCGGTACCGGTCGGCGGGTGGTCGGCTGCACCGTCGGTCGTAGGCAGCGGGCCGACCGGGTCGGCGAGACTGTTCATATTCTGCTCAGCCCCGACGCCGTGCGCCGGACATCGGTTGACGGACAACTACCGTCCCTTGGTGCGGACCGTCCGTTGTGCGTAGCCCGATGTCAACGTAACGCTCCCGACTTCGGTCGGTCCCTGATAAGACGATGATGTCTGATCGTTCGAGAATGATGTTTCATTAATTTTATCTTGGAGGCTGGTTTCTCATTGTATAAGTTAATCCCTAGTTTCAAAATGTTTTTCGTATTTTCTCGTTTAATATCTTATTGTTTAATTATGTTTGATGAGCTGCAATAGTAGGACTAAAAGCTAATAAAAAAAAAAAAAACCTCAACGACATCTATGTGTAACTTTGCGCTTGTTGATTCACTTGACGCGAGCGCAAAGCGATAAGCGTACACCACGCCGAGATATAAGATACTTTCTTACGAACTGAGGTATCTTGGTTCGTGGCGTAAACTGTGGTAGACAGGTTCACGAACGGTTCGTAATGGAACGCATTTAATTTCGCTTGCGTAATCGCTTATCGAAGTAAACTACTTTAGAGTGGCGCGCAATTCGTTTGAGGCGATTCACGCGATAAATTCATGACGGACGGTCCTCGTGAACCTTGAACCGTAGATGCCAACGTGCGTAGTAATTAATTATAAATAATTGCCCGTTTTCGATCGCGTTGCCGCCGAATCGAATCGTTTTCCTGATGTATGTTTACGCAGAGGGGAGGTGCGATCCGAACTCGTCGCGAGAGCCCTGGTTATCGGACAAGCTTGACTCGAGCGGATTCGCTGCGACTGCATGTACATGTCACGCCGGAGAATGTCGTCCACGGTTTTTGGTCGGTCGGCAAAGTGTTGGCGGTAGTACGGGTAAAAAGTATTATAACACAGCCGTCAACGAACCCGATGCGATTTGAACCACTACGATCGTACGATTTTTCAGTCGAGGATCAGGTAGTCGCGTGATTGCGGCAAGGTCGAAAACGAGCAATCAACAATTCGCACTGCGCGACAATTGCGGACTATTTCGATTGTTACGCAACGCGCAGTGCTGTGGCGAAAAAGTTTCGGCGGGTGACCCAGGCGACGTGGTTGCGAACGATTACGATTGCTGTCGACCCCGAGGACGGGCAATTACGCTTAAACATAATTGTGCAAAATACGCGAACGATATAACGTGATAGGTGTACGGGCACCGCGAAACGCGTTTCTTGTGTTGCCATCGATCGAGCGGACGGACAATAAATATTTCATCAATGACGGCATTATAGGTATATTGTCTCCGCTCGACTTCGGTACCGATGAAATGAACGCAACTACCTACATCGACCATCGATCCGTGCACAGCTGAGCAAAGCGTTTAATTTACAACACAAGTATTAGACCATTAAATTGCATTCGATCACCTCCGACGGTTGCACAGATTTTCGCCGGCAAACGGTGATTTCGGTCTCGTCCGTTCGGTAGATGGCGCCGTGTGTTCCGCAATCGCGTTTACCGTCCGTCGCCAGCAAACGCGCTATTAGTGTTGTGCCTTTGCCCTTGCGGGTCATCCGTTCGCCCTTCACCTCGTTACCGTCATATTATAGAGTCGGCGCGCCACAACACGGACGTATTGCAACTCTCGTTTTATCTGAAAATAACATCCCCCCCCCCCGACGACGATTTAGGCTACCGCTCCTGATGTTTGTTTACGCCCGTGATGAAATAAAAATAAACAAAACAATATCGCTTTCCGCAGTATTATTATAATGTAGTATACCTGCAATTAATTCGATTACGAATCAATCGGTTGGAATGAATGATGTTAAAATAGAACACGGCTTCGTGTTTATACCTTCGCTTAGTAAACATGGTGGGGAGTCGACGCGAATTGAAGGCGGATCCATTATTACGATTTACTCATTAGGTCGGTTGGCATTTTTATGACGCCGACAATGACGTCTTCGGTTACTAATTAGTCCTACCGACTGCGCGTGGAAATTTATTACGAATTTTTACCCAGCTTTCGGATGCGAACTTTTTTTTCACACCGAGTTGGACTGAAAAACTATCGAGGAGGATAACGCGATAGGTTAAGTCGTGTTTGTTACTTTGTTATGTTTTCATCCTGTGACACATGTGTTTATCGCCGACTGATGTTTGAATTAGCTAATTGTTTCGGTACACATTTACTCAAATATTTGAAATACTGCAGAGAAATTATTAAAAAAATTACCGCTCGAATGCACCAACTCGACAACATTTGTTATCAGAAGAAATAAGTCAGAGTCGTTTCGTTTGAAACATTTAAATAAAACAAGCTTTAATTTGTTATAAATATTTAAAATAATTTGATAAGACAACATTCAAAAACATGTTTATAGCAAGATTTTTTTTCTTAATTTTCATTTGCTTTCAATTTTTATTTTATTCTTATATTCGTATTTTGTATTAATTTATGCAATCAGTGAAATAACTGAGTATGTTTTTTCTCACAACATTTCCAGCAAAAAGGTAAGAAGCTTAAACTCTAAAATGATGTCCGCATAAATATTAAATATCATATAGTGTATACTTGTCTTCAACTAAGTGAACCCAAAATGACTTAATTTTATCGTAATGTATTGAGTAATAGCACTAATAAGTATGAAGCTAATACATTTTTTCAAAATCAAATTACAAATTTGTTCTAAATTGTTTTTAAATTGCAACAAAAAAACCAATTTTTATGAATTTTCTTAAACAACAGATGAGACTCGATTCAAACAATAAGAACATGTTTATTGGATTTTTCCAACTTGCAAAAAGACAAGTCAAAATCGTGTTTACAGATATGTAGGAAAAAAACTTTCGTAATGTTTAAAAAACCAATACAGTATCTAGTATCCTTTTTAAAAACCGAGGGGGTCATATTCAAATTACGCGCTCCTTGTGCCCGGACAGCTGCAGGACCGCTGAATCCTGTTCGCATTAAATGTGGCATTTAGTACACGAATTGCGATCGAGATGAAGCGCTTTGGTGGCTGTTTTTTACAGAATAGATCGGCCGGCAAAATCCGGATGCGCGTATGACTACTATAGTACACTGCGTACGGTGATGTTGCCTTGGAAACGGCGGCGCACCGAGCTCCGCGGGGACGACCGCGCACGGCTTGTCCGGAATCGCATCGCATTTGAAACACGCGTAATTAACCCGGATTAAGCCTGGGGCCCTGATGCTGAGGCTCGCAGACGGGTTACTACATTCTTGTTTTCAGCAAAAATTTGTTCGTTTCGATCTTTTCGTCATTTACAGCCGTATAGGTGATAAATAAAACTGCGATTTGAACTATGAAATATAAATATGATAGAGTGACACACGTCACTTTGTGTTAAGTTAGGTTTGTGCTGATACCGATTACCAAATACCAATGGCACACATAGGAAAAATGTCAGGGGGGCAAAATAATGTTAGCAGTAACAATAGTAATATATAACAATACTATATATACAATATACAGCTATATCCGTCCTAAGTATTGTATACATAGAATAGAACAATATACATAGCATATACCTTATAAAATCATTGAAAGTTGTAACATACGTACATATTAATAAATCAATGCGTTTATTTTTTTAAGGTATGTTGTATAAGGTATGTAAAAAGTATTATATAAGCCATATTGTAAAAAAAAATTAGGTAGTAAATTTGGCATTATAATTAAACAAACATATTATATACATACGTTTATTTTGGTAGGTATTTTATTTAATTGATTAAGTACGTTTTTCTGTTGCTTCAAATATGTTTAGAATATCTTCATTATTAATAATAATGTCACTTTCAGTATTTAAATGCTTAAGTATACGAATGTCACCAACGGATGCTTAGAGCTATTTTTAAAGTGTTTTCCCAATTTCTAGCCTACGCCACTTGCCGGAGTCGGACGTCGACACGTCGTTATTGTTCTGCTCGCGCTATAAAATAAATAAAATAGTTTCGTAGATTCGTCAAAGATAACAGACAGTAAAATTAATAATTTGTTACCTGCCCATTTTGATGTTTAGTTTTATTTTAATATTCATTTTGTGTGTACAGTAAAGTAATTTGATGCCTTGATGAAAAAAATTAAACCAAAAATAATGCCTTATTATATTGAAAAAAATATCAGTGAAAACAACTATTATCAAAAGTTGCTTTTATCTTATTCTTATTTTCAGCACTAAATGTTTCATGGCGCGATTGGATCGATTAAACACGGAAACTCTATAAAGTCTATATAAACTCTATATAGAGGTTCTTTTATTCAAGCAAAAGTTGCTTTTACAATTCAGCTTCTACTGATGAAATTGGTATTTTCTCTTCGCCTTATGGATTGAAAATTATAAAATCAAGGCTAACCAACTACCATACGATTATATACATACGTCATTATACATAGACACGTCAGATTATAATATCGGAATATTTAGCATAGTCAGTCTTTAATGAAGGTTTGAAGTTTGAACCATTACAAAACTCACTGTTTTACGAATAATAGCGTTTAGATATAATCTGGTTGATTAATTTTTCATTTATAAATTTACAAAATAAAATGCACAACTATTAATTCTAAGACCTAGTGTTTGAAAATTAGCAAATATATTCTATTTAAATTTCAACCACGATATAAGTGGTACGTGAAAACACTAAAATCCATAAATTACTTTTCTTTTTTTAATACCTACGTATGAATGTATGATTTTTGTTAAACATTTTTCGACAAAACATGTCTACCTAATTTTATTTTGTTATTATTATTATAATTATTCATGATGTAATGTAAACTTGGTGTATTTACAATATACACATTAAATTTAAATACCTCAATATTATAGGTGAAAAAATATTTTGCTATGAGCTGTTGAAACGGAAAAGTAAAGTTACATTTGGTTTGTTTACATTAAATAATTAAATGTAATTTAATTTGTTGTTATTATTGATTATACAAATAATTGATCGTGTATTCGTATAATACTATACGGTATAATTATTTATACCTATAATAATATAATTTGAGATAACCTCGTGTCTTGTGGGTACAAGAAAACTAAGGTTTTTTTTTAAGTTGGTTGACAGTAAGTAATCTAGATCACGATGACTTTCTCTATTGAACAAAGAGGCCCACATTTATGCAAACATTACAAGCACAAATCACAATTCAATTGATGACATAATAAATATTATATAAAATAGTATAGAATACGAAATCCTTATCAGAAATTTTCGCTTTCCTGATGAATAAATAATATATTAAAACCTCATCGGGAGCACAATATTATAAGCAGTAGATAGACCTACTATCCTACAGACTACCATCATAAAAAATATATATATATATATACCACACAAACAATACATGTTTTATTAAAACCAAAGAACCTCAACAAACACTTTAAAATATACAAGTAGTAAGTAATAACTAATCTATACTGCAATGTTATAGAATTTTATTGATTTTCACGTAATTTATTTTCAAACATATAATTAGAAAATTAATCCTTAGCTAGTTTTGTTTTCAGAATTTCATTTAGAACAATATTATAAGGAATACGCTGAAATGTTTTGAAAAATAAGGGTTACTGCTTCCCCTTTTATAAGAAACCAAATTATACTTAGGTTTATTTGATTGTTTTCAAATTTAAATATGCTCTATAATATGAGAGGCTCATTCTACTTGTGTATCTGTATCAATTCTTTACCCATGTTTGTATACATAATTTAAAAACATTAATTTTACTCTCTGAAAAAAAAGTTTTTCTATTACACTCAAAACAACATATTTATACTTTACTTGTACAGTGATTTTACATTTTAAATTTCTAGTATTCTGAATTCGTGTACATTATGTATAGATTGTATTTATTGTCAATAAAACAAAAGAAGAAAAGATTCTATAATTGGGGAAAGTTTCGTTGTTTATAATGACGAGTTATTTTTTTAATCTATTATTTTTTAGTATTTACAAGACAATATCTTTTTATTTTTAAAATAGTTTGATATCATATGAAATAAAACTAAAATAAAGTAGTTTTTCATCACGTTTAAATGTCAGTTATTCGATTATAATAAAAATAATATCCTGTATAGGTAGTGGCTTGTGAATACTCTGAAGTCTGAATAGTGGTTTACGGTGTGCGAACAATATAGTAGACACTAGAATACTAGATAGCTTGTGATTCACAGGTTGTGAAAGTATGGCATACTGAAAAATAAATCAGTACAGTTTGTACAGCTGAGTGCAATTCGGATTATCGAGAGTGTGGCAATTTGAAATGACTAATTCTAGCGTGTAATTATATAAGAATTATTATTAATATTTATAATTGTCCATAACATAATTCATTACACTTTACAATCGTTTACATCCTACATAATGAATATTTCAGTATTATATTAATAATTAGGTACGTATTCAATAGTTTTTATTAAATGTTATTGTATATTAATATTTTCTGACATTTAAGCCTTACAGAAATAAAATATTCACTAAAACGAATATGATCAAGTGAAAAATGACAAACCTATTTACGTATAAACATGAGAAGATGTTACATAATTTATATTAACTATCACATAAAGTTTTTAACACTCATGAATCATACAACTCATTATATGTCAATTAAAAATGAAAATTATGTAACAGTATTTATAATTAATTGAAATATTCAAATAATTGATAACCAATAATTTAATAAGCATTATACTTTAGAATGATTCGTTTTTTTTTAATTTTAATATTTTAAGCTAGTCAGGTGTTGTCCAATTAATTCGGTAACATTTAGATATTAGATACCAAAATGGCTGAATGTACATCGAAATACGCATTATTTTATTAAAAAAAAATTAAAATAAAGTTTAATTCGTAATCATCTTAAACATATTTTGGTAATCAAACATTGTTATAAGAAAATTAAGTTAAATTAAATTTAAAAAAATATGAGTAATAATCATCACATCATATTTAAGTATTTCAACATTAAATTTGTGACACCCCAAATTTAACCTAAAGTTAAAAAAAAATGTATACGAAATTTGAACAGATATAACAAAATTAAATTTTTAACGCACAAAATTAAACTAAAATAATAACACATTATAAGTAAAACTATATTTTCTTCTCAAATTAAAATTGTCAACTTATGTACTTTTTATGTGAACAAGATATTCAGTAATTTATATTTAATAATGTTTAATGATAGTGCATAATATTTTTGCTACACTTGAATCATTATCTAAAATATAGTGGTATTGGTATATTACAAATATGAATATTTATTTGAATTATCTTAAACGTCTTGATAAGCATTAATTTATATGAGCGTTAAATAATTTGTATATGCCATGTTTATATGACACATTAGTCTTAATCAACTGACTGCCGAAATTTGCTTAGAATCGTTCTGGTTTATTTATATTAGCACGAGTTAAAATAACAAAGAAAATATGTAGAATTTTTCTTACTATCATTATTGCTTAGTTTTGAGCGTTGACTGTTGAATCACATTGGATATGTGCGATCAAAATAATTACTTTTAACGGTAGTAAATTTAAGAGTTTCTTGAGTTCATTCAACATCTAATTTTTTCAACATGATACCAAGTTTTTAAATTTCTCTAACTTTTTTGTACATTAATATTTTGATAAATATTGTTGTCATCAAAATGGATGTCATTGGTGTCTTAAGTCTAAAATATTACGTTAATAGGCAGTGTTGTACTTTTTTCGTTAACATGTTTATACTTCTAAAAATTGTCGGTGTGACATTCTCTTAACAAGACCTGCTTGTCAGTTTAAAAATATTTGGTGTTAAAATGACTTTATGTGGTATTGTCAAATAAATTATGAATATTATTTTACAGTTACATTACAAAACCCTAATTTTACGATTGATACACTTATAGTAAACTATAGTAAACTATTTTCTTTTCGTTTAAAGTGTTACTTTGATTAACAAAACTTAAGCATAATGGTTGTTATAACAATAAGTATTGTAGGATATCAGCAACCAATGCAACACCCTTATGGTGTTATCAAATCTACAAATAACAACAAAAATTACATTAGCTACTAAACACCCAATGTAATGTACAGTTAACAACAATTTTTCTACGTGTTTGTCTAAATCAACTAATATAATTAGTCTTATTGTATAATTTACTCTCGTATATGCAAGAAGTACTTAAATATTTTTAATTAGTTCATAACGATCTCTTATGAATATACTGCAGGTATTAACCGTTCTATTCATCTAGGTCTGTCGTTTTTCGTATTTGCTTCGGCTCACATGGGGTGTCAAAGTCGACATATGTACTAGGGAAAAATTCGCCGCCGGAATATTTATGTCCGTTAGGATAAGTGATAAGTATAACCTTTCTCGGCGAGTACAACAACAGTATTGTACCGTAAATTATAATTTTATTAATACGGCTGAACGTGAACGCGACATTGTACGCATCTCGTCGAACAGCGTCATCGTATACACACGTAACATTCGTAATGGTTCGCAACGTATCATTACGCCTTCTCGGGCGGGTGAAATTTCGTCTGTACGTCTCGCGCGCGGCAGATTTCCGAAAACAGCTTTCTACATTTCGGACGATTGACAGACGGCGATTGTCCGGCACCGAGTGGTACATAATGTATGTTTATGTACGCGTAAAAACACGGGGTACGCCGCGCCGTCCGCCCAGTGTATAGGTTCTATGTACGGCTCCTACGGTGGGTATTTTTCGATATTTTAAAGCGGTTAAAACAATTAAACAGGGCCAGAGCGAAAAAACACTCGTCGCGTACGTGCAGCACGCAATGAGTACGACCGCGTACGTACGTTGACCCTAATAAACAAGGTTGAAAAAAAAAAAACCGGTCGTCGCGGACCGGACCGAACGACCCTTGGCGGTCGTGTACATATTTTTCTAACGGTCTCGCGCGCACAATGACGACGACAACCCTTTTTTACGCTTTTTTTTTATTTTATTTTTTATTTTTTCCACAACAATCGTCGGCCGCTTTTATACGGTACGTTATTTATTTATTATGAAGTAAACGGGCGAGCCCAATTACAATGTAAATGTGGAACATACAAATATATACATAAATTATAGTTGTTTTGGAGGTACAATTAGTTAAATGATTAAATTACTAATATAAAAATTAAAAGAAATAATAGAATTACAAATAAAAATATCAATATTAAAATTATTTACATGTTGCATTGATCTAATTAAAGGAGCGTTCTTATCATATAGAGTATGCTGGAATGGCACATAAAATGTATCTTTCTGTCTAGTCGTATGACCAGGGACTAAAAAAGATAAATTTTCCAAAAGATCTGGACAGTAAATATAACCATTTGGTAACTTATATATAAAACAAACGTCATGTTTTACCCTTCTGACTTGAAGAGTATCAATATTTAAATATGATAATAATGGTTCATATGTCAGTGCTTATAAGTCTCAAAAAGCGATTTTGAATCGCCTCTAGAGAACGAATAGGACCAGATGTGTGTGGAGACCAAATTATCGAATTATAATCCATAATTGACGTAACGAAGGCGCAGTAAAGTGATTTGAGGTCTGAATGACTGTCATGAAGCATTACGCGCGCGTCGTGTAACGTACGTATGTTTGTTTGCGGTGTTGGCCGAAACAATATAAAAAATATGAAAACATACGAGGACCGCGCTCGCCATATCTCATCGCGTGATATGCGAACGAAAAACGATTCGCCGTGCAGTGCGCGGACCCGAAAACATCGATTTACGATTTTCCGAAATAGTAAAAATATAATAACCGCTACAGCTCGTCATTTTGCAGCGGCCGCGTTTACAATACGTTACAGTCGGTCATTTGCTTCTCTCGATTTTATCGGCGTTCACCGTGCACACTAAATGCCCCTCGAAAACACACCCTCACGTGTATACATTTATATATTACGTACAGGGGAAGGGGGTTGGGGTGTAGCAGCGAGTGGTGTGCTCCTCATCCGCCGGGGCTTTTGCATTTTATAGATTAGACCGTATACGTATATAGAGTCGGCGGCGGCGGCGGCGGCGGTGTGCGCGCGTTCGCGTGCCGAGGGTGGCGTCGCGCCCCTTTTTAGCAGCATATACATGTACTGCACGGTCCCCGCAGCAGCCCTCTCGCGGTGCGCGCAGCATCAGACGCCCGGCAGAAGCGCCGCGACTCCCGGACGTCGACGTCGACCGCTGCCCGTTCCGTCCGCGACGTCACATCAACCGGCCGCGACCACTGCAGGTACGTATGTCACAGTCTCGTCCCGTTCACCGTCATCGCGGTGCAGTTAACCGTACGTTACGCGCCATAGCTGCATAACCACAAGTCCTGCAGACGCGCGTTTCCATTGTTTCATCGCTACGTCTTTCGTCGCAAACGTATCGATTCCTTATACTTGGCGTTTCGACGGCACACGCGTAAAACATCCGTCCGAATAACTTATTGACCGCAATACGTTACTGTAATAATAACAATAATAATAATAATTCAGTGTACGCGGCGCGTTTGTAGATCAGCAAAATGTATATTATAAAACGATCGCGCGACGTTTTCGAACAAGTATTGTTGCACTGCGACCGGATGAGGAGCATATTATTCCGACCAACACTTTTCATTCTTAACCATGTAACACTCAGGTGGACGACCTGGACTTGGCAGGTTTTCCGCATATGTTTCGCGTGTTACGCCTTTGGAGGAAAACCGCGGCTTAAACCCAATAAATGTATTCTAAGATGTTACAATATTTGTGCTCGTTTTTCGCGTGCAAACATTAAATTCTATAATTTGTCACACACACACACGCGTGCGCGCACCACCGTTTTCCGGAAACGTCCCCCGCCCCGCCATGTCACTCCCTCATCGTTGTCCGCCCCGGGCTTAGCAGCAGCCGTGATCAATACACCATCGGCCGCCGCCGCCACCACCGAGATTCGCATCCGCTGCAGCCGAGACCACCCTCCCCGTGCACAACCCCGCGGACCACTTTCCGACCAAGGTCAGACGTTCGCGCGACATCATCCCTCTGCTCACGCCTTGTCCGGATATTATACAAACGCTCACGTCGCCGGCACACGTTCATTTCGTTTTTAGAAGCCCCCAAAGGCTTTGATGTATAATTACAACAATTAATCGTTATTTTTTCGTTCCCCGTTTCACGCGTACACCTTCCCTCCGCGCACACACACATGATTAAACATATGTTTTCGTCGTCATTCAAATCTTTAATTTTTTTTTTTCGCACCTGTTTGTCAGTATGTAGTTTTGTTTAAGTGTGCGAATCACACTTTTTGATTGTTTTCTCCGCTCGTTTTCAGCTCTGTAGACGGCGGCGGCGGATGGTCCATCGGTCAGCAGCAGTGTAACGCATCCGTGATCTACCCTGTAGATCCGGGCTTTTGTAGAATATTCTATAAGTTTCAGAAGCTCGTCTCTACAGGTATCTTACGGATGGAAGTTTACCCCGACCTGCGGCGGCACGCAATACGTCACGCATCTGCAGACGACGAGCGACGGACGGGCGGAAGTACAGACATGCAGTATATACAATACTATATATATTTATAAATAAATAACACCTCTCCACTACTGCCGCACCCGCTGCCACCACACCGATAACACAATAATATTGTAATTTTCAGTTGCATGATTTATCTAAAGGTGTATAGGTTAGGTTAATATTATTATAATTGTTATTATATAGAGTTTTTATTCTCATTATTATTTCTATTATGTACAGTATGAATATATTTATGTTACATTAATATGTTTTCTATTTCCTTTCGATTTTCATGTAATATGTTTAATCATTATTATTTCATTCATTATCCGTTCGCGGATTGATAAACTTTGCGAGAAACCGATTTTGAACATTAAACGAAATTTCCTACTATGTAATCGATTGTCAAATAATTGGTTATACGTCTATCCTTGAAAATAACACTTTAGTGTTTTTACAAGGCTTTTACCTATTTAATACTGTAACTTTTTTGGTTATTTTGTAAGTATTGAGTATTATGTTTGCTTGTTGCAAAAATGACTTCTAATTTTAATCATTATTTAAAAATGATAAGTTTATTTCAATGAATTATAAAATGGTGCAATTTTAATAATATAGGAAAACCTGGAAAACAATCAAGTATATATCGTACGTGTGTATAAGATTTTTTTATTAGACATTATATAAGGATATAATTGATATAGTTGATATGCAATGTTTTTATCGGATGTGTTTGGATTATATAATAATAATGGTTCATTTAAATACGTTTAGTTTTTGGCCAACTGGTATACGGTTGTGATAACAATGCATAAATTAGTGCGGCTACAAATAGGTCATATTAGTTGAATGAGGAATTTTCAAGTGCTAGTTTGACTGTGTAAAAAATGGCAAAATTATAATTAGAATGTTCCGCGATCACTAAGCACATCGAATGTTTGCATAATATTCTTTTGTGATTTCATAAGGTACATATAAATAAACACACACACACATACACAAGCATACAAGATGAATGTATAGGCGTGTATGTGTTTTCATTCGTTGCAATGTTTATTTTTATGACCAATACATCATGGCACCTATTACGTGTGTCGTGTAGACGTGTAGACATGTTCTGTCGGCAGGGAAACCTGGTAATGATAATTTATGTGCGTATAAATATTAAATATCTGTAGTACTTACATATATTTATAAATATTTAAATATTATAATCGAATGTTGTCGCGATTTCGCCGAGTTCAATATCATTCGTTGCTCTGTTGTTTTGAATACAGTTAAGGGTTGTTATACGCGTATATAAATACTCATATACCGTGATAGTCATAGTCAACAGTAAGCGAATGCCCGCTGAAGGCATTTAAAATCACTAGGAAAT
Source organism: Periphyllus acericola (assembly GCA_949715065.1). Taxonomy (NCBI): domain Eukaryota; kingdom Metazoa; phylum Arthropoda; class Insecta; order Hemiptera; family Aphididae; genus Periphyllus; species Periphyllus acericola. The sequence goes on from OX454268.1 coordinate 6,658,459, forward strand.
GAAGAATTGTCAAGGATTTTCATACGTGGTCAGGCTCTCATAGTCTGAATATATTTGCGTATGTCTATAAGTCCGGACTCCGGCACACAACATACTTACTTTACTAATAACTTGCACTATACGTAAAACTAAAAATATGATAAAAATGGAAAAAAAAACAGACTGCGTATGAAACAATTGAGTTACACTTGGAATCATACACTCTGATACAGTTTAATATCAGATGATGGGACGATGTGTGACGATGTCGACGAGTGACGACTAGTTGACTGTAAGTAAGTACACATTTATTTTGAACCGTAGTGGATACCTATAGAAATAAAATATGAGTGGCTGCTTTTTCCTCGAATTTCACCTGGGGAGAAAGAACAGCTTTAGTACGATATCCTATGTATGTTTATTTTAGTAAACGATGCCAAAGATTATTATTATTATTGTTATCAACATCGATAAACTTGGTCCTGAAAAGGGCTGTTGTACCACTTGACCGTGGACCGTGGTTGGTAGAATTGGCCAGCGAGTTTTGCATTGTGTAAGGTTTCTCATTGCTTATTGGCATACTACATTCGTTGTTTCCAGGGGCACCACTTGAAGGTTTCTACCATGCCATCATTATTGATTTTATTATTTTATATTATTTGGTTTTACAGGTTAAAATTAAAGAATAAATAAAAACAATATAATTATGTGGGTATCTTTGATTGATTCAAGTCATTTCTCCAACACCTGTAATTATGAAAGTTGATTAAAACGTTGACCTATACGGCTACCTGGCTATACCTTGATCTTGCACTATAGATTATAAAATATAGCATACATGGATCATTACGGCAACATGAGAATATCATCCATTTTAGCACGAGTATATTAAAGACATTGGCTTACGATACAGTTTAACTTGAGGTGTCATCAAAACGTTTAGTGAATATATCTATGGATAATCGCAACATCAATTATTCATTAATTGACTAATATCAAGTTATTAATATTTTTAAAATCATTTTCACGCTCGTATTAATCTATATTAGTATTTAATATTTATTGATGTATAATATTTCTCGTTAATTATTGTTTTGTTGGTGAAAGCACTTTTGTGGGCTTGACGCTTACGGCTTCTCTGCGGCGAGAAATAGTAAACACGAAATCGATTCTTGAGTGGTCTGTCACCAGGACTAGTTAAAATGAGACAAATATCATATTTAGTCGCCAAATCTTACCTGAAAATGACCGTGTGACCGGCGATCGCCAAGAGTGACTTACGCACTAGTGGACGACGAAAGATTATCGGCGATCTGAGTTTTTGATACGTGTGGACTCCGTTTTTTTACACGCAAGTCGCCGTATCAAACTTTCAATCAACCCACGCGTATCAGAATGCAGAGTCCAAATAGTGAGAGTCAACGCCATAACAACACTCCAGTCGGGCAAACGAAGACCCGCGATTATCTTTCATGTTGTAAAATCGGCCCAGAAATTTCACGTAATAAAATAGGTTGATTATAAACTCGACTCGGTAATTTAAGGTCATAATAAATAATAAGGTCGGTCGTAAACTCTAGTCAGATAAATAATTTTCACCGATAAAAAATAATAAACTCGACACAATTTAACCTCTATCGGCGAGTGAATACGACAAACACATGCCTTTTTACTTTAAAAAATAGATTATACCTACAATTGTCCATAAATAAAATTTACTTACATTTTACTCTTGAAATCTTACATTTAGATTTATAACGAATTTTCATAAAATGAACAATAATATGAAAATCGATCGCGATGCCTTCATTGCTTCAATCAAAGATTTCCCATTTAAAACTTGAATTTATTTGCATTCGAATTATTGTTACTCTGTTTCAAAACTCGAATAGGGTAAAATAAAATTAACGATTTATGACTATTAGGCGTATGCATTTAGATTTTAGATACAGTTTGACGAGTTTTTAGAAATTGTTTGTGTCGTTTAAACATTCTTGTAACGTTTTAACTTATTTGTCTCGATTGAACGTATTTATGAGTTTGTCGTTTATGAATTTATGATACTGCAGATTACCATAAGGACGTAATAAATAATTGACATAGCGATTAGCGATCTTAAGGTGTGATTCCTATGGACGCGTCTGTAGACGCGCTGCGGCGCGGCGCGATTCAAATCCCAGCCGCGCTGTCGATTTTTTGGCCGCGCGGCTTGGGTACGGATTCCTATAACCGCGAGACTGCTGCCGCGCCGCGCCGAACCGCGACGAACCATTTGCTACAATTCTCTGTTAGCAACAAGACGTATTTTACAATAGTTCATTTTACAATATCTGTTTCTTTTTCAAAATGTCTTTAAACAAAAAACAAAAGTTAATTTTAAATTTACTTATTTTACAAGAAGTAGATGAAGAACAAACAATTATTAATAGGGTAATTTTTAACAATTATATCAAGGCACATGAGATGTTTTTAACTAGGAAAACAGAAGGTGTCTTCAGTATACTCATCGAAAAACATTTGTGGAGTGATGAGAGTAAATTTCGAGAATTTTTTAGATTAAGTAGAGATCAATACACGTACGTCTTAAATATAATAGAGAACGATATTACCACTGGTCCAAGTATAAAATTTCCAAAGCCGATATCAGCAGCTATAATTACCATTCTTGTTTATATCTTCAGATATTTTTTGCCAAACATTATCCCTTACTCCTTGATTTTTATACAATGCGTGTTGGGCATTAAAAATGCAATGATGTCCACTCTGCTAATTTTACGTCTTCTTCTGGAGAAAACGTAACTTGTGTTGACCGTGACATTTTTAAAATATTTAAAAATTTAAAATTTAAAAAATTATGAAAAAATGTAAAATATGTACTAAACAATATGTATAATATAATATACATGCACACACAGCCGCGCGCGTCCGCGATTTGACTCCGTTCGGAGCAGTCGCTAATTATCGGTCGCGCGCCGCAGCGACTATCATAGGAATCGGTTCCATCTGTCAACAAGTAAACTAGTGCAACGCGGCTGAGATTTGAATCGCGCCGCGCCTTGGCGCGTCTGCAGACGCGTCCATAGGAATCACACCTTTATGCGAGAGCCAGAGCATGGATAACGGTATGTGACTATGCAGTGACTATAAGTGATATTCATAATATGAGTGACGTGTCGGGACTTGGGGTTCACCTCGATAAGCCGTTTGTGCACTTTCAGGAAATACCAAGGCAAATTGCAATTAATAACCCTTTATTTACATGCGCGTCTATAGTAGTAAATCGTGCGGTATAAAATAGATAAAACATCATAATCATATAATTCAGGGGTCTCCAACCTTTGTTTTACGGCGGGTCAAATCTGAGATACGTTTCGGCAACACGGGCCAAAACTTTTTTATTAGAATGGGATGGAGAGGTCAACAATTGAAGGTAGATAAGTTATTTAATAATTTTAATTGACTATAATCTTACAGAGGAAAATCTCGAGTACCATGCTTAATGAGAAATTTGGAATTGCTTATCTTTAAAAATGTTTTGGTAATTTGCATCAAACTTCCTATCGACAGAGTTGCTTGTAAGTGTGAACATTTTTCAGTAAGGAAGTTCTTTGTCTTTATTTTATTTTTATTTTATAATCTAAAACAACAAAACTTATATATTTTCAATACATCAATTATTTTGGCGGGCCGTAGGTTGGAGACCCCTGATATAAATTATAAGCTACAGCATTATTTATACATTAATTTTCGAAAACCTGAGGCCAGTATACTGTTTCCGAGGATCGACAAAAAGTCGGTAAGCATCATTGGAAAATATTTTTTGATCAACTGATGACGTACCAATGTAGGTATTACCGGATTGATGTCATAAATAATTTGACTCGCATAAAATATTAATTTTCAATTATAACCATTTGTAGTTTGTACGTATTTAATAATATTTCGTTATCGAGAACTATGTATATCAACGTCTCTTATATCAGTCTCTTCATACCGTATTATTATTCAAGAAAATTGTAGTAAAATTAAAATATTTATGGCCGATAAATTCGGTGAATGGATAAATTTCCCACATCGATGACCATTATTTTGCTAAAAACAAGCAATTATTAACCGCACAATTTTCTGGAATAATTATGACTTCGCGCGTAGTTTATCGCGAGTATCTATCACTCGAGTCTCGGCCAACAGTTTAAAATACCTGCAACCATTGCCTACCGATCGCTTATTACGGACTACATCACGGCTAGTTAAAATAGTTACTATTTTTAAGTTTTCCATATTTTCACTCCCTTCCTCAGTTCCTCCGCCGCACCTATAGCTTTTTCCGCGTAACAACCGTCTGGATTTTGATTTCTGCATTTGCTGGCCCACCGCCAGCAGATCAACCTCAGATCGACACACTCGATTCGATTTCTGGGCCAACTGTCACACAGTATCTTACGTGTCGGCGGTCGGCACGTTTTACGTTTTTACCTATTTTGCACTCCTTGCTCATTCGAGTCGGTGTACACGGTCGATGGTAAACGCCGGGAAGACAATAAACCGTTTTTGTTCCAGCGGCGGGTCTAAGGTTTCTTCTCCGCCTTTGATCGATTTAAATCGAAACGTCATCGTCATTGCTAAGGGTGCGAAGTAACGTTAAAGGTTTCATTTAATTCGTTTTCCACTTCGGCGCTGGACGGGATCGAGAACAAGACCGCCGAACACGCGCGGCACACTGCACACACCCGTGTTTCGTGCCCACTCGACCGCAGCTTGTCCGTCGAATCGGTTGACATTATTTTAGAGCAGCTGACATCGCCGCGGCCTTATCAACCTCCCCTCCCCCCCGTCGCGTACCTACGACGCGGTACGCCAATGCCATCGCGGGGCGCTTATCGCGGACGACGATCGTTGATAACGTGCAGCACGTTTCGCCGTACGCAATGAGATCCGCGTGAATAGTAATTAGTAATTACCGTTGCGCCGTAATCGTTGTTGGATTCCGAACGGTATCGAATATCGCCGTGTAGCGAGCGTTCGCCGCGAAGTGCGCAATTACGGTGCGCGATAAAAAGCGGACAATAATAATTGCGGCGAACGCAAATTAAATTAATATCCGCGGCGAGTGGTGACCGTTTTTGCGTTCTCTCATATTATTCGCGCGGCGCTCGGAAATCCATTGGCGCGACACGACGAGATCGTTGGATGGAGAACGTCATCGGTGGCGGTGGTGGCGGCGGCGGCGTCGTCGTCGGTGCGCTCGAGGCGCGGGACAGTTGCGTGCCGTCGTCCGGTGTTTGCGTGCCGTTGCCGTCGCTGGAGTCGTCGCGTGCCCCCGTCGTCCGGTCGCAGTAACCGCGTGCGAGGTGTGCGGAAATCGCGGTGAACCGAACCGCGCTCTTGGTACTCCGCCGAAACGGTCAATCACCGGTCCCCGCCAGGCGTGTACCCTGCTGCTCCTCGTCCTCCGCGGCCATGGTAGCCGAGCCCAAGACCCGGGACTGGTGTCCGGCACTGGAGGACATGTGTCTGGACCGCACCGCCGTGGTCGTGCTCAACACCAACATTGACAACCCGCCAAAGTTGGTCAGCCGCCTGTGGAACGATGGTGAGTGACCGCCATGACTTATTCTTCTTCGGCCCGTTTACACTGCCCGGTGGTTTCTTTTACAGCCGTGCTCCGGCTGACCGTCGACGGTGGCACCAACAAATGGTACAATTTTATCAAGCGCAACGCGTACAACAGTCTCAAATTTCCCGACCTCATTACCGGCGATTTGGATTCGGCTGATTCCTCGGTCGTCGAACACTTTGTGTTGCTGGGCTCACAAATCATTCATACGCCCAACCAGGATGAGACAGACTTCGCCAAAGCACTCAGAGAAGTTCAGAAGTACTCTCAAAGTAATTACTCCTAACCGTGTTCTCTTAATCGTTTGCTTACTGTTTGTTTTTATTTACTGTTTAGAAATGAATAAACCCATAAATTCTGTAATTGTCATGGTCAATATGTGCAACAGAGTCGACCATTTCTTGTCGAATATAAATACGTTGTATAGGTCAAAGGACTATTATTTCGATGGAGATATCTATTTGCTGGGAAGGAATTCATTAACCTGGTTACTTAAAACTGGCTCTCATCGCATCTATGTTCCTCAAATACTCAGGGTAAATCCAGAGAAGAATTACATAGGTTTCTTTCCTATGGGCACACCGTGTCATAAATGTACAACAACTGGATTGAAATGGAATATATGTGAGTCTTATTGCGTTTTGTTTCATTACAATCTTTGAGAATGGTCTCAAGTTTTGTGAAGCGAAACAATTTTCAAGATATTACAATCATTTTTTCATTATTTTAGATTATGAGCAAAGCAATTTGTATTGTTATATGTGTCTTACATTTATGTTTTTTTCCCGCTTATTAAGGAGTGAAGTACGAAAACAATTTGAAAATCTAACATACCTGTATGCAAAACTATTTGACCTAGTGTTAAATAAATCAGAAATTTGGCTCTGTCAATTCAATACATATTTCCATCGACCTTTTCGGAAAACCTTTTTTTTTTAGTGCAATAATTTATCATTACTTTTGAACTAATTCAAATAAATACAATTATCACAACAATATCAATTTATATAAAAAATATAACTATTTATCTTTAGAACCATTGTCTCACTAGATTTTTATCAATGCATAATTATTTCAAAATTTGAGTCTATGACAGAGTATGTTTAAATTGCCACTACCATAATTATCTCGTTTTCGCATAGAACTATAGAAGCTATTACCAAGATATTATATATATTAGAGTAACTGCATGTAACTTCATTACATGTATAAACTAAAGAAAACTACTTCAGTTATTGAAATAAACATATAAAAATTATTACAACTTTTGACTGTAGTTGATTAAATATTGTTTTATTTGTAAAATACTGTATAACTGGATACAAAAAAAAAAACATTAATAATTACAACAAAGTATTGGGTAATAATAATGATTTTTTTAATTTACTTGTTTAAACTAATTATGGTAGTTGATGAATATGACATGATTAGTTTTATGGATTCACATTTGAATTGGTTATGTTAATTTATGAAACACTTACAAGGCCTATGAGACCATTCTGTTAGGATTATAATGAATATGAACCAACTATGTCAGTATTTGGTAGTGGTATCATTATTTTTTATTGACAAGTTAAATATTTTGTTTCAGCCGGAAAAATGATGGAAATGGGAGGACTTACCAGCAGCAGTAATACATTTAACGGAGACCCGATTGTCACAATTTCCAACAGTTCCCCTCTTCTATGGACCATGACAATGGGTTATGAAGATGGTTTTTGAAAAATGAGTATATAATATCGTTAGATCTGTGTATTTTATTCCCAACTAAACCTTTTTCTTTCCTGCAGCATATCAGTCTGTCTAGGTATTAATAACACGCGCAATGATTTTTTATTATAACAACAATAACATTTTAATTATTTTAGTTATATTTTATCAATGTGTACCAAAATGATTTTATTTTTATAAGGTATTGTACTAGAATTATATTTAACATTTTTTTTTAAATTTTTGTTATACACCGGATCTTTAGAGGATGTTAATGTTATGTATTCAGGTAGTCTATGCTATCATCTTTGTTTTTGATTAAGTCAAATATATTTAGACATGTGTAAAATTGTAATTGTATTTCAATGTTGACTCAGCCGTTCGACAAGTAAAACAGGTTTTACTTGTTATGGCAAATTATTAGTTAACAGTCAGTTTTTGGTTCTTTACCCTATTATTGTAACTATGAAAACAGTGCCCATGGTCCTTTCTGAACTCTATTGATAAATCATATCTGTATAATTATTCAGGTCTTTCATGACTATCATGCGATACATTGTTGAAAATCTTTTTGATTTAATAACAAGTAATATTTCAAATCGACTATTATTTTAACATTTTAGTGCAGCCATACTTAAACAGGCTACGGTTGTCGTATGATCATTAAAAACATCTTCTGCACGACTTGTCAAACTGCAGAGTAGAGTTTTTTTTACCTTTATAAATAACAGTTAAATTGTTGATAAAAATGTTTATTGTATGATCCAAAGAACTTCATGAGAATTCCAATCTTAGTGTAGATAGGTAAAATTTAATTATATTAATGTGGCCTAGTTTTAATACAAACTTGTTAACAGTGGCGTATTTAGGAATTTTGCTAGGGGGGGGATGAAATATATAATAATACATCCTAACACCCATAAATTCGTACATAATATACATTTTTAAAATCCCCTAACTTGTTACCTATTGAGGTTAGTGTGGATCAAGGCAAAATAAGAATTAACACAAATAATATAGTACCTAATAGCATTTATTATAAGTTCATACTAGCACCAATCCCGTGTTTAATACGATAAACAAAAAAAAAATAGTTACAATACAAAATCCAGTTTTCTATTTTTTTGGATGCTCAGTTCATCGATAACCTCATCAGGCATGATTTGTATCGACCGGTGACATGCCAATAAAGCCAACCCATTAAATCGGTTCTTATAAACAAAGTATATAATAATTACTAATTTATAATTATATTTCAGTATTAAATAAGAAAATTGATAAAATATTTACTTCTGTCATACTATTTCAGTAAGACTTAATCCTCTTCAAACTTGAAAAACATCGTTCAGGTGTAGCAGTCGATACAGGCAATGTACAAAAAATTTTCAAGAGTTCATGAATATTTGGATAAAACTAAAAATAAAACTTGAAAAATAATTCGCAGAAACGTACAAAATACAGTACACCATAATATAGGTATAGTTTTTGTTGCCTGATAGTCGTACATGCCGCCAACGATAAACGATTAGTGGCGATTAGTATATCAGACTATCAGAGCGGTACAATTACCACGACTAGAACATTTAGAAAACAGAAAACATACATGCTTGAAAGTAATATCATATTAAGAAATAAGAATATTAGAGAAAATGAGACAACTTATAGCTACCTAGAAAAAAAAAGGTCTAGGGGGGATCTATCCCCCATATCCCCCCCCGTAAATACGCCACTGCTTGTTAATGTAGAACATCAATTTCTTCTAATGGTGACACTCGACGAGTATAAAAGTGTTAAAATGATATCACATAAAACGAGAAGGCTCTTGGTGGTTAGAATATAAATTGTAAACAGACTGCCCAAATGCATACTATCAAATCGGTATTTCAAAATATTACGCAGGGCGCTTACAAAAATCATCAATAGATGGCGCACTTGTATCGGTAGAAACATTTTCTCATTTCCTGTTAAGATGTAGTGGTCTAGAGAGTAACTAAAGAGTGAAGTTAAATTAGACATTACTAATTGTTCAACCGCTAGAGTTGCTTAAAACGCTTTTTCAAATTATGTACTCTAAAAGTTTTGAAACAATAACAAAATTAATTTAAAATTTAAAAATACCTGTTTATTTTGAACAATATAGTACTAATAAGTAATAACCTACGATTATGCTCACTGAAATTTCTTTTCCTTAGCCATATTTTACAGTTTCAATCAATTTGATTCAAATTAATTTTTAAGCCGATTAATGAAACACTGTTTACATAACAGTCCAACTGTATATAAATACTATTTTTGTTTTCGCACAATTTGCTCTTAGGGTTCACACATTTTCACAGGTTAGAATCAATTGTTTTTGTAATAATAATTTTTCATTCAATCCACAGTTCAGAAGGATGAAACATTCCCTCTAGTCACTATAGAAATTATCGAGAGGTACCTAAGGTCACAACCATTTATATTTACCACTTCTTCAATGACTTAAATTGATCACCAGGCCATCACTGAAATTATGTGAAGTCTTCATCAAAAGTACTTCATCACAAGTTTCAATTCAGATTAATAATATTAACACTGGTAAAAATAAAATCGTGAAATACAAATGTCATAAGAACACATCAAGTCTGTTGATGTAAGTGCCTACACATAATTTTTTTTTTTTGTGAGAAAAAAACTATCACTTATTATTAGTAATAGTAATTGCACACAAGTACAGATTGATTTAAAAATTAAAATATACATTATTAGTTTGTATCCATTTTATTTGTGTTGAATCACATAGTATAAGAAAATATAAAAAAATTAATACAGTTCAAGTAAGGAAATTAAAATAACATGGTCTTTTCAAAAAATGAATAACATTTGCAAACTTATGATTATGAGTTTAAGACACATTTCTTTTCGTTTTATTTAGATCATCGTTGATAGTAATAAAATAAAAATAAATCACAGAATTTAAAATACCATTAAAATTATATAAATTAATTAGTAAATAAAAAAAGAATGATTTCCAGGGTAAAAATGTTGTAATAATGATATAAAATGGTAGAAAAAAAAATCAACAGTTAATAATAATAAAATATTTTAAACATAATAATTAAAAGTAAGTAAAAAAATATATATAGTTAAAATATTATTTTGAAATTGTAACATTTTCATTTTTCTAACATTTTGCATACCTGAGTTATGGCATACACATCACATAGAAAACATTTTTGACACTTAGAACCAATGGACCATGTAGGACGTGTAGACGGTAAAATCATAACTTTTTTGTCTACTTTATAGGTTTTGTATCTCCGATTCAGCATGTCTTTCATATACATCAAATCAAAAATGGCAACTGGAGAGTTTTTGATGAACTTAAGATAAAAAAAAAAAAAAATGAATAAATAAATCATTAACCTACTAGTCCTACAAGTATTGATATAAAATAAGTTATTTTTTTTAAAAATACTTAATATTAAATACACATTGAGAAAACAACTAAATAATCTAAAACTAAAGAGCTGTAAATGTATACACTATATATAAACAACTTAAAAATTATTAAAATTATTATTACTATAGTGCTATATACCAATAAACTATATAACTGAGCCAGTGTAGCACATCAGTTGATTGAAAGAAAAATTTCCCATTATCTTTATTAAAAGAATATTTTTTCACATGCTTAAGTTGTAGTGACACTAGAGTCCATATACATAAACTTACTAATTTCTTTTGGGGATCTTGTAATGCTATCCATATCCAAGTGGCAATTGAACAATACAGTTTTTTAGATGCACCAAATTTACCACAGCACGATTTCATTATTTTTATCAGTTCTTTGAACATATTAGCATTTAAAACTCTCTGAAAAAAACACAAATTTTGATTGTTTATCAAATTGTTTATGACCAGTGGCGTAGCCAGTAGGTAGGCATGGTAAGCCCGGGCCTACCCACTTTTCTCCAAAAATAAATGTTTTATACCATATTGAGTGTGTAGTCTATATCAGGGGTGGCCAATAGGTCAATTACATTTTTATACAATAATTTTATTGATATTTTAAAAGTTTAAAGAAAGTAGTAAAAAACAAGAAGCTGCAGAGTCAAAGGATTTAGTTATACAATTTGCTAAGTTTGAAGTTATCATAAAAATTGTGTGTTTAAACAAAATATTAAATATCATTAATTGCTTATCAATTAACCTGCAACCAACTACTCTTGATATAAAACGTTGTACAATATTAGTTAATGCAACAAAGCAACAAATTATGGAGCTAAGTAATGATGAGAAGTTTTTTGAATTATATGAGCAATCATTGGTGATTGCTCAAAATTCTAAAATGCCTGTCATCAAGTGATAATTTTTCATCATCAAACAGAATAGGTCAAAATACAAATACTTTAGTGGATTATTATGTAATGATTACCACTGGTAAAAGAACTGCCTTTTCATCTGATGACATAAAACTGAACAAAAAAGAATATTTTTTTATATTTTAGACGTAATATATTTTGAAATAAACTGACGTTTTAATAAAAATCATGATATGTATATAACTTTGGAAGATTTAGACCAAAATTCATCAACATTTTTAGGTAATGAACGATAATTTGTTGTTATGCTGAAACATTTCCATTTTATCAATCAAATGAATTTATTATCACATTAAAATGCCAATGTCAACTGGTTAAAACCTTATACTAATCTGTATCTGATTTTTTTAAAATTATACCAAAAAGTAAAAAAAATATTAAGTTGGATTTGAAGAATTAACAAAAATGATTGAAAATGTATTGGTAGTTCCAGTATCAAGTGCCAGTAGAGAGGTGTTTTTCAACAATGCAAAGAATAAAAACGTATCTAAGATCAACGATAACAAGTTGCAGACTAAATAATTTAACTTTTCTGTGTATTGAGAGAGAAATAAGTGGAAAATGTATAGATATTCTATCTGCTATAAAATATGAGTTTGCCTCAATGAAAAAAAGAAAATTGGAATTTTCAATTTAAAAATATTTTAGTAAAGTTTTATCTTTTTTATTAACTTTATTTTATACGATTAGTTTTAAAATTTAAAATAAATGCATTTAATATATGTATAAAAAATGTATAATATGCAGTATTCAGTTACTTTTTTATTTTATAAAAGTATTCATTGGTAATCCTTACATCAAAATATAGGGCCTACCCAGAAAAGTGTTTAGCTACGCCGCTGTTTATGACAAATGTGAACTAATACGAAAAATGAATAGAGTAAAATATTTACAGTCCAAATAATCCATGACGTTTCGTGGCACCTAAGCAGGTTAGTGAGTGCACGGATGGCTGGTTCACGTGCCTCGATGCAAGGTTGTGATTGGTTAGAATACTGTAGGAAATTAAAAATATAATCCATTATATTTCCTTTTGCGGTCTTTATACATAACTCTTTAGACAGAGATGTACATGTGTCTGAAAACAAAGGCAACAGAAATATTAATAATTTACATACAAGGACACAAACTAATTAATAGTTACTTTATGTTTAAAAACCAACCTAAGTTCCAGAAGACCGTGGCCAGTTCTTTGTAAGAGAATTTATTTTTTTTCTGTTTGATTAACACATCCATAACATTATTGTATATCCTGGCCAATGTCGGAGCGCCTTTTTTGGGAATTCCCACAGTTTGACGGCGGCATTTATAATTTTTTCGTACGCAAAAACCTCTCCAAAAAGTCTAGATAATCCAAATGAAATTTAAGATTTCATTACTTGTATTTATTGGTATAGATATATAAATACTTGTATTAAAATTGCAGCATGCACTTGTTTTTCTGTTTGCAATCGATTCTTGACTTCAGGAAATCTTTTACGAGTTAAAAATCCTCTGACAGTTGCTTGTATTATAGATGCAGCATTGTTATTAACCTGCAAATGAATTAATTATTATACAATTACTATAGTGTCAAGATTAAAATAAGTAAACTTAATTTCAAAAAATAACACTCACCCGCAAAGTTTCAATCACGAGTTCTCGTTCAGTTTCTAAGCGGTCCTTGAGCTGTGGCCATTGTTTGCGAGTCAAGTACCCTCTGATATGGGTCTGCAAAACAATTGCGGCATGGATGGCTCGACGTGCTCGGTAATGCCTTTGAATAATGATTGTGCATTGCCTTAACTGAAGATATTTAGCTTGTACAAGTGTTGCTAACACAATGGCCCTATAACGAGTCTGCACAACAACTGCAGCCCATCTAAGTTTCAAGTAATCTGAGCGTTCAGGTGTAGTTGGTAAGCACTGTCTTAAGAACCTCTTTATAGTATTACTAGCAGTAATCAGTTGATTTCTATGGATTAACAGTGCAAGTCTTGTCTTGGGCCATTGGCAACGTACCAGATATCCTCTGGCATACGCCTGTAATAAGATTACCATTGATCTAGTGCGGTTATACTCTGTCCATTGTAGTTTTGCAGTAACATTTGCCCGGAATCTTTGCTGAACCATCAAGACAGTAACACATAACTTACGGTACTTTAGGGCCTGGCGGCGGGCTTGGAATTTACGTTGAATAATAACTGCAGCATTTCGGAGCATCAAAAATTGATGGCGGTCATTGTTGGCCAGATGTTTCCTTAGCACTCTCTTAATTGTGTTGGCACATTGAATTAAAAGCTGCCGATGAACAATTAGTTCAGTTTTAAGCGCTGGCCAATAGAGTTTCCGATATAGATAACCTCTGGCAACACTCTGCAACATGATTGTTGCCATTCTGATCTTTATGTATTCACAGCTCTGGTATCTCATAACTTGGTTAGCCCGACATCTTCTTTGGATCACTATGGTTGCTGCTTTCAATCTAAGAAACATTTTACGATCTTCCGTTACTGGCAAACATCGCCATAAGCATCTTTTTATAACATTACTGCATTGTTCCAATCGAGATCGGGTTTCTAACAAACTATTACGAAATGTTGGCCACATGTACTGCCGAAATAGATATCCTCTGGCAACACTTTGTAACTTTAATAGCGTAGATTTTAATCGAAGGTATTTTGCTCTCTGACGTATTGATTCATTATTAGCACGGAGTCTTTGTTGAATCACTGTGACTGATTTCTTTAGTTCCAAAAATCGGATGCGATCTTTTGTCAATGGTAAATTCCTCCGTAACGCTTTTTGAATAATGTTGACACAACAAATCAAATGTGTTCGATGAATTTGTAGTTGAACCTGAAGTTCAGGCCACTGTTTTCGTGTCAAGTAACCTCTTATCACACTTTGCAATTGGACTGTACAGATCTTGAGATTTGTGTACCGCTTCCGTGCAGTGTCCATAGCTTGTTTGGCTCGAAATCTTTGTTGTAAAATAATAGCACTGCTTTTTAACATCTGAAATTTTTCACTTTGCTTTCTCATTGCAACATTAGCTCTGAACCTTCTTTGAATGATCAACGTTGAACGCTTCAACTTTTTGTAATACAATTCATCCTGGGTGGGAGGCAAGTTTTTTCGCAGAAAGTATTTTATTACGTTTATTGACTGGATACGCTTAGTTTTTATCATCATAAGATGGTTTTTGATATTCAACCAATTTTTTCTAACTGCAAAACCACGATACACTCTTTGAATCAACAATACAGAATGTTGGATTTTTAAATATTTATAACGATCTGTTCTCATTAAGATTTTAGCCCTATACTTTCTTTGTACAAATATGGCCGTGTATCGTAAATTTGAATACTGTTTCAATTGTATTTTCATCGAACAGTTAGCTCTCCACATTTGTTGAATGAATATCACCGAATTTTTTAACTTTAAGAAGTTTTTATGAACTTGAGTTTTTGGTAGATTTTTTCTCAGTGTTCGGATTATTATACTTATGGCATTGATTCGTTTATTTTTTTCTGACAATAAATTAATTTGCATATCTGACCAATGTTTTCTTACCATAAAACCACGAAATATTTTTTGAATTAATATGGCAGACTGTTTGATTTTTAAATAATTTTTTTGTGTTTTTCTCATTGCAATAGTGGCTCTAAATTTCTGTTGGACAAATACTGTCATATTTTTAAGTGTAATGTAACGTTCCATTTGCATTTTCATGGATTTATTGGCTATATATAGTTCTTCAACAAACAACACATTATGTTTTAATTTCAAAAAGGTAAGATGATCTGCAGTTTTTGGTAAATTCTGTCTTAAAACTCGTTTAATTACATTAATGGCCTCAATTCGTTTCTTCTTTTCTGATAACAATTGAATTTGCATAATTGACCAATATTTCTTAACCATAAAACCACGAAATATTTTTTGAATTATTATAGCAGACTGTTTAGTTTTTAAATAATTTTTTCGTTCTTTTTTCATTATGATATTAGCTTTTAATTTTCTTTGTATGAATACAACATTGTTTTTAACAGTAGTATAACGTTCTATTTCTAATTTCATTAATTTATTAGCAACATACAGATTCTCAATAAACAATACTGTTTGTTTCAATTTCAAAAATTTTTCACGATCTTCAGTCAGAGGCAAATTTTTTCTTAATGCATGTTTAATTGTATTGACCGCAGTAATTCTTTGAACTTTTTCTACTATCAAATTATTCTTAATTTGAAGTAAGTTTTTTCTTAGAACATAACCACGAAAAACTTTTTGAATTATTACTACTGATCGTTTGGCTTTTAAGTACTTTTCTCGTTCTTTAACCATAACCATCTTTGCTCTAAATTTTCGTTGAACATACACAACAGTTCTCCTTAAAATTATAAAGCGTTTTCTTTCATCAGTCAACAGCTTTAGTTTGTCTTTTAAATAAAGTTTGATGGTAGTGGAGGCCATGTGCAACATTTCACGGTTTTTAATCAATTTAACTTGCATATGAGGCCATTGCTTTCTTATTAAATAGCCACGAACACATGCTTGTATTTTAGTAGCAGCAAAGTGACGTTTAGCAACCTGTTTTGCTCGAATTCTTTTTAATACAACCAACTTGAGACTGCTGTTCCTCCACCAATTTTGGATTTTAGCGGCAGCATTATTGTATCGAGGAGTCAAATACTTGTAGATAATCTGCCAGAACAATGATAATATTTTTTCTCTGTGTCCATTTACAATGTCTCGAGTGCTGATGTTGCCCTCAATGGATATGTGTTGGGATATTCGGGTGAAGGCTAAATTTACATTGTGGATTTTCTGTAATATTGATATAGCTGGAAGCCTTAGTTTTTGTGACAGTGGACTTCCTTTAAATAAAATTTCAACTACTCTGGTAATTCTGGTACCATCCCTCAGGTCATTTAAAGACTTAACAGCATAGTTCACTTCATCTACATGCATTTGTTTGTGGGTTAAGTTGTATCCAATATTTCGTAGACGACGAACTATATCTCCATGGGCAGTCACCATGTCCGCACAAAATCCCATCAGTAAGTCATAACTACTCTGTGAATTGAAATGCATATTAATAAATTGTTGCTATTGATTTTGAGTATTAGGATATTACTTACTTTAAATGGAGAGTTAGTTTTAAACAAGCACGGGTTATGCCTGATCAATTGTTGTTCTTTAGCACGGTCCAAAAAATATATGAGCATAAGTATTTTTCTTAAGATAAATTTTTTCATAGCCGCCTGTGATAAAATATAATAATAATAATTTAGTATTTTTGAAAGAGATGTTCCTTATAAATTTAAAAATAATACCAAAAGGAAGGGAAAACATAAATTATTTACTTTGGTCAACAAAAATGTTGTCTTTGGAACAAAAAAGTAAGTGTAATAGTCCATTATTTAATATGCAAGAATGTATTGCACAGATAGCAAGAAAATATCACGGGTAATCTTCATGTTTATATTTTCAATACATGTAAACAGAAAATTAAATAAACAGGGTTGGATTAACACAAGAAAAATGGCCGAATTAATTTTTTCTAATAAATACATAGACAACCAATAAACTGTAATGTCTTCTCTCAATAGAATATAATGTACCTACTCAATAATTTAAATAGACAAATTTCATAACAAATATTTAAATTCAATGTCCAAAAATATTAATAAGAAAAACCTGATTCTGCATAAATTAAGTCTAAAATAAGAATTTTATAATTCATGGTATTTTTTAATAAAATGTATAAAAATATGATACCAGACACAATTCTGATATAAGCATAAATTTATTTTTAAGTATTATGGGTCAATAATTAATATTATAGATAAATGATTATTAATTCATAGTTTATAGTGATAGTCTTATATAAAGTAAAGTTTCTATTGTATATAAAATAGCATAATATAATAAAGTAATGAGAGGATTATTTTATTTCAAAAGTTTAACTAATATAAAAGTAACCGAGACAAATGTATGGTACATTTCATTTAAATTTTGCTTATGATAGCAATCAATGACAGAAAATGAAAAACAGTTTGACAATGAAAGAATGAAAATATTTACTATTTGATTCTTTCATAGTCTGGAGGTGTACATGAGTTATTCATTTAATGTTGTCAGTGTTTTTGCTCATTTAATAATTAATAGTTTGGGGGTGGGCATAGTAATTTAGCAAAGCAGAATTTATTCATAAAAGACAAAATTTCTTCTTACATTATATGAAGGCAGGTTCACTTGAAGTACAGTGGTTTTGGTAAATTTCTGTTTTACATAATCATTATTAAACAAATGTTTACGAACAAACCAGCCAACACCATCTAAATCATTAGAGCCCGGTTTTACTTTAACAATTTGACCATATATAGCTTCCAAGCCTATTCGAAACCATAATGGATTGTAACATTTAAATAGATCAATAACTTTTTTCTTTAAACCTGATAATAAAATAATTATTTAATCACAAGAGTTTAATTTTAATGGAAAAATATAAATAATAAATACTTAAGTCCAAATGTATCTGACGATCATCTCGTACAGTTATAAGATCCTTTTCAATTGACATGGTCAATTTAGATAGGACAGATGTGACACTAGTAGATGTAATGAGATTTGTAGTGGCTTTGCGTAGTGCACTCCACTGTTGTGGGGATTGTCTGTAAATCTGTGCAACAAACAGATCTTTCTCGGTAGCCAACTGCATTGGTTTATTTTTATGAGATGTTTTGGATGCTTCTACCCAAGCCATAGCTGCTTTTTCTAAGTCATTTGAATGTTCATCATCAGCCAGCTTATCAGTTGGTGTGAGCAAAGCATTTAACCATCGAATCATATCAGATTCTTGGCGGTTCAACCATTCTGCTTCATAAAATTCAGACCTGTTAAAATATGAACATTACAAATGATTCAATAACAATGCCGATTATGTATCAAGACCTAAGAATATTAAAATAGTTCCTGACAAAACAGAAAATATTTTTATTTAGAGTTTATGTAAAATTATTACAGAATCAATTAAATTTTTTAGAAATTACACATGAAAAGTTAGTATACTTTTAGCAAAACTAAATTATATTTTTTTAAGTTTAAAATAAATTTAGTTTAGATCTTCTATAATTTACTATATTTTTTAAAATATTGCGAATAACAACAATTTTATTTAAAACTAAAAATACACTTAAAATAATAATGAATTAATAAAAAAATTAGATTTTTAGAGTATTTAGTTGAGCTTATTATAACTTATTACACAATTACCTAAACCAATTTTATTAATTTAAACCTAATTTAATCCATTAATTATGTAACTTACATATTCAAAAATGGATCTTCAGCATTGTTGTGATACCATAGTAGTGGATTTGCTAAGTCCTTAAGATGTTGATCATACTTGTCAAGTTGTGTAGGTGGTCTTAAACGCGATTCTTTTGGACTTATACCTTAGAGAATATATGGGATTCAATGACTTAAATAATATATAACAAGATAGTACAAATCAAGGATAGGCTATAACATAAATCTATCATTTCTAAATTGGATTTTATGCAAGTACTCACACCCATAATTGTTGAACCGTAACGACATAATGTATATAGGATTTACTTACTACATTGTTTCAATTTATTCTTAGACATCTTTGATGTTTTTGGACTATATTTGTAATAAGGAGAGTTTTTAATAGCAAATGATGGTCTTTTTGGTTTTGAACCACTCCAAGCAATTGCTAAAATAAAATAAAGACTAATAATAGAAAAACCAATAATAAACAATGGGCAAATTTATGCCATTATATTACTAATAGTAAAATTAATATTACCTGTTGTTATCCATGTGGATTTTTGACTGGAGACAGATGACTGATCATCTTCTGGAGATGATACTAATGATTCTGAATAAATAGTACTCGATTCAAAATGAATATTGTCTTTAATATGTTCATTCTCAGATTTGGTAAATTTATTACAAAGATTCAACGATATTTCAGTTGATTTTGGGTACTCTGGTAATACAAATGATGAATCTTCTATTTTAAACGAGAATGAATTTGTTGAAGTCAAAGCAAATGGCCCATCAGTACAATCAAAACTCAAACTGCCATTGCAATTATCAAATTCATTCTTGACATTGAATGGAGAATTGAAGTTTTCAGTACATTTTAATGGTGTTAAACAGAAGTCATTAAATTGGGAATTGTTAGTATTACATTTTTTTAATGTTTCTTCAAGGAAACCATCACTAAATGGACTAGAACTTCTATTTAGATTTTTCGAGTTAAAATCCTTATTGAAAACATAATCATGGCGTCTCTGATTTGGACGTTTAGATTCATGTTTAGGACTTGATAAGATGGTATCTCGACCCAATATATTCTTATTCACAGCTGGACAATTCTCTTTTTCTCCAACTAAATAAGTTTGTCGCCTGATAATTTCTGTATCAACAGGTTCAGTTATTTTTTCAGTCTTATAATCTACAGTCTTTTTTTTATTTGGTGATACTTTCTTCTGACCACAGTTGAATTGTTTTTTAGATAAATTAGAATTTTTAAGTTTTGAATGTGTTGAAATAGCACCCTGAAATTTTTTATGATTTCAGCAGTATTACTATTTTTAATGCAATTTGTTTAAAAATAAATTAACCTACCTTAGACTTTTTGAATGGAGACCCATTGCAATTTCCCAAAATAACAAAATCATATTTTTTATTGCTATCCTCTTGTTCTATTTTAATTAATTTACGCATATTTCCATATTCTGATGGCTGCCAAGTTATTGATAGCTCGCATTGTGATTTAGGTTCTAAGCTGAACTCATAAACATTAAAATAGACACCATCACTTGGAGAAGGTAAAACAAACTAAAAAAAAAGTAAAAAGACATGTTAAACTATGTAATAAAGTCATCTATATTCTAAATTAAATGTATGAATAGTTACCTGTCCTGGTTTGTCAAGAGGATTAATAACTGTTAAAAATCTAACAGCCGTTTGTTTTAATTTTATATTGTTAAATTCTACTTGAGTTTGTTTTTGAAATGGTGCTAATACCATACAATAATTGACAACAGAATCAGAAAAATGTTCTGGTTCAAGTTTAATTTTTTCTGGTGGAGAAAATTCAACCTAAACAAATATATATTTTAACATACCTAATAAAATTTCATAGTAAAAAATGTAATTTTTTAATTTTATCTTGGTATTATTATTGTTCTCAATTTTAACAGCAGAATCTTTTATATAATACTAAATTAAAAAAAATCTGAATGTTCAACTAACTATTCAGCTTAAAATTTCTTATTCTTACAAAGTTATGGTCCTATTATGTTATGTCTATTTAATAATTTTGAATCATATTAATCTAGCTGATGACCATATTTCAATATCTATATTTAAAAATATAGTAATCAAGATACATTTTTTTACTAATTTTTATGGTAGAACTTAGAAAATGAAAATTTTTTCTGTAAAAATAGCAATAAATTAATTGGAAAAAAAAATACTTATTTACATTAGATACGATTTAGCCAACAGACAATAAACAAATGGATTTGAACATAATGAACTATACTGTTTTATCTGTTTTTAATTACCTCAGGGGCATACCAGAATTAATAGTAGTGAACATTTTATTTATAGCAAATTCAGTATCACAAAAAATTGAACTTCCAGAATATTCAAAAAAATCTATTATATGAGTTAATCTGAATATTTAAACACATAATATCAGGGCCTCATTAAAATAATGGGACAATTAAGTATCTTAAAATAAATTGTACTACATTTTTGTCTCTAAAGTGGGAAACCCCATTCGATGAGAAAATAATCCTTGTATAAATTACGAGCAAATTTAAGGGGATTTTAGAGTTTAGACACAATATAATACATAAATAGGTAAAGTGTGACTAGACAGATCTAGTGAATCATTTAAAGAGGATATATTGTACTAGAATATAATCATAATATAGTTATACATTTCACAAAAAACATTTGATTTATGGCGGATTAAATGAAAAAATGGGTTGAAAACATATTGACGTATTTTTACTCGTTTCGACTACGAACAAAAATGTATGTTGCACAAGTAGACGGTACCAGATTTCAAGACGATAAAGATAATACATTGAGTCGTTCAAAACAACGGGCACTGAAATCGAATGTGATCAGTAGGTGGCCAAGTCACTATTAATCGACATGAAAGGAACGTATTTTTAACAACCGCGGGGAGCCGTCGAAAAAGATTTAGTGGGGTCCGGCTCTAAATCCGTAGAAGGGGCTTGTGGGCCACGCATACACATCACAACGATATCGCGAGAAACCCGAGGGGAACGGGCCGCGGAACACTTACGACGAATTTGGCCATCGCGGAGACTGATCCGAATGTTTTCGAATTTCACCAGACGAACGGCACCGGCTTGGAAGCGGTCGCACACCGTGTTCATCGCATAACGCACTACACCAGCGGCGACGGCAATTAAATTTAAATCGCGAACGAAACGGGAGGCCGTGACTTCGGCAAGACTAATAGAGATGGCACGACAACAATTATTATTAACAATAATAACGAGCCCGGGCCCCATTGGCGAGAACGACACTGGACGAGGACACGCGCTGCGTGCAATTAAAATACGAGTGCCGGTGTTTTTACCGGACGCCAGACGGAAATCCGTTAAATCGTTATTAAAAATAAACCGACCACCTCCGGTCCTCCGCGCCATCGTTATCACCGAAACCCCCTATCATCGTCGAATTCTCGCGTCGCAGTGTTGCCGTACCACCCGTCCCCCGTCCGCCGTCCGGTACAACGCGAGTATCAACCACTGAACTGTATACTAGTATACAGTTCAGTGGTATCAACCGTCGTCCGACCGAGACCGCGGTTGGAAGCGCGTCGACGTTATCGCAACAGATATCGGTCCGGCGCGGTTAGGTTAGGTCCGGTAGCGACCGACCGGCGGGCAGGCGACGCGCTTCGTCCATTGCCTGATTTACCTCCGTTTCGTCGACACGGCGCCGCCGTTGAACATGAGCGAACGAGTAGTGGCCATCGCCAACGGCGAGCCCAACGTCGGGTTCAACTTGTCGTCGTTGAAGTACAAGTTGATACTACACGAACAAGAATGCGACAAATGGTAAGTGTTCGCTTGTACATTACCAATGCTTCTGGACGCGTTTCATCACCGTGAGTGTGTCGTGATTTTTAGCAAAAAGTCAACTAAAGATTGGATGATCGTTGGTCTGTGTCACCACACGGTTTGCCTTGAGTGTGCGAACGTCCGCAAAATCAATAAGTGTCTGGTATGCAGCGTCCGGTTTAACCCTAAAAAACACTCTTCTACCGTTGCCAAAATGAAAACTGCATTCTCTCAAATAGAAGAGTTGGTCTTTTATGTAACGGCGTTAGAGTAAGTATTCTTGATGGCATATTTTTCGATTTTGGCTTCACTATAATTTGTACATTTCAATTCAACAGCAAAGGAACAATGCACACAATAGAACCCAATACAGCATTTAAACAAAAGTAATTATCTATTTTATTATTTTACTCCTAAGATATCTACATATTTTGTGTATAATATTATACGTCGGCCTCCTTGAATATTCAAGTTTTTCTCCTTACACAATTATTTTCCAAAATGAATATCCAATTTACACAATACATCACAAGACAATTATTATCTTGATGAATAATAAATATCCAAAAAATACAAATTTTTATTGTTAAATAAAAATGGTTAACTGATTAAAATAAGTGGGTATTTAAGAAGAATACTTTATAAACATAATTTTTTTCATTGACGTTATTTATTTATTTATTATCTACACTACTTAACTCTACTTAACTAGTCAAATAAAAGTATTATTACTCATTATCCAAAAAATGTTGAATTCTTTTTAGAATTTTTGATAGAATATTTGACTTTTATGTTTGCAATTATTTCATAATATCTGTTGGTAGTAATTATTATGCATCTAATCTTTTTTCTCAGCTTTTAATTTTAAATAAATATTATTTATATATAAGTTTGAAATATTTTTTAACCTGTGAGCTCTACCAAATGCTGATCTTTGAAATGATTCCAGATTTCAGAATAAATCTACTATCAGTGTAAATGGTATTCCTAATGTGATGCAAGATGCAGCAGAAACAGATGTTATTGAACAACAAACCAATCTCAGGTACAATGCTTAAGAATTAACTCAGTTATCAGTATAAAGATAATTATAAACAATGGCTACAATTTGATATTACTCGGTTTAAGATGTGTATTGCCTTAAGTTAATTCATTTTCAGCTTAAATTAATTAATTACAAAGTCATAGTATGTTTATGTTTAAGACTTGACCCGATAGTAATTCGACCCAATACATTTTTATTTTCAACTGGGAAATTCTCTTCTTTTCCAACTAAATATGGTTGTTGTCTAATAATTTCTGTTGCAACTGGTTTTATAATTTTTTCTGTTTTATATCTTACAGCTATTATTTTATTTAGTTATATTCAAATAAGAATTTTTAGTTTTGAATTATACATTAAAGTACAATCCTGAAACTAATTGGGCGATAAACTGGATATTTAATAAAAGGGATAAAATATGTAATAATCGTATTAATATCTACAAAACATTGTTTAAAATTGTTTGTATCTACCTTAACATTTTTGAATGGAGGAACATCGCAGTGCCCTTTAATAGTAAAGTTTGTGATTTGTTAAACCTATTAGAGGTACCTCTAACTCTAGATACAGATATTATTTTCTTATTGATTCTTTTTTAAAGTTTTGATTAATTATTATATTCTTGTTATAATTAGTCTACAATTGAATATGAATGAATTTTCAGGGAAAAAAGACTTAATGTAAATATATAAGAAAAAATAAATATTTAATTTATTACAGGTCTACTAATGTTTCTACAATGTTCATTCAGAATAATGATATTTTAATGCAAGATGCAGTCGAAACAGATGTTTCTATCCAACAAACTTATCCCTCTCGCAGTGCTTCAGAATCACCAATGGATGTATTTGATCAAAGCCAAAATATTGAATTTGCAGAAGACAACAATTTGCAAACTGATGTTGGAATGGATTCAAGCAGTAATAATGAACGGGTATGAATAAAAACATTCAATATTTGTATTAATGGATGATACTTACAAATTTAATTTAAATAGTTCTAATAAGTTAATGTGATAAATAAATAATTTTTTTATTTAAATAGCTGGATCACATATAGTTAAAATTTCAAGTCAAAATATTTAAGTATTATTTTTTTTAATTCTAAAATTTTGAACTACACTTGATAGTTATGTTATTGACAATATATACGAAAACTGTATTTTAAGTAAATTTGGGTTGTAATTAATATTAGTAATATAATGTCATGAGATCAGATATCAATCCTGGAAATTTATTTTTAGTATTTATTGTTTATCAATAAAAATCAATGATTAGAGAACATATTTTCTGGAAGAAGTGTATACAACCCTAATCTCATTGTTATGTCATGTTAATCTATTTTGTTTATATAAGATGGTACAATAAGATACAAGGTAATAGATTGGTCATAGATTTCATAAAATTCATTGAATTATATCACAGACAACTAATGACCATTCTAGTAATGAAACTCTAATTAGGTAAATATGAGAGTAGAGTATTTAATATAAATTATATAAACTAAAAATAAATCTACCTTTTTATTTATAAATGTTGAAATTGCTCTATTATCTGGTGAGTAAAAATATTATTAAAAATATTAAATCAGTGTGGTGAAGATAATTATGTAATTACAGAAATGCATAAAATTATATTAAAATGTATTATCTTCATATTTTCATACAGTTCTACGTAGTCAGCCTTGACATTATTCTATGTAGTATTAATCTGCCAATGTTTATAGTTAATAAAGCAACCATTTATAAAATAATGATTTTTAACTTAACATTATATACTCTTGGTTAATTTGTTAATGCTCATTATTATGTTTTTTAGGTAAACAAAAACAAAAATGAACTGAGTGATAACACTGACTTAAGTAGCAACTGTAGCTCTGATATTAATGATGTTATAATTGGAACTCCAGAAAGAAATAAGTGAGTGCTTTTATAAGTACAATTTTGTGAAATGTTATTGCTACCATCTGTTATACATTTTGGTTTCTGCTTGATGCTAGGAATTTATTTGTCTTACAATAATGTGACTTTATTTTGTTTTTGTGCTTGTCTATATTGATGTTTTGTTAAATAAAAATTGTAGTTCTACATTTTAATTTTTGGCGATTATAATCTACCAAATATTAATTGACAATCTGTTAATGGTTCAATTGTCCCTGTGGGTGCTTGTGCTGGCTCCCTTGAATCTAATGTGTTAGCTCATTTGTCTTATCTAAATTTAATGCAATATAATTTAATATATAATCGCTCTGGATTGTTGCTTGATCTTGTCTTCTCTAACATGTTTGATATTAATGTAACTAAAGAAAACCACACGCTACTACCATTTGATTCTATGTACCATCCAGCCCTGACAATTGAACTACCTATTTTATCATTTAAATACTTAGACTATAATGAACAAATGTATGATTTTGTCAATTGTGATTATAATAGTATTAGATCTAATCTTGCTTCGTTAGACTGGATTGGCATATTAATGATTCAGTAAATACATTCTATGATAACGTTTTTAACATAATTAATACCTATTGCCCCGTTAAAACTTTATACTTTTCAAAACACCCTCATTGGTTCAGTCATTCATTAAATAAATAAATTTTTTTAACTACTTCACATAATTATAACACTTTTTCTAATTTATGTTAACGCTGTAAAGCTCAAAATAAAATAGATTACAATATTTTTATCCGGAAAACTCAAAACTCTATTACTAGAAATCCTAAATTTTTTTGGCAATATGTTAATAGCAAACGTTCTACTTACTCACTTCCTAATTCTGTGTATTACAATAATAATATACAACTGTTTTGCTCAATATTTTTCCAATGTTTTAAATGTACCGTCAGTATCGGAAACTATTTCTGATTCTTACAATACAGGTTTCCCTTATGTCGATTTTAATTTGTGCACTCTGACTCTCAGCAATGTCTATAATGCTTAATGAAATAACTTATAAAACTTGTCCAGGTCCTGACAAAATTTCCAATATATTTTTTATGGAATGTAAATTTGTTTTGTCTTCACCTTTACTGATACTATTCAATCGATCTCTTTCTATAGGTCTTTCCAGATAAATGGAAAATATCGTATGTCTCCCCTGTTTTTAAAAGTGGAGATATTAACCATGTAATAAACTACCGACCTGTATCTATAATATCTATTATTCCTAAAATATTCGAGGGCATTGTTTATAAGAAAATTAGTCCGCTTTTTAAAAATTTTATTATTGGCGAGCAGCATGGTTTTATGTCTGGTAGATCTACTACATCTAATATTTTATTTTTGCA
Organism: Periphyllus acericola; assembly: GCA_949715065.1. NCBI lineage: Eukaryota > Metazoa > Arthropoda > Insecta > Hemiptera > Aphididae > Periphyllus > Periphyllus acericola. The sequence continues at coordinate 6,685,585 of OX454268.1, forward strand.
ACATTTTATTTTAAATTCATTTAAATTAAACTATCAAGTGGATGTAATTTTATACTGATTTCGCTAAAGCCTTTGATAAGATTGATCAAAATATACTCGCCAAAAAGTTGTTCCAATCAGGTCTCTTTCTTTTCTTTGCTAGTATCCTTTTTATCTGGTCGGAAACAGTACGTGAAAATTACGTTAAAATACATTAAAAAATTATAACTCATATATATATTATAATATAATATAATAATATAATGTTACGTCTGGGGTTCATCAGGGTTCCTATCTGGCCCCTCTTCTGTTTAATATTTTTTTTTTTTTTATTGAACTTTAAAAACATCAACAACAAAGGTTATTAGTTTTTTTTTTTGGTTAAATTACACGGTGTTGATTAAAAAATTTCAATATTTATATTTATATTTATTTTGGTGTTTGTTATATGTAGTTGCTATTTATGTTACAATTTTCTTTGACGGTAGGTTTAAATTTTGTTGTATAAATCTGATATTTTGAGGAATGCTAGCATGTTTAATGTGTTTTCGCTATTCGTTTAGTTATAATTGTTTAATATTTATATTAATGATATTAACAATATAAATTCCAATATATTGCTTTTTGCTGATGATGCTAAACTATTCCGTATTGTTAAAAATTCACGTGACTCTAAAATGCTTCAGGATGATCTTGATAATATAAGTAATTGGGGCGATTCAAACAAATTGTACTTGAACGTTTCTAAATGTAAAGTTATTACTTTTACTAGAAAGCGTTTATCTATATTAAATAAATATTTTTTAAATGGTGTTGAATTAGATCGAGTCAATCTCGTAAAAGATTTGGGTGTATATCTGGACTCTTCTCTTTCATTAAATGATCATTATATCCATATTCAAAACAGAGCGTCCTCTAATGCTAGGGTTCATAATGCGAATCTGTAATAATTTTGATAGTCATTTAGCCCTCAAATCACTTTACTGCGCCTTCGTTAGGTCAATTATTATGGTTTATAATTCGATAATTTGGTCTCCATACACATCTGGTCCTATTCATTCTCTAGAGGCGATTCAAAATCGCTTTTTGAGACTTATAAGTAGGGCTAGGGACTTCATGCCCTTAAAAACCTTAAATTATGCATGCAGTTGTGTCCCAAAAAATCACTTAATATGCTACTAAAATATGCATTTAAAAAAAAAAGTTTTGGTTTTGGCCTAGGCATTTTAATTATTTTATTATGGATTCACACGATACTATATGAAAATAAAAATGTACAGCACTGAGCACGAAAAAAACGATACGAATAACGCACAACGATACAACCGCAAAATACCAACTGTCAATTGACAACTATAATATATATACTATATATATGAACTAATTGAAAACAAAAATATTCGAAACAGAAATACAGCCATATACTTTGTAGAATGTTATTTTTGTATTGGGGAATCATTCGATCGGTGTACCGAGAAGTAACAATGCGAGTGATCGGCGAGGAAAATACAAACATTAATTTTATAAAATATATTTAGAACCATAAGGCTCAGCTTCAGAAATTCTATTTAAAAAAATGTTATTTCAATTGTAAAATATTTATAAAAATTACATCATTATATAAAAAATGGTTAAATATGCAAAATATGCAACTATAAATTTTAAATATAAGCTCGTATTGCTCTGAAACTGATTTCTATCCTACGTAGCTATGTTTTAAATGATTATTGAAAAACATGCAAACTCCTAGAAGTCCCTAGCCCTACTTATAAGCATTAAATGTAATATTCTACGTTTACCTCACACTTCATATGAACCATTATTATCATATTTAAATATTGATACTCTTCAAGTCCGAAGGGTGAAACATGACGTTTGTTTTAAATATAAGTTACTAAATGGTTATATTTACTGTCCAGATCTTTTGGCAAATTTATCTTCTTTAGTCCCTGGTCATACGACTAGACAGAAAGATTCATTTTATGTGCCATTCCAGTATACTCTATAGTCTATATGGTAAGAACGCTCCTTTAATTAGATCAATGCAACATGTAAATAATTTTAATATTGATATTTTTATTTGTAATTCTGTTATTTCTTTTAATTTTTATCTTAGTAATTTAATAATTTAACTAATTGTACCTACAAAACAACTATAATTTATGTGTATATTTGTATGTTCCACATTTACATTGTAATTGGGCTCGCAAGGTTAATTCATAATAAATAAATTTGATAAGTTGGTGCATTTGTCATAACTCATAGCTCAATAAATAGTAGTCGCAGAGATTTTCACTGAATGCAAATATCTCAGTTCTCTAAAGTCTAAATAATATAGATGGTATCATTTTCAAAAGATTTTGAGTTTTATTGTGCTATTTTTAGGTATCTGAAATGTCCCATGTTTATTTTTAGCTTTTTTTCGTCAAATGTTGATACATTATTTTTGGTTTCAAGATCCATTTTATCTTTATAAGTGGATAAAACTTTCAATTTCATTACTTAAAGCTTAAAAATGTATACAAGATTCTTATTTGATTTTAAGTTGTTATTTGTAGTCAACAGAAAAAAAGTTTACCTGATAGGATTTAATCAACCTAAATACAAAATTTTAATGTAGTTATATAGTAATATCAAAAATTCATAACTCATAGAGACTGATTCACCTGTTCTCATTCACTCAGAACTGTTATTCACAACCAATGAGACACATTGATTTTAAATGTCTAAGAATATCTCATTTTTATCAATCACCTGTTCCTGTTCCTCACCCACCTATTTTATTTATTGTTGTTGCTTCTAGACGTCTTCCAATGGTTTTGTGTCATTCTGGAATGCAGCGTGAAGAAGAAATAGATATTATAAAACAAATGGCGTATATGTTTAAAATAGAAGCAGACACAAATTGGTCTTACAGTACTACCCACTTAATTGTAACACATAATTCCAAAAAAGGTAGTATTCCCACAGTAAAGTTTGTGAAATCAATGGTTAACAACTGTTATATTGTAAAATATCAATGGGTTCTAGACTGTATTAATTCAAAATCTTTACTACCTGAGGTATATATATTCAATTTTTATTTTTGAAATAATTCTTATATACTGAAAAATGCATTCTAGCTGGACTATATGGCACTTAATGTATATGGTGATGAAACTCCTATAATTTCACTTAAAGTTGGCCAAGGTTTAATTGAATCACCAATGCAATGGTGTAAAAATTGTGGAATATTTATTCATAATTTAATTAAGGATAGTATACTTGAGTACTTGATGGTAAGACTTCTAATATTATTTATTTATGTGTACACATGTTATAAGTGTATTATAATAATATTTTGCTTCAATTCATATTTTAGGATGTTGCAAAACGTTCTGGTTTTGTGGTACTTGAAAAACTGGAAGATTTTAAACATTGCAATTTAAAAATAAGAGCTATATTATTTATTAACAGTGCTGAAATTACTGAAGATATGCAACAGCCTGACCATCAATTAATCACACGTAATAAATTAATACTTAATAAATATTTTATCAGGTATTGAAATTATAAAAGATAGTGGGGATAAGAAATAATGAAAGTACATTTGATCTAACCTTATTTATTAAATTTTTATTTTTGTATCTAATGATAAATCTGAACTATTTTTCCCAAACTAGTTAAGAGTGATGTGGTTTATCAATAAATATAAAAAGTACAAATATTTATTAATTTATTATTATAATTATGAAGACAGTATACTGTGGTGTAAAATTGAGGTCTCACAGACCTCATACCACGGAGGTCCTTGCAATTGTGGATTATTAATTATATTTGTTAGAGGATAAAAATAACAAAAAATATTAATAACAATTGATTATTGTATACATGAACATATTGTAATAATAATTATATTATATAAGTCAATAATGTCAATTTATAACAATTTATGCCAAAAAAATGTTTAGTTTACTAAATTTGGTGCATAACTATTTGTGTAGAACCTTTTGGTTTTATAATTATAACAATTTAATAAGAAAATATTTTTAAAATATTGAACTGATTGGTATTTTTGTTATTATTAAAGTTAAATATATATTTTAATATATTTTAATAACATTGATTGTAGACTTGTTTATTCTATAATCAATTGTTATAAATAGTACCTTATGTTATATTCCTAATATTTTATATATTTTGAAAACAGTTATAAATATAATACAATTGTGTATATAATGAATTTGATTTTTACATTAATTAATTTATTTTTGTTATAGGTTGGATGTATGATTATAAAGCTGTTACTGTAGGTTATGACTGGTTAATAGATTGTATAATCCGTTATTCATTTGTTCCATTTAGCCCTTTACACCAACTTATGCGTGTGGAACACAGTTTGGTAAAATCAGCAGAACTGGATGAATCTCTTTTTGAGTTTAATATAATATAGTAAATTGTTTTTAGCTCATTACTTACTCCTATGTATATTTTAACTGTCAAGTTAGTTACTATAATATATATTTAACTTGTAATACATTTTGTTTTCTTGTAATAAGAATTATACTCTTTACCTATAAGAAATAAAAGTTCATTTTTCAATTTAATATTGTAATTACAAAAACCTAGAATTATTTCATCATGTACAGACTTTATTTAAAATATTATTTATTATGTTGGACATAGTTAAGAATTTTAATTGAAATATAATAAAAACTAGTTTGTATAATGATATCTAAGTTTTCATGTTGACTGTATATAACAGAGGTATTCAAACTTTTTTATCCCAAAGCTCCTTTGAGTCTTCACAAAATGTTGACGGCACCCAAATTATAAATTACCAAAAAATCAATGTTTATATGAATGTAATTTATAACAACTTGATGACGACTATGATAGATGGTGATTAGTTGTAATTATTATTAATTTTATTAAATTAAATTAATTAAATTGATTAAATTATTACTTATAAGTTAAAACCTATAGTTAAAGTCTATATTCTCTATACCGGTGGGCGGGGGTGGCCAACATTTTTTGGGTTTAGTACCAAATTTTTCTAATCAAGGATTTAAAAATTGTTCACGTGCCCACAAAATATAATTATATTTTCTTTGGGTGAAAATACACGTACTAGTCGGTGTAGTCTGGATCTACGTTTTTACTGAGTTAATTCAAATAAAAAAAAATTTTAATAAATTCAATTTTCCCGTGTAATTGAAATCTGTTCATTGTGCCATGTATGACACAATGATGTCTAGACACAATAGCTCTACACTGAATAAAATCATAGATTTAATCTATAATATAATATAGACTATATAGGTAAAAACTTAATCACGATCGTATCATGAACTGGCACTGCGTGAAATAAACAAGAAAACAAAAGTCTGTGGTTCATGGTTGTATGTATTTATATTATAACAGTGCAATAATAAATATATGACCGCCAAGATTACTGTAGGACCAAAATGCGTCGATGAAAACGAAAATCGGATAATGAAAACAGTTTACAGCGAAATATTTTCGTAGAAACCACAAAGGAACACGTCCGGTGTGTCGTTTTCTGGTACACGGTTAAAGCAAGTATTATCTATTATTATTATTATATCTATTATCTATTCGACCGGGGGGTGAGGGGAAAAAAAATACAAAACCAAATGGAAAAGTAGAATAATTTGAATCCCATGTAGGTAACATAACACACGCGTACACACGGTATACTTATTTATGTACGAAAACAAGAACAGTTGTCACGTTATGTTTAAGTTAAAAACTTATGAATAATTTTTATTATTATTTTTCTCTAAACTTATCGGTGGAAAAATAGTTTTTCACGTTCACCGGACACGTTCACCCATGTCTCGCCGTCCGCGGTTCCAACCCGCAGCTCGTGCGCGTGCGCGACACAACAGGTGCGACCCCGGCCGGTGACGACTGCGCAGAGACGCTGCTGCCACGGTGGATAGAGTGTTCCTCCGCGTGTGTTTAATTGTATTGCGTGCGGGGTACACGTCGATGGTATCACGGGCGAACGCAGGCGACGGCGGGCGGGGTGCGCGGCTAGTCCAAATCTTTTCCGTCGCCGTTCGGTAGGGCCAAAGACAGGAGGCCGCTTACTGCCCATGCAACAGGTATACGGGAACACAGGTTCCGTGAGATCACGTCGAAAACAATTACAATAAAAATACAATTCACGGGGCGGTGGTGAACGGGAAAAGTTAAGCGTACACATTTATTATTTGACGATTTAATGACTGACACATCCGATCTCGTGAGATAATTATAAATATATTGCTCATAACCAGGGCTCGTGAGTTCATGCTCTAAAAAATGCCTAAATAAGTATGCACTTATGCACTAAAAGCTGGGAAAATATGCATTCAAATATGCATTTATATGCAATAAAAATCTAAAGATATGTATCAAAAATATGTAGATTAAAAAATAAAAATACTACAAGTACATTTTGGAATAACAAAAAAATGTCCATTCATATCATAATATATACGTTCGTATACGTACGTTTATCTGCTCTATACGTTTTATTTTTAATAATTTGATGTTGGGAAAACTCCCATATATTTTATACTGTGTAAAAATATAAATTATTGCATTTTGATCAAATTTCGGTAAAAATATGCACAATAAAATAGAAAAATGCATAAATATGCCAAATAATTAAAAAACCTCTAAATATGCAAAAATATGCAACATAAAATTTCACATACTTAACCACAGTACCTTGAAATGGATTTTTATGTCACCTAGCATTAAATATGACTTAGCAAGAATGATACGCAAATGAATGAACTCACGAGCCCTGCTCATAACATTACATTATCAATAATTATTGTATTATTTATTTTTTTGATGTTTCATTTTCCTTCTGGCAACTTAATGTAATGTTTATTTTATTTTATTATTATTATTAGTTTATTACTATTGTTTTATTTTATATTTATCTTATATTTTTTATTTTAGGTTATATACTGTATTTTTTAACTCTCTACTCCAACACACGCTTAGGCTTAAAGGATTAGATGTGATATTTCTATTTTTTATCAATTATTATAAGAAATAAAGGAAAATATATAAAAAACTTTTTACACCGACGACGGGGTGAGCATGTTTTTCCCACGGGCTGGGCGATCATAATATATTACGTTGTGATAATGTGTTATGATCAGGGCTCGGAAGTTGTAGTACTAGAAATGGGTGGCTGTAGTTGGGTTTGATCATTTTCTTGGAGAACTATGTCGTCCTCCTTAGAGCCGTGCTCGGGCTAAGGGATTACAACGAACGTCGTCGTAACATTTCGAAATATGTCCCCTTATTTTACGTTATAAATCGTAAATGGCTACACGAATATTTTTTTTAAGAAAGTTGATTTCGATTTTCGTTACAACCGCAAGCGGCCACCGACCGCGTTGAAACGGGGTGGGTATAATATGTGGGGCAGGTATAGGTATTTCGAGGTCGGGCCGCCACTGATATGCCGCGGTACACTGTGAGGTTAGGTCGCGCAGCACGTAATACTCACTTATCAATAACGAGCTGAATATGATGATGAGCAGGATGCAGTGCGAGTCTATGAGAAGCCCGAATATGATGTTGGCGATCAACGATCCGAGACGGCCGAACGTTGCCGAAGCCGCGGCTGCCATCACTCTGTCGAAAACCACAATTTAACTATTGAATTCTTAATTATATAACAATAGACAATTAACAATATTAATATAAAAGAAGACTTTTCGGAATTTGAAGTAATACAAACATTTTCAAATATCACACCCAAACGAATGCAATTAATAGATTTGACAAAATAAAATTTGTATTCATCGACTGTTATTTTTATGATTGGATGTAATATTTTTTTTTTCATACATATTTTTAACAATTTAGTAGCATTATATCAGTAAGAGAGTCTAATCTACTTTATTTTTTCAAACCAAATGTCAGAACTGAGTAAGTATTTATTTTCAAGCCCCTCCACTGAAAAATCCTGCGTACGCCACTGGACGTATAGTAATATTCCTTTCAGTTTCAAGAAGAATATGTTGTGCCAGCGACGTATTTCGCATTTTTATACTGATAGAATCTGGATACCGTATCGGATAAGCCGGACGCTCGTGCGCAGTAAGTTGTAAGGTTTATTGTGTATCGCTCGCATTGTCATCATTCTCGATACATTCCAGTCGAATTATATTTATTTTTCTTATTTTTTCTAGGAGCAGGACAATCCCGAGCATTCCCCGTAGAAGTCTTGGTGGATATATACGTAATTGTCCAATTGAAAGTCTGGATACTAGGATAACGACCACGCGCGTTTGGACGAGTATACATAGGATGCGGCTTACCTCATATTGGTGGGAAACAGATCGACCATGATGCACAGTAACACGCTGATTCCCAGACTGCTGAACGCTTCAAACAGGCATGACAGTATGAGGTTCTGAAGAGCGTTCTTCACGAAGTACAACGCGGCGGACACGACGCCCGACACGAACAGACACATCACTGTCAACATTTAAACTTTCAACATTTAGGCACATAATTATAATATAAATCATATAGTACACGAGCACACGGGGCTGTATTTAGGAATTTGCCGCTCTGCACGGGACAGCACTAAAAAAACGTCCAGTTCAAAAAATGTTAAAAAAAATATAATTTAAATAACGGTCATATTAAAATAATAAATAAGCCGCATGAATACTTTCAAAAATGACTATAAAAGAAATTACAGTTTAAATATTAAATGTAGGGAATAAGTGAATAAATATAGGTTGGAATAAATAATTAAACATTTTAAAATAGCCGCCCTCCTAAAATCTGCCACCAGGGACAAAAGTCCCATAACTGCCTCCTATGTACGGCCTAAAGAGTGAAGTGCCGCACAAGTCTAAACTTTAGACTTAATGGTGTAGCAAAAGGAATGTTTTTGGACCACCCACCTATATATTTAAAACTATTGCTCACAATGGTCCATATTTTCCCTTCAAGTGTTCGTATATGGGTGTATTATTTGTGAATTATTAGTTTCACGCTTCTATTTTGAACTATATAGTTTTGCACTACAGTTATTATCATAATTTTGTATAAATATACCCCAACCCCCCCTGAAGTAAATTATAAGTTATAGTGGCCGCTACACTTAGTGATAGGGATGAGTTCCACTTCAGCACGATTAGGGAAGGAATCGCAGAAGGCAATTATTGAAATTGTTCTGCGGCCGAGGGTTGGAGTTGTCCCCCGAATCGTCCGCAGCTCCGGTTTGCCAGTTTTATGTGAAGAAAATATTGTTTTCAATAGCAAAACAATTGTTTCAAACATTTAAAACCATTTCAAAAACTCGGATTGTTACCGTTGAACATAATATTCGTATCACCTCGAAAATGAACACGGTCCTCCGTCAGTTGGTCGGAAACGAAACGCGTGCGCACTGCACGGATCCACCGCGTACTCGCCGTGTAGTTGCTGGCCGGGCTCGGGGTGGAGCGAAACGAATGGTTTTGGGGGTGTGAAACGGACTGCCGACTGAACGCGCGAAGACTTGATGAATATTATAAAATATGTACAACTATGTACGAAAACTACTTCGTAGTCGACCCCTGTCGTCCGACGGTTAACGGTCGAATAATCGAATCGCGGAACCAATTAGTTCCCTTCGACGATTTATCAACAAGGGCGTACATAGTACATACGTGTAATAAAATGTTGTTTAGGAAACAATTTCATGTATCAGTCAAGTCCGTAGTGCAGGGAGACTTCTCGTAGCACTCGTGTGCAGTGCGATTGACAGCAGTTTTCGATTATACCAAATACGGTAACCGACCGGAAGGAAATTCGAGATTGAAATCGGACGACGGAAACTGAATCGATCACATCGTACACGTGTATCTACGCGACAGCGTCCCCAGCGCAGGCGTCGACGTTTTTCCGGATCCGGAACATGACGTGATGAGTTTTGAAAATAATTTCTGACTGTGTATAGTACGACCATGTATTGCACGAAGGCAGGACATTTTCTCAGGTTAAGTGAAAACAGATATTACATTTATTGAATTAAAAGTCACTGCAATATTGAAAATTGTTGTATTAATAATTCGAACCACGGCCTGCGGTCGACAAGTGCAGATGACATGGCATAGCGGTAACGTGAAGTGATAAGACTCATGTTTTTCGTATTTTATATCAAGCAAACGAAATATGTTATTATTATTACTTAAGCCATGTACCCTGTTTCGGCGATTTAGTAATTGTTTAGCGGCAGTGTTGTAACGATAATAACATCCCCACACTAGTTCATAACATAGGCATAGTAAGTCTTGGACTGGACGTTACCTAAGAAGAACTTGGCTCCGAGCCGGTGCACGCACAGGGGCATCAGCAACGACATGGGTATGCACGCTATACCGATCCACAGGGTGTGCGTGTACACGGACTCTCCGACCGCCGATCCGCACAAGTCGGCCGTGTTCAACGCACCGTCCTGTTCAATGTACACGGACGACACTTGGCACACCGACGCGTCCATGCCGGGCTGCTGGGTTTCGAATTTCTCGAATCTGTTGAACAACTCCGGAAACCACATCACCAGCGTGTAGTAGCTGCGAAGAAAAAAAAGATTACAATATACAGTATATGTATACATTATTTCACTATGATGTACCCTGTGTCAACAATCAGGGTTATTTAGAGAAGTTCAGGGGTGAGATTAAGGGTCCGAATCTCTCGAGCGTTGGTAAGTCCCTGTTGGTATTAGTCGATTATCGTTGAAAAGTGAAACCGAATACTTTATCATTGATTATGTTCTTAAACATTCATAAATTGACAAATATTTTTCGATGGGACGAGACCGTTTATAGTAAAACGTTTCACGGGCCACGAAACGGCAAACGCACGTATTATTGTTTAGCTGTACAGTTGTGCGTCTATGAGCATCACCCCGAGCATTATCTTGAGGAACTAACACTTTCAAGATTATAAGTAGCAGATGCAAGAGCTTGTAATAATTTGAACATAACAATTATTACTAAGTCATTTTAACGATGTTTTGATCCTGTGTCGGCTATACAAACTACAGCCGTGGAGTTAGAAAACTGATTTATGCACAATATGCTAATACTGTTCACTACTGGGTACCCTCAAATGTCTTCAACGGACTTTGGTTGTGTAGGCCGGCGGCTCCTAAACCGTTCGACGTGGCCCCCTTGGGAGGAGTGAGGACTTAACGAGGGAAACGCGGAGTAAAAATTGCTTACATTTATTTACCCACCACTTTGTGATCGATGATAGCTTTGTTGAATCTTATTTTATCCACTCATGATGTCGTTTATATTACAATAGATAGTACAATGTCCAATAAAACATTTCAGTATTATAACTTAACCCGTGTCTTATTTTATTTATCTATCGGAGGTGCGATCGATTGTTTTTATTTTCGGTGAGGTTTGAATGAGAAACAATTGGAAACAGCTGGTATAGGTAGGCACTTTGAGCCATACCGAACACCACCAGCGGCGTGGGGTTATTACCTGGATGTCAGTCCGAACTGTATGAGACACGTGAGCACGGTGTTTTTCAAGTGTGGCGGTTTGAACATCTCCTTTGTCTGGTACCATACTTCGTTCAGCAAGTTCTTGAGGTCCTTGGACGTCTTGACCGTTTTCATGCTGCGCAACGACCGTTTGGATTGTATGCTGATGACGCTGCACCGGACTTCGTTCTCGATGAGACTTCTGACCTGCGACGAACGATAAAAAAAAAAAAACCACCGTAAACTAATAAGCCAAGCCGTTGTCGTCATGCGTCATTTTGACGGTAGACGTACGGGATACGCGTCCCCGGGCTCTCCCGTGTTCTCCGTGTAGATCCGTTTCAGACAATCGAGCGCCTCGTCGAATTCACCACACTCCAGCAGGAACTTCGGGCTCTCCGGGAAACGGGTCAGCCACAGGGCCAACAGGATGCTGGGCAACGAGCACAGCGTCAGAAACATGTTCCAAGACGAGTACCGGAAAACGCCAAAATCGTAGTTGGCCGTCATGGGGATGATGCCCCAAGCGATCACTGCGAACAAATGGTTTTTCAAAAATTGTACGCACGATGACGATTCGACGAGTACGTGTGATTTATTGAAGTCGTATACATGGGCGTCCATAGGAGAAGTCTTAGGAGGGAAGGCAAAACACTTCTTAAAATGTTAATTAAATAAACGTTATTAATGTTATTTCATACATTTTAATTAGGGTAGAAAATATATAACAGTAATTTACGAATTCATATTATTTATATAAGAGAGCGAGGGAAAATACTACATATTGCCCCCTCCCCCCAATGGTCGCCCATGGTCGTATATACAATACACACGAAAAGAATCGGATACTTACGTGGCACCAATATAATGCCGACGGTCCAAAACATTTCCAACCAGGAAAGCACTTTTTCTCGGTAGATCTTTGGCTGGAATTCGCCCAAGTACGGAAAACAGATGCCCAGATATCCGGAAAGTCTACAAAACAAGGCGCACTTTACAGGTCTGACAGTATTATCGTAATCGACAAACTTGGTTTTACCTAGGTATATATTATATTTATAACACGAATTAACCGTTTAACGTTATCAGCTGCGAGTATTCTTAACTAAATTTAACTTTTTACCTTCAAAAAAGCTTCTAGTGTACCTTATGTCAGTGCATGTGATATACCACATTCTATAGTCTATATGTCCGTATTTAAGGGGTGATTCGGGGAAATAATTCACCCTGGCGTATGTAGGGGGCGTTTGGCAATATTTTTACTACGACTGAAAGAAAGTTATAAGCGATGTTCTCGCATTAAATAAAATTGTACAACTAAATATACGAGTAGGTGCATGTTTGGGCGTATCAGCGTATGTACAGTATTATCATAAGTTATTTTTGATTTTATTTAATAGCAAATATTGTGTAAACTTTTACATTGAAATGGGAAAAGTTAATCGCGAGTAAAGCAAGCTGCGTTTTAGTGGATGGATATAGGATAATATTTGAACTAACATTAGAACGTTATCAAATGTATATGTGCTTGACTGTTGGGGAAGGGGCAACCAAATTATGTTGCCCTCGGGTGGCAAAATGTTTACGGCACTGCGTCAAGCGAATATTTGCAAACGTTTAAGATCTTCAATACTTTACTTCGACAACTATAATAGATCACGTTCAATATTACCAGCTCCAAATTACCAGTAAAACAATTAAAAAATATGTTCTTTTATCGATGTGCAAAGTGCAGTGAATAGAAAAGATTTTTTTTTTCTTATTTATATACTTGTGATAAATGTTTCATTGATGGCATTTTGTTTTAGGTCACAGCGGAAGAGTCTATAATATAGTTCGTGCGGCGGCAATAGCGTGTGACTCACCCGAAACCACTGAAGAAACGGCAGAACAAAAATGGCCAAAAGAAAGTCAGGACGCTGGAGACCAGACTGAAAATGCCATCCACTAGCAACGCCGCTATCAGAGTTTTCTTCCGTCCGTGCATATCAGCTAGGCATCCCCAGAAGTACGCTCCCAGGAGCATGCCTAAACAATTGAGATAGAGTTGTAAAATTATATAATATTATAATAACTTGTTTACTTGGTTGGAGATGACATTTTAGTACATTTATTTTAATTTTTTTTTTTACAGTATATCGTATAGATAATATTTATGATATGTGCGTGTAATAATCACCCAACAACGGTACGGCATTCAGGAGCCCTTTGTCCGTCGAACTCAGGCTGAAGTCGCATTGCGCCGACGGCAACACGAAAGACACCACGCTCACGGATATGGCACAGTTCAAGTAGATGAGACCGCATAGCGCCAACAGGAAATAGTGGAATTTGCCAAATTCTATACGAAAACCGTTCAATCGTCGATTTCAGTGATTTTAGTGACACAGTTAAATTCAACATTATATATTATAATAATATGATGTGCTCGTAGACGAGGTAAATAATGTTTACCTGCGCACGTTATGGCGTGCTCGAAAATGGACCCATTGTCCAAGAAATCCAAACCTGTGAAACAAGCCAAAAACATTGAACGAAATCAAAATCATGATTAATAAACGTGGTAATTGGTAGGCTATATGCGTGTACACCTAATGACTTACAGCTATAACTTAAAAAATAAAAAAATAAAAAAAAATGCTGCTCAAGTAATTGGACGCAATTAATTTCGTATCAATAACAGAATACTGTAATAATGCTTGTCAATAAGTTTTCGTTTAATGGAGTATCATGGTTATTTGTCTATATTAAGTATTAATTAACAGAGATCTAAACGTACAGTGGTCAGTGAATAATTCCAATCATTTCGCGTGTGTCTTATTTCATTTTCTAGATTGTGTCGGTTCGGCTTCAATGTATACATTTACAAATATTTTACACATATTTTTGTTTGACCAATAATAAATTGGTAAAACTGTTATTTTAAATTTTAAATAACTTTGAAAATTCGGTAATTTAAATTAATTTAATGAAAACATGGACGGAATCTACATGTTTTCATATGCACCAAATACATTAGTAAAAAAATGTTGACTAAAATCGTAGTCTTCTACATTCCCACGAATTTTTTTAAAAATCGGTTTGTGAATATATAAAATGTTCTTTGTTCGAAAGATACACCTATAGGTCGGTAATTATTTCATTGATATATACGAGTAGGTACATACAAAGATATAAGAATATCAAAAGTATTAGCTTTTTCACGTTACTGCAGATGTAGATAGTTGTTAACATTTTTTTTATAGATAATGTTAGTATTTTATTTCACGCAAACACGTTTTTATTGAGTAAGTTTTATCATAATCTAGTTTAAAAATGTATTCTCCATTAAACTTTAGCTTAGTAATATTTTATAGCTAACAATATTATCATTATAATTTATGTACGCTGTTTTTGTAGCTAATTCGTAATAAATATCACTATTAACATAGAGATTAAAGGATTGCCTATAACGTATTTATTTATAAGTTCAAATGATTACCACGGGTGGCCACGCTACTAGGCACTAGTTAAACAATAACAGTTCTTGAACAAAAAGCTTACGTTATAAAACATTTAATTGTAGTTATAAACATTTTAAAATAATTAATAAAAGTAATAAAAGATAAGTTGTTGGTTGTTTTACAAGGATTGTTGAATACATTTTTATTGTTACCTTTTTAAAATACTGCGATGATAATACTCAAAATTATTGTATAAAATACTTGAGTTTGACAGAAAAAATAAATATTATAACATTTTATGGCTGTTGCGGATTAATTTATCGTCGCCGAAAACAAATAAAGCTCACCTCTTATTTCTGAAAAATAATCCTTGTACGCATCTCGTGAAAAGAAAACTGTTTGAATTCCGTTGTGCGGAATATGCTAAAAATGATTCGGCTTACGAATGATTCAATTACTGCCTACAAGTGTGTATTGTATTGGAATAGTTCTAACTATATTTAATCAACCACTTGGACATTACATATAGTTAGATGTTCGATGTTCTTCTTGAAATGTTTAAATGAGAAACAGTTACGATGGTAAAATAATATGATTGTATATCAGGTTATATGAAGAACTACATAATATTATTTTTATAGTTAAACAATTTAATAGTTTTTATCATATTTTAGTTATATTACAACTTCTAGCTTCGATGTTGTGTAAATGTGATATCTAACACACGTTTCACGATTTTCAGAAAGTATTCACTATAGTTAGAGATTAGCTTATAATCGTTTTATCCTCAAACTAAGAAGATCTTGTGGAATCGGAATTGTATCAATGTCAATATTTACTCGTAATTCCTAGATGTACGTATTATATTATGTAAAATAAACTTAATAAAATTCCATTTTTTTTTTTGCTTAACACAAAAAAAGACAAGACAAATTAATTATGTTAACATAAAATCGACGTTTTCTTGTTTATTACATTTATTTTGCCAAAATGTTCAAGTTTTTATCTTCAATATTTGTCGTTAAACAAAAACATAGGTACCAATATGTAGGTTATCGCGGTAATTTAAAATTTAATATAAAAATGTTTATCTAAGCACTCGAGTGTGTATCTCAACCTCAATATGTCAGTACCAATATCAAGGAAAAATAAGTTCATACTAACAATAATATATATGTCGAGGCCTTTACATGATGATACTGTGCGGTATCGATGATATTGCGCAGTATAGGTACGGTTGTTGATATCGAAGAACAAAAACATAATACAACAATAGCACAGATATACCAAGAGTTTCAATTTTAGTCCGAGAACAAATATAAATATATAATAACTGAATCGAATACTTATTTTGGCTTTGAGAGGTTACACAAAAGCTTTAGACTATGAATATATATATATGTATATTAGATAATATATACGCTCGCGGTCGCGTATTTTTGGCTCCTTGGTTTTGGTATATTATACCACTATAACCATACTTTTATTACTTCTATATTTTTTTGACGGCCAAATCGACTTTTATTAGCAATATCAATGACATTCTTATTTTTTCAGAACCCACAATCTTTTGATCACCGTTAGGAATTTAAAACGTTTTTACCGCATAAAGTTATAATATTTTAACTTTTTATTTTTTTTAATAAATAACGGATTAGGTACATCATACTTCTTGAATGGGAATGAAACAGTTAAGAAAGCACCCATATACTCTCTTGAACATTGATTAAAACTTTACTGGATTTGAATGTGGAATTCAATTAGGACAATTGTCCAGGATCCTTGACAATTTAATACTAAATACCGTTATCTAAACACGATTATTTCACGTAAAATATTTAAAGATTTGCAGATCAAATTTTAACTGAAATTTCAACGATAAGCGACACTGTATAAACAAGTTTTCTTCTGCATCGGTTCGCTTACGACTCAAATTTTATAGATTAAAATTATTGGAATTGATTAATTAGTTAATTATTTTTTGATTTTTACTAAGATCATATAATAATATATGTTCTGCATTTGGAGTTTAATTTGAATAAGATTTCTTTAAATTCCATTTTTTTAATAGATAAGTACACAAGACTTTTCATTATATATATATATATTTCATTTAAGTCTGTCTAGACTCTAGAACAATAATTGGAAATGGAAAATAAATTCACGCCGGCAACAAACAGGTATAAAATTAATGTAAATTTAAATTTAAACGAACCATATTGAAAATCCTATATGATAAACTATCATATTATATACGACAATAGTATAATTTGCAGATGTTAAAATTCTAGATAATACGTATCTATAGATTCAGTATGGTTTCAGTGACATTTTGAACTTAACGTAAGAAAAAAAAAAAACGATTAATCTCGTTAACTTTTGACATTTTAATATTTTCAACGTAGGTTCATTCTTGTGACATTAAATTTTTTTGGCATATCTCCACATCCTTCCGTTTGCAGGAAAAGGTAAGGTAATTTTTTTTTTCATGGGGTGAGTTTAGGTACGCTCTGTGTGGATAAACCGCGTTGTGTGTTTGAGAACCAAATATTCCAAGAATATTAATTCGTCGACTTACACACACACACACACACACACACACACATTAGCATTTTCGTTTGAACAATAGGTCCTTAATACATTTTTAGCACGTACGTTGTACAAATAGTTTATCGAAGCAAGTGGTATTTAGTATTTTGTTTACTTTTGAAATACTTGTGAATTAAACGGCGTAGAGCTTGCATAAAGACCAAAAACAAATTGCAAGCGTTTAAATTTTTCACCACGCGTCATATCTATTTTATCACAAATCACGTAACAGCTGTTTATGGCGAATATTTTTTATGACGACATTGTCGTATGTTCGTGTGCTAGTGGTGTTGAACGATCATAATCACGGTAAACAATTCAGAAGGTAACAGTGAGATTGAATAGAAAAAAAAAAACTAAATACTCTCAGATTAATCATATTTGTGAAGCATAAAATGTTCCAAGAGATAGTCTGCACACAATTCACACGATAAGAAAATAATATATGCACATACTTTTTTTTATTTTCAGACTAATTTTAATTTTTAATTTTTAGCACTCGAGATACTATACGGGTATACACGCTCGAAGCACTCGCCATTCAAATGTTGGAGATTTTCGTTCGGCCGCGATATAATTTAGCACTTTGTGTTATTATTACAACAGAGTTTTAACATTATTCCCGAAAAATGTTATGATATGCAATATTATATACGTGCTGCATAGTACCACCCGAGTATTTTTTGAAGTTTTTTTTTTTTTTTTTACTCTTATGCGATCAGGAAATTAAAATCGAAAATCACATCGATGTCGTGCGCAACGGAAAACTGAAAAGAAAAGGTCTAACGCGAAAATGCGCGTGAAACGTTTACCCGTCGAGAATCTCGCGACAGAACACGTCTTGTCACCGCGTCAACACGACATCGCGCGACGTAACAGGTACGTAATAATATTATGGTCTTGTGACAACGTCGAAACAAAACTCCACCGACGGTAAACATTGTAACAGATCAATTATTAACACGCGTGAATATATTACCCATCACGTCCCTGGTACTTGGTAAGTCTGCAGTACGAGTTTCCGCATAGATGACGGACTAAAAACGTCTGAAGTCGGAGTCGGCTCGAGGATGTCGAAAGGCGAACGACTGGAACGTGTTGAAATAGCTGCTGTCCCTGCGCTCGCTGCAGTTTTTCCCGTGTCGCGCGCGTGCGAAAAAAGGATCGCGGACCTCGGGGATCCCGGTTTTCCGCGCACTATCCCGTGCGATCGACACGGTCCGCTCTGACAATCTCGTCGCGATTTTCACGAAACTTACCGAAACGCGAAATCGTTGCGAAACGGGGCGGACGCTAGGCGTGTTTCGAAAATCGTGTTGTTCCGCTCTCTGTCTCTCTGGATCGTCCGCGACGGGTACACTCGGCGCGCGGTAGGTACCTGTAAATGTTGCGGTGGACTACTGACGTGTGCGCGCAAGTGTAAGGCAGACCCGGTCGGAGATAATAGGGAAAAAAAAACAAAAAAAAAAAAAAAACAACACCGTATTAGATAATGAGACGATAATGCGGCCCGCGACGACGGCGGTGACGACGATCGAACGGACGGCGTTTATCGAGTGGCTCGCGTGTATAATATTACGATAATAACAATAATAATTATTACGGGAGGAGGGGTATCCGCGCGAACAATCGAACTCGTCGCCCGCCGTAGATGACGGTGTTCGGGTTTCCGAGCGTAAACGCCGCGAATGGCCGTACATCCCGGGGGGGACCGCGGGTAGCAAAAGCACGGACCGAGTGGCATCGGTTACCGGGGTGCACAATAAAGATATATAATATAGCATTTGAGCAGACAAGTGACGTCACTTCGAGGGGTTCGGGTAAGGTTCTCCCCGCCCTCGACCCGCATAGTCCCCCTGTGCGGACCTCCCTGGGTTATCCAGACTGAAAAAATCACTTGCTCTGAAGTTGCTATGAAGCTGAAATGTGGCAGGTAGGTAGTTCATAAGCAAGAGGCGTCGGCTAAGAAAATGGATCTTGCGATTCAGTCGAATTAAGGAGAGAGGCTCTAAAGATTATCGTACGTTTATGTGAAGGTCCTATGTTTTTGCTGCAACAGACATGAAGATGAGTTATTCTGGTTTAAAACGTAAAATAATTGAAATAGGGGAATCGAAAATTGCTTATCTATAAGTGATTTGAAAACAATTTGAAAATTATTTGATGCTCTATAAATATGATTTAAGCTCTTATTTTCTCTTTAGCCATTTCCTATTTTTTAACAGAGAAGCAATTAATGATCAAAATATTTTAACCGTTATTGCGGGCAACTCACGCTTAAAAAGGTTATTTGCTCTCGTATTGTGTTACGTCCAAAACGAATCACACTCATTGCGATTCTTTTCACAGACTACACCGGGTTAGTTATGCGGCTTGTCATCGTATAATATTATGCGTACTATTATTTATATACACAACCGCGAAGGACCTTCGCAGCAAACGTGTGCGCGCGCGAACAATACCCGTATCGCCGGATCGGGATTAAATTATTCGCGATGAGACGATGTCTATATAATATCGTATAGTTGCACGTCTTCCCGACGAATGCTTTGTCTTTAAATGAGATGGCCGCGAGATTTAGTACATACCAGGGGCGTTTAACGTTTTGGTAGGACAGGGCAACATTATGCGAGGAGAAATTTTTATAATAATACATTTTACTGGTAACTTGACCATACTGAATAGTGCGTAGAATAGAAATATTTTTAAAATTTTACATCTATTTATAATTGAAAGAAGAAAATAATTTTAAAATAACATAGTAAATCTAATAACAATAACACGGTCATACTAAAACAATTCAATTAATTTGCATTTTAAACTTTATTTTGTGTTCAATTTGTTGTAGTTTTATATTCTCAAAATATTTATTTTCTCGAAACGTTTATAACTAATCGATGGTTTTGAAATTGAAGTAAGGGCCGCATTAAAATCTTCCATGGACCGCATGCGGACATCCCGGGCGTATACCATCATCAAAGGCCGGATTTAACAATTTGCCACCTCTGCACTAAAAAATATTTGTTCTCCAAAAACCGTCGAGAAAAATAAAAACTGTTTTTTAAAAATATTTTTTTCACCCCACGTTCGCGTAAATCTGCTAGCGATTATCCTTGTCGCGATCACGCATTACACGTTATACGAGTAGTTTCCCGTAATAAAATTGCATAAATTATAGTGTCATAACGTGTTGTCGTGGGGCTTCGACTCAAGCCATGTGATTTTCTTTCTCTTTCTATCACACGTGCTACATAGGGATTCAGAAGTTTTCTGTTTCCAACGGATTGACCGATCTATTGATGCGATAAGGATTTTGAAAACGGATTTCAATTTGTCAAGTCTTCTTCAGATCGACTGTCCCATGTTTTTCAAATTTTTTTCCCAACATACCGAAAAAATTAACTTTTGTTTGATATTTAGGTTTCAAATATGTTGTACAATTTTGGTAGACAAACTGAAAAAAAAGTGGAAAAGCCGATCTAAAGGATATATACGTTAACGACGAGTTCGGATCAGAATCGCGGTCGCTATCGCATCTGTAAAATCGATCGGTTACTTTGCAAACAAGAAAACGTCTACATCCCTATGGCGCAGGAGCGCGTGATGTGGAAACGGAAAGAAAATCACTTGGCTCGCAATCCCCTTTACTCTTAAGAAGCGCATACAGATGCACGTCGCACCGTATCCCCTCGTGTTGTGCGTACGTAATATTCGCAATTTTATCATTATTGTTGCGACCGGTGGACCCGCGCGGCGTCGCAGTACCATAATATACTGTATACCCGTAGATTATGCCCACCGATTAGATAGTCACCTCAATATCGCTCGTGGATTTGCGTGTATGGAACGCACTCGAAATGCTGCGCAAACGAAACTCGAGTTCGATACTTCGAGTGCCGAGTACTCGGCGTGAAATTGTACAAACATAATGCATATTCTTTTTTTAAAAATATGAGCAAAGCACGAATACAATAATACGCCTATGATGGGTGTATTATAGGTATATTATATGTGCGACGAGTGTTTTCGATGACCTAACGTTAGATTATCTCCGGTTTACATATTGTTTCTAATCATTTTCGGTTTGTTTATCTTATACCGAGTAATTGCATTTAAATAACTATTGTTAATACGCACTATAATATGAATTATAATTTATAGTACATACTACGGCTCGTACAGTTATTATCGTACAGGTAACACTTCTTGTGCACGGAACATCTATTAACGACCGCGTGCGGTGCTAGACTCGTTACACGCAAACCAACGGAATCGAAAAATAATCGCATAGTACGCAAATCGTTTTCAAGTTCAAGTTCCGCGGGAAACTTTATGTAGAGAAATAAAACGGACGTCATGACGTAAGATCATGTTATGTTCCTCGCTTAGAATCTAAACTATTTAAGTCAAATAACTTAACAAATACTATGAGTTATACCCACTGTGAATATAAATATTGTTCGAAAATATTTTCATTATATTATTAACATTTTAAACAAAACGATTTAATATTTGCGCCATCACTTTTGGTATAGCGATTTCGATTAGACATTAATTTGACATCCTGTCTTGGTGTTTGAATAAATATATTTGAATTTACTACCATTTACGTGGGTACCAATAATGTATGTATTGTACGTCCGTACGTGATTGAAATTCGTAAGCACTTTGCAATCCGGACATCTGAACACAATCTACCTCATGTCCATCTGATACACACGTTTTTAATTAAGTATGTAAGAATCTATATTTTTTAACGACATATTACTAAAAACTTAAACAATTATTTAGCATTTTCGTCTACGTGCAAACGATTATTTTCATGGATCCAAATAAACATACAAAAAAAAAAGTATACGACATAACTTGTACTTCAAAATAAACAAAACACTTCTTATTTTATTATTTTAAAAACCAATAAAATATCGATTTCGAGTGTAGATCTTTGTTTAATTGACGTTGGGTTCTATCACTAAATAGAAATATCTATATAGAACTACTTCTATGACTCTCCTCACGTGCTATTTCGTTTATGTATCAAATTTGATTAATATGACAAGAAGCATAGATATTGTAAATGTTGTTGTAATAAAAAAAAAAAGATCTGTGCTACACGTATTAATTTAAAAACAATGATAAATCGTTAAGATCGGAAAACGATTTTGAATAAATATTGAAGGTTTATATAATAATATAAAATTAGTAATAGGTATGGAACATTTTTGTGTCGCATTTCTAACGTGAGATGGGAGCTAGAATTCAATAATTATTAGTAATAAACGATAACTTAATAAGTAATAACATCTAATTCAATTAGCTAATATTTACAGCAAAAGTGTTAAGTTATAAAGATTAAAATATTATGTATAATCGATTGCTTGTGGTACTTTGATATAGTCAGACGTATGTGAGATAATAAAATATTATTACTAACGTGAAAAAACGGGTACTATTCATGTTGAAAAATGAAATAAATAATAATTTATGTTACCTACAATAAAAAAAAAACTAATGTATATATATAATTTGCTAATATTCTTGGAATCGATCCAGAAGTTGAATTATGTAATCTTCACCATCAATAGAAGTACCAATAATTAATAGATACTAAAATATACATAGGCGTAGTTTGTATTGTAACCAAATGTTTGCCTATTACAATATGAATTCCATCAATCTTAGTCGGCTTGTCTTAATATAATCCATACTTATCAAATTCTATATTGATGTGCCCGATGAAATTATTATTCCAATCGTTATTGATAATTATATGCTATTATTCTTTTTGAAAATGTTTTAGCAGTATCTAATAGCAGCGGTAGCGCTTTTGGGGTTTCGGGGCCTGTAAGAAAAACTTTGGTTTTCTCCTTTTATAATGAACACCACAGCGCTAAAATATATTATCGACAAGTACAACCCGGAGAGAACCGTGCAACCGTCATTGAACGACGCAATCTCTGTTTCATCTCTCAGAAAATAGGACTTCATGGGGCTCACTTATGCCGGCGCAGATGACAAAAGAATATATCTGCAGTCGATATAAATATTTGATTTCCTTATAATTTGAACTGTAAAAAGGGTCATGTAGTTGCGATAAAAAATACCAACGAAATAACGACATTGTGCTTGATGCAAGTACACATTTAAAAATGTATGATTTATTGATTTACTCTGTACACGCATATGAAAAAATATAAAATTAAAATCGAATATTATATTTGAAAAACATTGGATGCTACCGCTCGCAAAAACCATCTATAATATTTGTACAATACAATATTACAAGTTTGTCTTAACATAATTGCAGTTTGTTCAGATGTCAAGATGCGCGTCAGTACTTTCACACTTTTGACTTCCTTGACTCGTCGAAGCAGCCGATCACCAGTGCACCAGTGTACCACACTGCGATATTGTAGCGTATAATGTGGCGCAGTCGTGTCGGGTGTGCGACGTGTGATCACACGCGGTCCAGCTTGTCCGCGCTTTTGCTGTCACTGTTCGGAAGTACCATCGCTAGAAGACTGCTTACTGGTGTGGAAGAAAATAAGAAACCAAGAAGGCGCGCAAACATTAGTTGTTCCGTAACACAAGGTAAACGGTCGTGATAAATAATCGTTTTGCGCCTCTCTCTTCTCGCAGTAACAGCATAGGCGGGATGTGGAGGGGTTAAGGGCACGGGAAATCGAAATGCAAACTCGAACGTTCTCAAAGTCCCTCAAATTTCTCGAGTACCGCGTGAGTGTTATAATACGTTCTACGCCGCCCGCCCCTACTTTTACTAGTCTATTTCTGTGTAGACCGTATTAAAAGACTGTTTCTGCAGCGCTCGTCTGAAACGTGATTCGGTCCCGGCCCGCGAGTAGAACGGATCTTGTCGCGCGGAGAGAGGCGCAGGACGAGTTTGGCCGGAGTCGGTATATACAGTAGTCACTCGGTAATTCGAACCTCGATAATTCGAAAAACTCCATAAATCGAACTTAACGCCTAGTCCCCTGAGAAAACCTCTATAATTATAAGAAAATACATGTATTCCGGTCCCCTCGATAATTCGAAATGTCTGTCAGTGGTACACACTCAATAATTCGAATTTTTTTTCCAGAACCTCTATAATTCGAATTCCCTTAAACGCGGTTCAAATGTTTAAAGATTATGTACAATCTGACGTATTCGCAATGTATATCTAAAAAGATGCGATACAATTTTCAATGCCATCAGTAAGTTAGATACCGCTATGGACCAGATTGTGGCCAACAATGTAACACAACAAAATATAACAGATTTCTTTAAAATGTAAAATATAATAATAAAATAGATAAATGTCACTTAATAAATGTAAAATATAGTACATAATATGTTTAATAAATAAACGTCAATTTATAAATGTAATACATACATATAATTGTTCACCTCTTTTTTATTCGAATTAATTATTTTTCCCTCGATTATTCGAACACTCGGTGAATCGAAAACCTCTATAAATCGAATTTTTAGCTAGGTCCCCTGAATTTCGAATTATCGAGTGACTACTGACTACTGTATCTATATATATATATATATATATATATGTACATACGTAACAACAACGAACTGAATATGGCGATGAGCAGGACGCAGTGCGAGTCTATGAGCAGTCCGAATAGAATGTTGGCAAACAACGATCCGATACGGCCCACCGTCGACGATGCCGCGGATGCCATCACTCTGCGGCACGAGAAAACAAAACGTGTAAATGTTTAACTTTTCGTTTTTCCTATCGCCAATGTAGGACTCTTCAGATCGAGGCGCACCTGTGGACGCGTAATAATACCACGGACTTGCCGCCCGCGTTAACCTGCCGTGTACGGTAACAACACTGCGGTCTTCTCGTGGACATAACAATGTACAATGCACATCCGACCGAACGCGGTATTATGCTAATGACGCGACCCGGGTCTTACCTTATGTTGGTCGGGAACAGATCGACCGTGATGTACATTATTGTGCTGAGCCCTAGGCCGCTGAACTCTTCGTATACGCACGACAGCACGAGGTTTTGCAGGGAGTTCTTCACGCAGTACAACGCAGCGACCGCGATCCCGGACACGAACAGACTCATCGCTGTAACGGACAGATACACGGGTTAAGTCATCAGCAGCAACACCCGATGGAAATAATAATTATTTCTTGTTGAAAAATAATGTAGCCCATCTGAAAGTTACAACAGAATGATTCGTCTGCCGAGCGTCGGATATAATGCTATATGCATGTACATATGTACATAAGGCGCATTCATGTTGTCACGCAGCTAAATGCGCTTAGGAATCTTTTCAACTGGAATTAAAAGTGACTTAAAAGTCAAAGTACATTATTTGATCTCCATAAGGAAAAAGGGAAATATATGTGCGAATGCATGATAACATAAAAATAAGGCTTAGCTTTGTTCATACACAGGGTGTCCCATGTCTCCCGTATTAATGGAGATACCAATAAAATCCGTGTTTTAATAAGCATCTCTGAGCAAAGGCAATTTTGTTGACAATAGTTTGATAAATATAATTGTATTATTAAAGAAGTTGAAAAATTAACTTTTTATTTTATAATTTATAAATAGATTAATTCATGGTTAAGTTTTTATCGTATTGGTTTTTTATCACACCAAACTAAATAGGTATCAACCTGTATACTATAAAATCCGATTAAAAAAGGCTATATTTTACACCGATTTCACTACACTCAGCTTCGACGGTCATAATGTTTTTTACATCACACGCACTAGCGCACAATCTACATATTATACATTTTGAAACATTACCTAAGAAATACTTGGCTTCTAGCCGGTTTATGCACAAAGGCATCAACAGCGACGAAGGGATGCACGCTATACCGATCCACAGGGTGTGCGTGTACACGGACTCTCCTACAGTCGACTCACACAAGTCGGGCGTGCTTATCCCACCATCCTGTTCGATGTACACGGACGACACTTGACACACCGACGCGTCCTTGCCGGGCTGTTGGCTTTCGAATTTCTGGAATCTGTTGAACAACTCCGGAAACCACATCACCAGCGCGTAGTAGCTGCGTGGAAGACAAATCACATTATATTTTCATCTTACGCTTCATACAGACGAACAGTACGACCGCGACGGTGCGACGAATGGCCTCCCATATCTAGGTAGGTTTCTTGATTTCACCCGAATCACCTCCGGATGTCACGGGGGCAATTCGCGAGTACCCCTATGCGCACATACTCGAATATCGTCTCCCACAGCACGCTCATCATCTATAGCAGGGGTCGCTAACCAGTCGATTTTTCTAAGTCTAGGTAGGTTGCAATAAAATTTGATCATACGATTGTGGGAAATTTGTATGATCTGAGTAAAACTGTTTTGTAACTGGAAATAATAACTTTACAGAATGACTCAGTATGCAATAACTACTCGTACATCGGAATTGTACACATTACTCCTCGTATAACTTCGTTTTCCGGTTCAACTTGGCTATGTGACTACATGAGTCGACTATTTCGAGTATGAAGCGCTCGGAGAACAAATATCTCGGTCAAGAGTAACGAATTATGTACCGTAGATCTCAAAACTTGCGGAAAACCAATCCCAGATGTCACATTAATAAGCTAACATATTAACAAAATTTAAATAATATTACTCATATTTATATGTAAATAGGTACGATTACCAGAGACTTTAATATTGCTCACTTATTGTAAAAGTTTGGCGACAGAATAGATACAGTCAAAAATATTTATCAATATTGGAAATTACAAATTTATATTTTTAGAGAGCAATGGTGCGTACATTGGTTTCAAATTTAAAAGACCAAAACCACTCACCCATCAATGTATCTCACCTGACCTAGGAGCTTCACCCGTTCTTTTCTATTATGTCGCTTACACGCTATGTGAATTTTAAATCCAATCTAAAATATGCCGGTCAATATGAAGCTTATATAATCGGGGCAATTTAAAATCACGCCCACGTGTGAAAGAATCATTTATGTGTACGCGGCTTTATTGTAAGTTTTGTCTGAGTAAATCTACACATTGAAGTTATAATATATTTTTAATAAGTACGAAATTTTCAACCTATGAATTATATTATTATACAAGATAATGTTTTTAATTAGGCACCTATTTATGATGTTTGTCGGGCCCAAAGGAGTTTAATAAAATACATTTGACAATCGGACACACCGAACACCGTTTACATTGATTATTGACATAGATTAATCTGACCTAATATCGGGGGCAGTTCGAGTAAATGATAAATTTTAAATTGGGAGGTGATTCGAATAACCTTGATTTCCTTTAAAAAAAAAACACCGATGGATTTTCGAGTGCACCCGGAGGACAAACGTCGTTTGCGGAGTAAAAACTTTAGGGGTGCCGAGAAATTTCAGTTGTAGTACGTTACCCTCGTTGATCGATTGATTGGAGATCAGTTGGTCCATATCGTGACTGACCTTACGCAATTACCTTGATGTCAGCCCGAACTGTATGAGACACGTGAGCACCATGTTATTCAGATGCGGTGGTTTGAACAACTCTTTGGTCTGACACCATATCTTTTTCAACATGTTCTTTAGGTCCATGGACCTCCTGGTCTTCGAGGAGTGGCCGAGCAACTTTTCCGGTGGTACAACGATCACGCTGCATTGGATTTGGTTACTGACGAGACTTTTTATCTGAAATACGCGCGGTAAACACGGACGTATAATAAAAAAAAAAAAACACTGTCGAACAAAGTGTACCGCACGCGGTATAGTATTATAAAATAAAGATTGCCGTACGGGAAACACGTCTCCGGGCTCTCCCGTGTTCTCCGTGTAGATCCGCTTCAGGCAATCGAGCGCCTCGCCGAACTCGCCGCACTCCAACAGGAATTTCGGGCTTTCCGGGAATCGGGTCATCCACAGGGCCAACAGGATGCTGGGCAACGAGCACAGCGTCAGAAACATGTTCCAAGACTTGTACCGGAAAGCGCCGAAAGTGAAGTCGACCGACAACGGGATAACGCCCCATGCAACCACTGCGAACACACGCACGAGAGGTCAGGTTCCGCGAAATTATCACACGACGAAGCTCGTGTAATTTATTTTCTACTAAAACATATATGTTCACGTACGCGGAAGCAATATGAACCCGACTGTCCAAAACGTTTCCATCCACGACAGCACTTTTCCTCGATAGATCTTCGGCTGAAATTCGCCCAAGTACGAGAAACAAATGCTCAAATATCCGGAAAGTCTATAAAAAAAAAAAAATTAAATAAATATGGACACACTTCAGTGTTACCGCGAGCAATACTTCGTGCGACAAAAGATCGAGCCATTTCACGTTACCATTGTAACCAACAAAATATTTTTACGGACCTTGTACACTCTTACGTTGCACGCAACGTGCCTACTGTACTTTTAATTTTTTTTGTTTTCCACTCATTGTCTGTAGAACGGTGTAGATAGAAAGTATACGTTACCGAACGGTTCCGGAACAGCGGCTCGTGTTTCCACGGCGATTGTACTCACCCGAAGCCGCTGAAGAAGCGACAGATCAAAAATGGCCAGTAGGAAGTGAGAAAACTGGAGACCATACTGAACAAGCCGTCCATCAGCAGTGATTCTATTATGGTTTTCTTCCTCCCGTTAATATCGGCCAGGCATCCCCAAAAGTACGCTCCAAGGATCATGCCTAAAACGTGTGACACGCGTACATTTCACCGGACTTGTGTTGAACGGTCTACGCCGAGATCTACGGTCTACTACTACCTAATACCGGCATGGCGTTCAGCAATCCCTTGTCCGACGAACTCATGCTGAGGTCGCATTGAGCCGATGGCAGTATGAAGGATAAGACACCCATTGACGTGGAACAGTTCAGAAATATAAGACCGCATAGAGCCAACAAGGAGTAGTGGAATTTCCCGAATCCTAGGTGCACGCAAAACCGCGGGTGAATAGTTGATTATTATGATTTTGTACGTCACCAATGCGTTGTTAAATGCAAAGAGTGAGCAATGTGAGTAATGCATATACCTGCACACGAAATGGCGTGCTCGAAAACCGAATCGTTGTCCGAAGTATCCAAACCTGTAATAAAATTTAACGAATCCGGGATTAACCTTTGATCATTTTGTGCCGTATAATAAGCCGAAATATATAGTGGTATACCAGATATCGTGTACACAATGACTTTTAGTTAAAATGTCTGTAATAAAGGAAATGCCGGGGTAGGATACTATAGTGCTAGTGGCGCTACTAAGTGTAAGTCGTTTTGTTGTTGTATATCGGTTGTGTTTTTGTTTTATTAATTCAAAAACATATTTAAATAAACATCACAGTCATAAAATCCGGTTGATCAGTGCGGAAATAAAAATGTAAGTAATATTTTTAAATCTAATCTTTTTTCAAATATTTAATACAACAAAACATTCGCATCTGTATCATCCGTCTATAACAATGTATCAACCGATGTATGTATCCGTCTGCTTGTACATTTATCTTGATGTCGAATAACCCCTACCCCGAAAGTTGATTGAAAGTAAATACGTGAAAAGCTTTCCCGAAAATGTTCCGGCTGTACTATCGAACGATACACCGACTACGGCGGAATAGCAGTTGGTACAACATTCCGTACTTGTTCGTGTTTCATAACATTTAACTAATTTAATCACATAACATACATACCATTCGTGGTATGCTATGAGATTAAATATCAATTGTTAACTTCTATTTTTGTTATCTGCGACTAAATATTAATTATATCATACACTATGTAATATACCTGCTGATAGGTTTTATTTATACAATATCGGCTTAAGTACTGGTAAATCACTTTTTACAACCACCGATGATTTAGTTATTGATAGCTGCCACCTTTGACACTTCAAAAACGTAATGTCCACATAACTACTCGTATACTTGCACTCTACAGCCCAGCGCGGCGCGGCGTGGTCCTAAGATGGTGATAAGCAATAGTTAAAAGTGTACTATTCAGCTATGGCTAAAACGTATTTCGGATCGTTACTCGTTCGGTTAAAGTAAGCCTAATATAATAATTATTAATTATGTAAATGAATAATGGTATTGATTAAAATTAAAGTTATTAACCAATGAAAGTAAAACTCTTAAGACGGAATCTACGTGAAGGTGATCGTGGATATAATATTTCGGTTTTGTTTATCAGTCTTGGAGATCGGTTGATGTTCGCACACACGACACACGTGGTACCAACACTTTTATACACGCACCAAGCTCAACAGCCACGAAAAGTGGTTTTTTTTTATCATCACGACGCACAGTGAGAGGAATGACAATTTTAGCTGACCAATAATATTAATATTATTATTATTATGATTATCAAGAAAAAAGGAAGATTTTTATTAATTAACAAAAAAGTAAGGATATAGAAAAAAAGGATGAAGTAAAATCGTAATCTCTGATCTATACATATTGTGTTCTAAGTGAAATTATTCGATGTTAAGTTCATGTACTGTCTTTGTTTTTATATTTTGTCATAATATGTAACTTATTCGTCTGAAATATTTATATATTACTTCAATTATTTTTTATCTTAATTCCTTACTTATTTAGATACAACCATTTTTATTTTATTGTATAATTATTTATTTTATTTTATATTATTGTTTGGTTATTATAGTCTGTATTTGTTTTAAATATATATTTGGTAAAAAGGCAGATGTCCGTTAATACATAACATAAATAAATAAACATTAACATTTTCCAATTCTATTTTCTTATTCTATTATTCAATAAAAACAATTGCCTTTGGCA
Source organism: Periphyllus acericola (assembly GCA_949715065.1). Taxonomy (NCBI): domain Eukaryota; kingdom Metazoa; phylum Arthropoda; class Insecta; order Hemiptera; family Aphididae; genus Periphyllus; species Periphyllus acericola. Next base: position 6,716,899 of record OX454268.1, read on the forward strand.
GTAGGTTATATTTTAGCCGTTGATACTTTACTCTGACGTCTTAATCCCATAAAATGTCCCGTATTGTTGGACCTTCAGGCGCATATGCAGTTAATCCTGTTATAATTGGATCAGAAAAAATGAGTCCACGTCCGATTATCGGAATAACATGCTTATGAAACGCGATAGTATTTCATGTAAATGGATAGATATTAAATTGAAAATGCACGAATATTGAATATTAATATTTTATAGACTTATATAGTTCATGTATCGAAAACGATAAGCAAATAAAAAATTCACAAGACCACGTAATTGCTAAGCTTTGTTTTTCAGTATAGGCATGTCACAAAGAATGAAAAACTACTTAAAAAATATATCAACCGTGTATCAACATCAACCGTGTAATCTCGGATATCTTATCACGATCCTTAAAACATCTTTGCCAGCGTTCTCTTCACTCGTACCTTGAATTTCCCCGACAACTTTTTAAAATCCAATGCTTCTCAAAAACGAGATTTTCCCATTATTTTATTTTCATTAATTAATAATATAAATGCAAATTAAAACACTTACCTGATTCTATACGATGATCCATTTTCGTTATAATAATACTGCACTTTTATTCATGCACAAACGATAAACTATAACTGAAATGGACAGTGCGTATGCACAACGTATGATTGCAGTAATAATTCAATAAACTAAATAACCCTTCCCTAATATTATACTCATTATATTATCGACTATGGCTACAAGTATATATGATTTATACTAGTTACTAGTGATGCACAACGATATCGTATTTCGATAGTAGTTACTATACTGTTCAACGTATACTCTACTTGATAAAAAAAAAAATCTAGTGTAGAAGTAGTATTATTTTATTTGATGTCATAGGATCAGTAACCTTGTCGATTATGAGTTAAGCCTCTTATTTAATGGAAAATATATAAACAGCGCGGTGAACACAGTATGGTCACGCATAGTTTGGAGAATACTTAGGCGTGGATTACGGCGAAACAATTATTCGTTCAAGTGATGAGTACTCAACACGAGATCGTATGTAAATTTAATGATTTGTTTAATGATATTCACGTTCATGGAGGAAATAGCGCACTGCTTGAATTATAATATAAAACATTATACAGTATTGACTATACGTACTATGAAATAAAATTAAGTAAATCAACGATTAATTAAGAAAACGAAATTTTTCCTCATTAGGCAACTATAAAAAAAATCAAGTAAAATATGGTGATATACGTTTATCAAATAGATTATTTATTCCATAATTTCAAAATGTCCATATGGCTGTGTTGAAGAAAACCACCCATCAAAATCAGGAATATTTCAAAGTCCGCACTAAAATGGTACTATTTTCAGTTTGGATAAATCCAAGCACAGCACTGTGAATGTCTTCCCTTCCAGGTATCAATACTGTGCAGTGTAATACAAATGTAAAAAATGAAGGACACGCACAAATATGTGTTCAAATAATTTGTATTATTTCTCTTGAAAACCATGGCACCGGTCGACAGTTTTTATTGCTTTTATCATTGTTTTCGTTCGTACGCAAATAAATCATTCTCTAATTATTTAAAATAAAAATTGTACCTTAATTGTTAAAAAAATCTTATGGATAAAAAGTACAAAATATGTGTTTACGTATATGTTTGGGATTTCGGGTCGAAAGGAAAAAGACCCCCTGGTTTTTTTTGTTACAAAGAACACCATTTCGATGAAATGTGTTATCGCCAATAACAACTCAGAGAGGACCGTGCAGCCATCATTGGAAGGCGGTCTCTCTTTCCTCTTTGGGGTGATAAGACTTCACCGGGTTCACTTATGCCGTGGACGACGAAAGAATACCGGCTAGAAGCCTGCATGATGACATTTGATGTTTCTTACAATTTGAACCGTAAAAATGTCATCGGCAGTTGCGCTATTAAATATGAATAAAAAAAACGACATTGTTCTTGGTTTTGTGAAACTACTACGAGCTTATATTTAAAAAAATACATATGATTCACTGGTTAGCTTTGTACACGTATGAACAAATATGTACACTTAAAAGAATAATTCGAATAATATATTTAATAATCATTAGATACGGCTAATCGGAAATACCCTTTATTCGGGCAATAATATTTGTATAATACGGCAACATTACGTTTGTCTTAGCATTTTGGCCGTCCAGTTAAATGCCAGTAAACAAGTCAGCGTTATCATACTTGTAACTTCCTTGTCGCATTGAAAATGTCGAGATTACTCGTATACACATATACCACATCGTATTGTAGCGTACCTGTACGGCGCAGGCGTGTCGGATGTGCGAAATGTGGTTACGCGTGGTTCGGCTTGTCCGAGTTCTTGTTATCGCCGCACGGAAGTGCCAACGCCAGGACACTGCTTACTGGTGCGGAGAAAGATGAAAAACCAAGAAGTTAAGCAAATATTAGTCATTCCGTTGTGGGCAAAAGGTAAATTGTTTATGGTGGTGTACACGTTTGCGCCTCTCATTTCGGACCAACAGCATAGACCAGTGTTTCCCAACCTTTTTTTATTCAACGCCCCTTTTAGATTTTAAAAATCTCACACCACCCCCGCCCCCCTAATTAATTTTTTAAAATTTGATTTAAATAAAGTTTATAAAGTTTTATTTTTTATTAAGCTAGGTATTTAATTTAAGACAAAATATAATTTCGGAATCTATACGATAACTCCGATAAGACAATAATAACGTCAAGTACCTGTCAAGATAATTATTTTGATATTATTTAAGTGTCTTTAAATATTATACCTACATAATTCTGTGGATTACATTAGGTATTTTATTCTACGCAGTTATACATTTCATTACAATCAGTTATAAACAAAAAAAAATTAAATGATAGATGAGCGCCCCCTTTAGCGCCCCCCTCATAAAAACGTCCCCTTCAAAATAAAAAATGCACACAAGGGGGTGGTAGCGCCCACGTTGGGAATCACTGGCATAGACGAACGTGGAGAGGGTAGGATTATTCGTCAACTCGAATGCATTCAAAGTCCCTTAAATGCCCCGTGCATGGAGTGAACGTAATACGTTCTACGCCGCCTACTTTCACTTGTCTATCGTAGAGTACAAACTGTATTGAAATCTGTCTTAGCGCTCGCCTGGGGAATTTCGTTCGATATCCGCCCACGAGCGTAACGGAACTCGTCGTGCGAAGAGAGGCGCTGGACCGGTTCGGCTTGGTTCGTCGGGGTAATGTACTTACATAACAACATTGAGCTGATCACGATGATGAGCAGGACGCAGTGCGAGTCTATGAGCAGTCCGAATATGATGCTGGTAGACATCGATCCGAGACGGCCCACCGTCGCCGTGGCCGCGGTTGCCATCACTCTGCGGCAAGACAAACAAAATGCATCAACGTTTCATTATTCCGCTTTACCGGTCTCACGTCTATTTGAGTCGATACACAACATGCAGTTTGTGTACACGTGCATAGGTGCACATGCGTTTCCCGCGGAAAAAGTTTTAGCGATTTCACGGAATGCGAAACGGTTATAATCATCAACGGTGACTATCGCTGACCAACATTTGAAAAGAGTAACCGAGCATAGGGGTACGTCAACATTTAAACGGGATAATTTTTTTTTTTTGTCACGTAATTTTTTGTTCATCGTAGTGAATTTATATTCCATTTAACGGTACACGATGTACGGGTTCGAGGTTTATATAGTTAACATTTTAACGGATTACTTAAAATCATTGTACATTGATTATTTATCATACGTGTTATAATGCGATTGTACTGTTATCGTACAAATGAAAAAACACCGATTTACATGGGTCTTCTAAACCGTAACGTAAATAGGCCATCGGTGTGGCTCATTTGTGAACGTGCAGGCCAATAAACACAGAAAAAAATAGAGATGCCAAGGTGTACATTGGCACCCATATTTGGTACCGATGTGACTACAGTATTCTGGGGGGGCGTATACCAGTTGCCCTCAAAAGTACCTTTTTTTCACACCAACACCTTTGAAACTACCAAGAGCAAAGTGCACCAGTTACCCTCCACCAAATGTACCAGTGGCCCTCAAATATTATTCATACACGATTACAATACCGACCCGTAAAATAGTGGAGGAAAATCACAAAGTGCAAAGACAGAATTTTACCAGAATGCGTAATTTTAACGAGGAACAATAGTTATATTAGGCTTTATCGTAATAAGCGCGTAATTATCATTTACTATCATAGCTTTCTTAGGATTTGTATGGTTTTAAGAAACGAATATGTTGATACGATCTATGCTAGGTGCATTTTAGACGAAAAGCTTTGACGGCGTTAACATGATGAAAAATATTATCTTATGTAAATTATTTATTATTTACATGTTTACACCTCCCCTGTGTATTGTATTGGAATCGTGTGTTTAACATGTGAAGGCAACCGGTTCAGTTGCGGTTGAGGGCAACTGGCACATTTGTTAAATGCCGAAAACGGCCGCCGAGGGTAACTGGTCAACACCCTTCCGGTAGCTATAATATTGTATCTGACTGAATCCGATCATGTTATCCGAGTGCTATAATAACAAAACGTTTTACCTTATGTTGGTCGGAAACAGACCGACCATGATGCACATCATTACGTTTATCCCTAGGCTGCTGAACGCTACATATATGCAAGACAATATGAGGTTTTGCAGAGAATTATTGACGAAGTACAAAGCAGCGGCTGCGACGCCGGACACGGACAGAGCCATCACTGTAACATATAGATAAACAATTATTATATTATATCGTTGTCGAACCTAGCAAACATTTTGTGCGACAAGTGTGTCTATTTTATCAGTGTGCCGATAAATTGTGCTTTAAAATTCAGCAATTTTTTTTAAAGCTTGAAATTAATGTATTATCCGTTAAACGTGCACTTTTCAACTTATAATGTATGCATATTTAATATCCCACCCCCCCGCACCAACAGCAGCAATAATTATAGCATCATCCTAGCTCGTCGTAAGTTTAAGACTGAAACGTTACCCAAGAAGAACTTGGCTCCAAGCCGGTGCACGCACAGAGGCATCAACAACGACACGGGTGTGACCGCTATACCGGTCCACAGGGTGTGAGTGTACACGGACTTCCCTACCACCGATCCGCACAAGTCGGCCGTGTTCAACGCACCGCCCTGTTCGATGTACACGGACGACACTTGGCACACCGACGCGTCCATGCCCGGATAAAGGCTTTCGAATTTCTCGAATCTGTTGAACAACTCCGGAAACCATATCACCAGCGCGTAGTAACTGCGTTGAAAACAAATCACATTATATTTTCATCTTACACTTCATACAGACAAACTTCCACTACTGCATAAAGTGTGGCCAACTTTGAAAAAAAAACGCCCTCAGGCCTAGAGGGCAACATAGTTTTCTTACTTTCAGGATATGCCTCATACTACCGGGAATGATGAGGAAAAAATAATACCATAATGATAATAATATAAACATGTGCTGTTTCTAATAATTGAACAGTATAACAATAATAGCATCCCTTACTTGTAACGTTATGATCACACCCATATCTCATCTAAATCATAGATGCCCGAATATAAATTACAACTGTAAATAATACATAAAATAACTAATAATACTAATATAATACTAATAGCGAAGACGGCGATATTATAGTGTATATATATATGCACAGAATTTGGTCATAGACTTGATCAAACTGGATTGGCCGGCCGGTGACGATGATGAAATATCATGAGTCTAGCTCACAGACCTGAGTGATTTGTCCCGTTACTTGTGCGGGCAGCGGACTTTGATGATATACATTTTTGGTGAACGATCGCATGATAGAGACATTTGTCCGCAGCACTGTTACTATACTGTTAACAATGTGTAAGGAATTGACGTGGCCTAGCGGCTTAGGCGGATGTCCTCAAACGCATTGTCGCCAGGAGCAGATGCCCCCCCCCCCATATGACAGTACAATCTAATAACCTTTGCAGTTTAATATGAACAAAAAAAGAATAAACGAATAAAATATACTGTCAGTACAAATAGTAACACTGTAACGGTGCTAGGAATAAAAACTATAACTGTACACCATCGCCCGAGTTGCGAATGACCGCAGAGCCCGTTTGCTGAGAGGACTGTCTAGCTCTTACACGAATACGTGGGTTGTGCGTACAAACGTCGTGTGCAGCAGTACCACGAACCTTAATGTCGAGCAACAATCGTATAAACGCCAATCGACGACCGTACAACCGAATCCGTAATATGGTGAGCGACTGTACTACGCAATTACCTTGACACCAGTATGATTTGTATGATGCACGTGAGAATCATGTTTTTCAGGTGCGGCGGTTTGAATAACTCTTTGGTCTGACGCCATATCTTTTTTGGAAAGTTTCTCAGTTCCATGGATCTCTTTGTCTTCAAGTCATTAAGCGATATTTTCGACCGTACTCCACTGATCACGCTGCCCAGGATTTCGTAATTGTCGAGACTTTTTACCTGAAAAACACGTGGAAATCGAAAAAAAAAAAATAACTGTCAAAATACTCGTGCTCGTGCTCGACGTATAATATTATAAGTTATAACTAGTGTTCGGATTTGGCGTTTTTTTTTTAATAATTACAATAATAATAATTAAAAATAAAAATAATTTATGTATATAAATGTGTTTCAATGATGTCTCAGACGATGCATACATTTTTTTTGTTGCCTTTTTTGTGTTTAGTTTTCAATTTATCTGATGGTTTTATATACGACATACGTATTATTGGTACAAATCGATAAGAGCTTGTGAAAACGGTGCATTGTCGATTTTATGTTTAAAATTTAAAAATTTAAAAATATCATAAAAATCAACCAAGTATTAATTGGAGAAACAACAAGCGATGACGATTAAATAAGTAGTAATCTTAATCTAGATAATTATTTTATGTACGCACCAATAACTTCGGTGGTAATAGAAAGATCATTGTATGTATACAAAATATTTTTAGCCCAAACCGTCAACGTTTTACTGCAGACAGCTTATCTAAGTACATGGAAATGGATTTGTTTTTTAATACGAACTAGTTTAATCAACTGAAATCTATTTAACTTTTTAGTAATTTTTGAAGGTGCATTTTCATATAAATGAAATGCTTTTTTTGACTTTTTTCACATTTTAAATAATTTTTTTTTTTATTGTTCGAATCCGAACTCTAGTTATAAAATATAATGATCGGCGTACGGGATACGAGTCTCCGGGCTCTCCCGTGTTCCCCGTGTAGATCCGTTTCAAGCAATTGAGCGCCTCGTCGATTTCACCGCACTCCAACAGGAACTTCGGGCTCTCCGGGAAACGGGTCAGCCACAGGGCCGCCAGGATGTTGGGCAACGAGCACAAGGTCAGAAACAGGTTCCAAGACGAGTAACGGAAAGCGCCGAAAGTGAAGTCTACCGTCAACGGGATGATGGCCCACGCAGCCACTGTGAACACGCGAGTTGTCCGGTTACGTTCAATATTATATGCGGAGCGTGCGCGTTATCTTATAGTACGCAATATTATCGCTAATTAAACTTAAACGTATTAAATCGTATTATAATATTTATTTTTCTACAAGTTTCATATTCTAAAACGTAGACAACTCGTCGCTCTATAACTCGAAATTTTTAACTTGATTTTCTAAAACATGCACCTAAATCAATATTATCTATTATCGTTTGTTCACGTACGCGGCAGCAGTATACTTCCGAGCGGCCCATACATTATCGTCCAAGACAGCACTTTTTCTCGGTAGACCTTCGGCTGAAATTCGCCCAAGTACGATAAACAAATGCTCAAGTATCCGGAAAGTCTGAAAAAAATGTATATACACTTAAATAGAACACTTGAATGTTCTACCGTGTTCAATGCCTTTAACGGTTTACTCGTTATAATAATATGTAACTAATTTACATTTTTCGCTAATTGTCTGTAGACACGTGCGGGCAGTAAGCAGAGAATACTTTTCCGAAACGTTCGTGGCTCGGCGGTTTGTGTTTCTACGATATTGTATACTCACCCAAAGCCGCAGAAGAAGCGGCAGATCAAGAACGGCAGGTAGAAAGTGAGGAAACTGGAGACCAAACTGAACACGCCGTCCATTAGCAACGCCGCCATCAGGGGTTTCTTCCTTCCGTACGTATCGGCCAAGAATCCCCATAAGTACGCTCCGGAGAGCATGCCTGCGGAACGTGACGTGCACGCATGGTTATTAAGTTATTATTAAGTTGAAAATGGCCAGCGGCAAGATAACTGTACCCGATATCATCGTGGCGTTCAACAATCCCTTGTCCGACGAACTCATGTTGAAGTCGCATTGAGCAGACGGCATTATGAAAGACAGAACCGTCACCGACAGGTAACAGTTCAATATTATAAGACCGCATAGAGCCATTAAGGAGTAGTGGAATTTCCCGTATCCTGCATAAAAACATATAAATCGTTGATTTTAATCATTTTGTAAACTACACGCAAAAGGTAATATACCTGCGCACGTGATGGCATGCTCGAAAACCGATAATTTGTCCGAAGAATCCAAACCTTTATTGAAATTGAACTAATTATTCAGAATCAACATTTAATTATTTTAGACTATATAGCAAAGCGTAAATGTATGATATCACGTACTCGATGTACGTAATTACTTTTAGTTGAAATGTCTGTCTGTGTTCAAATAAGCTCCGATAAGATACTGGTGCTCAGTACAAGTCGTTTTGTTGATACTCGTTGTATAAGTTATGTTTTTTACAAATTAAAAAACAGATTTTAATATTAATCATTAGTTCAAACGTATAATTTAGCAAAATATTTACAACATTTATCTTTCTATACACATTATAAATATACATCGGCCCGTAGATTTATCGTTACATCGATTGATAACTTCCCTCCCCAATTCGACTGAAATTGTTTCGAAAGCTTTTCAAATAACGTTCCGATCGCATTATCGAAAGGTACACCAACAGACTAGCAGTTTGCAAAACATTCCGATTGCGTAGGTATTCGTTCGGGTGTTTCTTAAAATTGAATCGTTGAATCATATCCCATACATTACAACATTATACCGTTGATGCATAGGTACATTCATGGTATGCAATTAGATTTTTTTTTTTTCTTTTTTATTGAAATTTTGTATTTACAATTAATTTCGACATTTACTCGTATGCAATTAGATTAAATATTAACTGTTAATTTGTTTAACTCTTATTTTCGTTATCCGCGACCAAATAGGTATTTTAGCTATGCGGTACATAAATATATCGACTGACTGGTTTCACGTATACCTATATCATAAATCATAGTATTAGCTTACTGGTGCATAACTTTTAAATAGTTATAACCACTGATTTAGTTATTGTTACGTGTTAGCCATTTTGGTACTTCCAAAACTTAATATCGCCATAATTGTATCTACTACCCGGCCTGGTTCTATGATTATCGATAGAGTGAAACTGTTTACATTTATTGTATGCTTTTCATATGATTCGATTGTCGCTGTAGTTTATTTTTAATTTTGCTTTTATCATATGACATTACAGCAAGGCTATTAAAAGTCATTAGGTTACATAGTAAGGAGTATGAAAAGGACAGCTCTAGAGTCTGACTTTAGTCTTGATACCTATACCGGACCAAATTCAAACATTAGAATACGAAGCGTGAAATTATTATAATATTGGTAGCACCATACGATTTTTCGATCGAAAGCAGATTTTAGCTCTACAAAACCAATTGCGTTTATAAGATTTAACCTAGCCATCTTTTTTCGGACAGTATTAGAACTATTCTCGTGATTAATACGTTCTAAAGTCTAAACCTATACACGTGGGGGGGGGTAAGGTTTTAGAATCTTACCTCGACAGTACACCGATAATAATATTAAAATAATTCTTACCTTGTCCATCATTCGGCAAATTGCCGTCGGCCTGGCTCGTACTCGGCGGTGCGTCAGCCGCTGCAGTGGCGGTCGGCGTCAAATCGATTTTCGCCCGTTCGGCTTTTGCACAAATGTCGCATGGTAGCCGTTCGAAATCGCCGCATTGTACGACGGTCGGCGGCAACCGGTCCGATCCGCCTACGGGGCCTTGTCTTTTGTCACCACCGGCACCGACGTAGCGCATTGTGCCGTTTCTGTCTACGGTGTCCACGTGCATTTGATACGCGTCGTCAACGGTTTGCTCGTCGTGTCCGGTGTAAGTTCCCTTTCGCGTGCCGTCAACGCCGTCGCTTCACCGCCGTGTCACCGTCAGTACACCGTGATACTGATGTGATCCGGTCCACCGAGGGCACCGCATCGACTGTTGTTGTTGTTGCCACGTCGCCATCTCTAGTTGACGCCTCTGATATCAGCGCACCGGTATCAATATCGAATCGTCACGGGTCTTCGTAAGTTTTGTGTTTGTTTTTTTCGCGTTTACGACACGTCGCATCATCGGCAGAATGCCTACTACACCTTTTTAACTAACCATGAGCGATATTATTGTTTTTACACGTTATGTTATTATTGCAGATGGTCGAAGGTCGGTGAACAGAGTTCTTAGAATATGTTATCCATATAGTGATTTCGGCCACGCGCGTAATCAGAAATTAGATTTTCTGTATAAAGAATTATTAATAATTGTCATCCCCTCGATTTTGATTTGTGATACAGTCGGGTGTCGGAAACGTCACGGACGCTAAAGCTAATATTACGAACCGGAGCGCCGTTCCGGTCCATTTCGAGCACTGTGCCCAGCGTATGTTTATTTTTAACATATCATTCTGTATACTTTTGTATAATTATTATTATTAACTGTACTACGGTCATCTTTGTTAATTTATTTATAAATGTCTCTGTTATTTGTTTTTGGCCATTTGAATTATATAAGATAGGTTTCAGTATCAGCGACGTCTGAAGAAGATGTGAAGCTGTGCTTCCCTATGGGGGAGTATGTTCGAAATCGCCGCATTGTACGGTGGTCGGCGGCAACCGGTCTGATCCGCCGTTTGTAGGGCATCCCCCTACCATACATCCCCCGTGTACTCCGGCGAAAGCGCCTACGGCAGGGGTGGCCAACCTTTTGAACACTACGTGCCAAAAATTACACTTTATTTTTGCTCGAGCGTGCCATGAAAAATATTTTTTTTTATTCATTATTGTAAAAAAAAAAAATTGTCGTTATTTGATTGTACAAATAATAATAATGTATTAGTATAAAAAAGGTTGGTACATACAATTATAATATTATTACTTTGTTAACTTATTTTTTTTTATGTGATTTTTGTTGTTGAATATTTGATGCCAATTCGTTGATATCTGGCTTATAATTAGTAACTTTTAATGAAGTACATGCTGCACTGCATTCATCAGTTAGTCGGTTTCAGATTTTATAAAATTCATTTCTGAAAATAGTGACTTCCATGAATATGTTGAAGAAAAAATAGCTAATGCTACTATATACGTATACTCGTATTTTTAAAGTGGAAAGATCTTTTGGAATTTCATTCCATATATTCAAAATCTTGTTCCCTATGTTTACGATCGATTTGCCTATCGCCCTATCACGCTGAATTTCTTCCAATTCATTTCTCAGAATAACGAATTTTTTTTTTCCAAAAATATTTTAATTTTTCGCGTGTCCTCAAAATCTTTTCGCGTGCCATGGATTTGCCATCCCTGGCCTACGGGGTTCCGTCTTTTGTCGGGCATTGTGCCGGACCCGTGTGCCGTCAACGCCATCGCTACAACGTTGTGTCACCGTCAGTACCGGTTCGTGATACTGACCGTATCCGGTCCACCGAGGGCACCACATCAGCTGTTGTTGCCACGTCGCCATCACTTATTGACGCCTCTGATATCAGCGCACTGGTATCAATATCGAATCGTGATATCGCGTTGTATATTATTATTGTTTCGACAATTATTGTTATCAGTCAGATTGAACGCCACGGTGTCCCAATATACTCGTATGTAGTATGTACTAGCTTAACGCACTTGGTCTTCTTATTCGTCATTCCACACCTACTCATATGAGATTCCGTGTAACATATAGACTTATTTTATATTTAGCTGCCCGGCCAAATGCCATGTAATAATAGCCGGTAGCGAACAATAGCAGTTGGTCGGCATGAGATCTCTCATGTTCTACAAATGCGGCTACTCCACAGGTAAAAGATTTATCACACACGGCACAAGTAAACATTTTAATTTTAAGCGAACGAAAAAAATAACACAAAATATGATAATACAAAAATAGTATTCGAACGAAAAACAATTACTACGATTTGCAATATTATAATAATTGCACGCTTCGTATTCTAATGTTTGAATTTGGTCCGGTAAAGGTATCAAGACAAAAGTCAGTAACGGAATGAAATATAGACATGCATTATGTTTAGCTACATATTTTCGTAATTACAAAGTGATTATTAGTTAATCACATTTATACGTTTTTTAAAACAAAATGTCATGTTTTCAAAAATCACACATTAACGACAAAACGGACAAGACACCTCATTGGTATATAATTTGTTTCAGACCTGTACGTAAGTATATTATCTATGCAATCATGGGAGGTGTAGGGTAAAACGGTGGTAACTCGTCGGAAAATAATATCACAGGAGCAATAGTCACAGGAGGGGTGGAGTGATGGTAGGATTAAGTCTGATAAGAGGCGGATGTACAGATAAGGTTAGATCACGATAAGTTAGCATGGCGGTGGGGGTTCTTCGCGGAGCGGAGGGTAGGCGATGGGGGCGGGACTGGGCGCGGGGGCTCTAGAACTGTCCTTTTCATACTACTATAGTACAGTAGTCGCCGATTATTGGACTCACGGTTAATTGACTCATTCGCCTATTAGACTCAAAACGCACATATACTAACACACAGCAAAAAATTCGTCTATTTGACTCACACACCGGTTAATAGGGTCATTTGAAAATTAGATAAATAAATAAAACACGTACATACATTGAACAAACGTGTTATAAATAAGTCGGTACCGGTAATTGCGTGGAATATCGTCAGTAAAATCACAATACGTAATATTGTTACCGACACGGTGGTTTTATTCTCAATCCAAAAGAAGTTGAAGCTCCTGTCGAAAGACCCACTGACCTATCAACTGAACTTTATAATGAATGGATAAATATTGACGAAGAAGTCCAAACTATCGAACTCGTTACCGAGGAAGATATATGTGGTGAAATACAGTCAAAACGGCCAAAACAGAATGTGGCTGATGATAGCGACGAAGAGGAACCTGATGAGAAACCACCATCAACTAAACAAATGCTAGAAGCGCTTCAAATTTTACGTAGAGGGATTCAGCAAAGAGGCAATTTTGATGTATTCGAGCAACATAAATCTTACCTATGAAGATATGATTATGAAGTTGGCCGAAGAGGGGAAAATCCAATCAACATTAGATGGATTTTTATCAAAAAATTAATTTATTTTATTAATTATGTATGTATTTTATTAATTTTATTTTATTTAACTATTTTATTTTTAATTGCGTATAGCTAGATTTTTATTTTTATACATAAATACCTTGAATCTCAATACATATTTTTAAGTAAATACGTTTTTAAATTTAAGCATTTTTAAAATTTTTTAAAGTTAGGAAACCAGTGGAGTTAGCAAAATTGTTTATTAATATTGTAGTTTTACGCCGGTTAATTATCTTAATTTTATGACATTGTCGTTGTCCTCTTTTTACCTTTTTGAAGAACTGAAGGCTGTGCATTTTCAGTATTTTGTTTCAAATAATTATCTGAGTATTGAGAAGTACTTGATAAATGATTATTTTCTACAACATGGTCTGGGTTTTTTACTGTATCATTATTTAACCATCGATCCATATTTATCAAAATGTAATTCAATTGAGTTACAGAATATTAAGCAACCACTGACAAAAACCGTTTGAACAACGAAAATCGCGAGTTATTCAATATTAATAAGAGTCTTTCACGCACAGTAATCACAGTTTGAAAGCAATTGTCGAACTGTCCAGATGCTGAGATGTCTATATGAAATGTAATTTATTTCGGTCGTTTGAATGTGGATAACAACAATACTATTAATACTGCTTGGCAAATTTACGCGTATGTGTGAACTATTGATCTCATAGATAATAAATGAATTAATAGGTCATAAGGTCTTATCCATGAAGCCTATAGATAAACTCCTATTGCCGCCTACTATAAAAGTGGCTCGACAAAAAGGGCAAGGTTATTCTGCCACCAGGAGCGCGTCGTTCGATAGGAGGGTTAAATACGTTCAAGACACAATTAAATATTAAACATGAATTTTAATACAAATGTTTGTCATGTGCAAAAATGTAAATTCGTACATGATGATTTGAAATTCGTAATAATACACATTAGATAAACCGATTGTAATTTGTAAAGCATGATGGAAAATTTGTACATTAAAAATAGAAGGCTGTCTCCCTCAATTCGAGGGTACGAAAAAAATATTAAACAATGATAAGTCTGTTATTAATTCATAATACATACTTAATTGTTCAACTGTTTATCTTCAGTAGTGTATTTATATATAATAATACAATTTAATAGTTACTAGTACGAGATATGCGTCAGTAAAATAATAGATACATATTAAAAAATGGTCAATTGTTGGGCAATGGCAATTTTGTTGACAATAGTTTTGTAAATTTAAGGGCATTGCAAACAGTCGGTTATTTTAACCAAAACCCAATCTTTTGTCAACTGTAACCATCGACCTAGTCAAGCGAAGACAATTTTGAAAACTGATTTGAATTCGGAATCAAGTTTACTTGAGATCGATCTGTCCACATTTATTCACATTTATCTACATTATTCTACAAACATATTAATATGCAAGTATTTTACGTATACCTTATCCCTCAATATTAAAAATTACAAAAAAAAGGGGCTTTGTAATTTTCTGGATGGATGGTAAAATCATCAAAACACAAATTTCTCCATAAAAATCTAAGACATTGAACGTTCATAGTTAGATAAACAGCCTAAGTTAAGTTCCTTTTGAATCATCAAATAAATTAAATATATTTAGTCTACCAGATTTAAAAAATCCTGCAAGAATTAAAATACCAATCAATACTTCAATTCGTTCATATTTTTCTCTTACAGAAGCAATTTTTATAATTGTACTTTTAACAATAATATTTATCACAAATTCATCAAAATAAAAGAAAAATGAGTTTTAATATTGTTTGCGGTCGATTTTGGACCAGGTAAATGAATAATTATTTTATGAGCACGAGTCCGATGTGCTCTAGTTGGTGATTTTTTTTATCCGCCTAGTATTATCCTTCCTCAAAAAAATATTTATTTTGTAATATTGGACTTTCATTTTCATAGTCACTATTTTCCGTATCCATGTTTTCATTATTTACTTCTACCTGATCCTCTAACTCATCATCACTGTCAAATGTCAATGTCGTTTCCATCAATAAACTTTATCTTCTTCTAACCATTATTCAATATCGATTTTGTTGCTTATTTTTTTTTTAAAAAATTAACACGAAAATAAAAATTATCAGTATAAAATACAACTAAAAAAATACTTGCGCGTGAAAGATCGCGTGGGATACAACGGTAATCCAACGTACTTAGAACTCAGATAACGACGACAAACGCTACGAACTGTATTCGAACTGATCATGTCATTCGAAGGTACTGAAAATAAATAACTCCAGTGATTTCCAAAATACAATAAATAGATTTATTTTTGGATGGATTACAAAAGTTATAATCTGCGTGACCCACACAGGGTCTTAAAATCTTAAAATGTGGACTGATCAATCTCGAAAAGACATTATAACGAATTCAGATCAGTTTTCAGAAATACTATCGGATAATTAGATGGAACGGTAGAATTGACAAAAAGTACATACTTTTTGCCAAATAAAACGTTCACGTGCGCGACGCGGTGATGGTGACTTGTACTGCGATTGCCGCGTGCGGAAGCTTTGCTTATCGCATGCCGCGGACTCATTCAACGGTTTCGATGAATTCATGGTCCCGTTATAGATCGATTATGAATAAATATGTGATAAAACTATAAAATATAGTGATAGATATCGTTTAC
Organism: Periphyllus acericola; assembly: GCA_949715065.1. Classification (NCBI taxonomy): domain Eukaryota; kingdom Metazoa; phylum Arthropoda; class Insecta; order Hemiptera; family Aphididae; genus Periphyllus; species Periphyllus acericola. The sequence continues at coordinate 6,732,992 of OX454268.1, forward strand.
AGCATAATGTTATTATGGTACATTTATAGTGCCTTGCGTATTATACAGTTTTTTACATTTTTTCCCTCTTCTGGAAACGTATTGTATTCACGAACGACGACCCAAGTGGATAAAATAATATCTTATAACACATATATGATTTAAATAAGAGTTGGGTACAATTTTTTTTTTTAATACAAAAGTAATCAAATTATTGCAAAATTACAATCAATTGCAAATTGGCAAACAAAACGTATCAAAAAGACGGTAAGTGGAAAATTACTAACTTACATATTTGTATTTTATATTAGCATTGTTAGCAGTATTATCGAAAAGGTTCAAAAACTAACTTTTTATTTTATAACTATTATAAATGTTGAAAATAACCATCTTATATAGGCTTATTTTTCTGAGAATGTTGACGGTTCAACTTTCAATTTTCATTAACTTCTTGATTTTTAATAATTTTTTTACTTTACAAGGAAATAGTATGTATCTACATAATTTTAAATAATAATAACATTCTCAGCAAACATTTTCGGAATAATGACGAGGTGATAATAATTTAAATTATTTCTTTGTAAACTAAAAAATGATTAATGATTATGAATCCAACGAAAACTGAAAGTTGAACCGTCGACATTTTTGGAAAAAGAATCCCTATAAAATGGGTATCTTCGAATTTCACAAAAATTATAAAATAATAAAAAGTTAATTTTTTAACTTCTTTCATAATACATTTTTATATTTACCTAACAATTGTCAGCAAAATTGCCTTTGCCCAAAAAAGCTCATGAAAAAAAAACAGAATTTGAATATCTCCATTGGCAAAGAAAAAATCGCTCTGTGTAAATCACGGCGGGACATTCTGTACAACAACAAGTATTTGTTTTTCGCTTATACATATGTATTATTATAATTATCCGCATGTTTGTACATTCTTATCCGCTAAACGATAAACCATTCATTATTATTAACTACTAATACCCTATAATTTTTCATTATCAAATATTTTCCTTTATTAAAATTCAATATAATTATAATGAAGTTAATTGTATTGTATAGTTTAGTTGTTGAGCTATAATAGATTTTACTGACAGCTCTTAAATAAAAAAATGAGAAAACTTCCACTCGAAACGTATTTAAATGTTCGTATAAAGATATCTAATTACGTCTGGCATGTTCAGATACGGTTGAAATGCGATGCTCTGAAAATACCTATGAATAATTTTTAGAATGGTGCTGAAATTGTACTCGATAGCAACATTATTAATAAAAATTTATCGAGTATGAACGATACAAATAAGTTGTTGAAATATGTACGTTCTCTATATGATGTAGAGGGATTATGTCATCAATTTTTTTTTTATGAATTAAAAATTACAATTAATTATTTAGTACTCATTTTGAATCATCGTGTATGAATTTAAATTTTTGCATTTGTAATAAATGCGTATAAATGCATAATTGTTCATTAACTGTGTTATAAACGTAATAGGCTTGTTTACTATAATGGTAGGACAGTATAACGATGCGTACCTGGTGGCAGAATAACCGTGTACTTTTTTTTTTTTTTGTTTATCTTACTATTGTCCCCGACATTACAGCAATACAATTATGTGTAAGTTATAAGCAGTGTTAAATTTCCCCAATCAAGAAGGAGAAAAGTTACTCTAAAAGTTACTTCTCTCTTCTTTAAAAATGACCATGACCCCATGCAGGCATTATATAGTGATGACCTAACCATTTATTTATTATCTATGAGTGTAAAGAGTATCAACCATATTATATTATTATAAACATAGTTTAGTGTTCTATAATCTACAAATATATTCTATACTCCATACCAAAAGATAAGTCGATAGTTAAGTGTTATTTGTGGGAGTACAAATTTTCATTTTGGGCGGCACCATTTTCCTCCAAAAATGAGATACTGTTTTCTTCCACTGACCATTTTCCACCAAATATTTAATTAAATCTTATACAGGTTAATTTTTTTAACGTGCTCACCCCCTTTTTGACCGTAAAATACTTTTATTTGAAATTTTTTTATCAATGTCCAAGTTACCATAAAAATTATGTTTTCTATAATGGTTTTTTCATGCCACCTTAAGTATGCCTTGTGGCGATATGAAGTTTTGTTTTTCAAATGGATTTACCCTATTATCTCTGCAGACTGCAGTATTCCATTAGGGTCATTTTCTGTACATTTTGATGTATCGACATCAAAATTCGAACGAGTAGGTAGATTTTGAATTATTCTAATTTAAGTACATATAAAGGAAATACCATTATAATGCTTAATATTATGATATCATTTTTAATTACATGTTAAAATAACGAATATATATATACGAGTATATTTATATATTTGATTTTTACAGGTATGCATTGATTGAATAATAGCGTATAGTTATAAATAAGTTTAATTATTAAAATAATTTGATGCCATTTTTTAATAATTTTTTATTTATAAAACAATAATACATAATATTATGTTAATTTACTTTATAAAAATAAAATATAATAATAATTTTTTTTTTATGAAAATTCATTCTAAGTACTCATGTGTGTTTCTAAATTATTTAAAATTTGTAAGTTCGTGCATATGTAGCTGTAGATTATTTTATTTGAAAATGGATTCTAGAGAAGTGCATCTATGGTAAATGGAGGCGAATGAGTATACCTTAATTCGGAGTAAAATGGAAGTGGAGAAAAAAGGAAAGTGGAAGTACTTTTTTAATTTTTGGAGGAAAGCTCCAACCTTCATTTTTAATGTCATATATGTACTGCATATTTGATACTTCCGAAACGAATCGTTTTAAATAAAACAATTTCGACATTTTTCCGCCATTTACCAATTTTTTCGCGTACCACTTGAGATCCCAAGTCTGGAATTGCTGCCCTAGAGACTAGAGTCCACGGTGCAGAGTTAGGAAAACGCTGATCTAGACCAAGGGCACCATTTGGAGGAGGCAGGCTTTAATTTGGCACCCCAATTGTTTGCAGTGTCTTATTGGCTTGCACTTTTACAAATGAGCTGCACCGATGGCCGATACGTTACAGTTAAGAACACCTATGTAAATCGGGTTTTTTCGTTTGTACGATAACAGTATAATCACATTATAATATAACAAATAAATTAATAATAATTTTAGGTAATTCGTTAAATTATTAAATACATAAACCTTGAACCTGGACGACGTACGTCATGTGCCGCTAAATGAAATATACTCAATACGATTAATAATATATTGGCCTGTTTAAATGTTGGCGCACCCCTATCAAAAAAAAAATTGAAACGGTGCCTCAGCTCTGTCACTCCTTTCAAATGTTGATCGGTGATTACTGATTAATATAGTTACAATTGAAATTATAAAAATTTCGTATTCCATGCAATCCTTAAAACTTTTTTCGTGAGAAATGCATGTGCACCTATATACGTGTACACAAACGGCATTTAAGCTCTTGTTTTAGAATGTTTAAAATTTAGCCGGAATTTAATTGATTTTATTTATGTTGACTTTGAAATATCTATTCACAAAGCAATCAAGACAATTTGGCCAGAAACAATGATAAAAGGATATTGGCTTCGCTTAGGATTATCGTGGCGAAAAATCGTAGCCTCTTCCGGTAGAATTTTTACTATTTTAGATTAGAGCTGCAATTTATATTTCGATGTGGAAAACAAATGATTAAGTTTAAAAGCGCTTAATCATAGTATACGATTTTTTTTTTTTACAAGTTGTTGTATTATTATATTCAATGTTATAAGGTCAACGCTGATGTGTTGTGCATGTCCATGCTTCTATATGTAAAATAAAATTGCGCAGTATACACATTTTGTTGTTGCATAGCTTAGATGAGACTATTATGCGTGGAATAAGGTGCTCGATAACAAATCTTGGGTAAATTAAATATTTATTTAACGATTTTTACTTCCGTGGAGGAGCAAGAGCACAGCTCATTCCAATATTAAACATACACAATATTTTACTATAATATACATACCATGAAATACGATAAATTAAGAACACAACATATTCATTTTTCGTCGTTGCTTGAAAAAAAAATATAGTAACTTATTACGTTCATCAAATCGATAAAATCGAAATGTTTGTATTTATTTTCTACAGTTATTTCCAAATATCCATACATGTGGTACACGCGAAAATCGCCTGTCGAAAATAATAATTGTTTAAAGTCTACGGTGAAATCGAGATAAGTCGGAAAGCGCAGAACTGTGAACAGTAAATGTCTCCGCCCTCCCAGGTATCGATACACGTGTTACATTGATCGCTAAGTAAATAGAAAATGAAGGGCACGCGCAAATATTCGTTCAAACAATTTGTATTGTCTTACCTGAAAAGGTTACACGGCACCAGGGCACTATAGGGTCTTACATTATTGGTGTGCGACAGTTAACGTATACTATTCGTGCCGTTTATTATACGTGCGATGTGGCGCACTGTCTTCCAATGCTATTCTTCGGTTGTTATAGATACCGCCTATGTTTGCCTAATTGTGTTGGGAAAAGTTCATTGCGACGTGACTTGAACTCGTGCGGCGTTGTGTTCAACTTTTAACTAACTTTCTTTCGCTTTCCGTATTACTGAGACGACCCCGAAGTGTTTATCAATGGTTACTAATACTCATTAACGTTTACCACTCGAGGTTAGCTATTAGGAGTCTTACTACGACATAAATCATAAGATATTGGTCCACGATATTCAATGGTGCAATTCCAATGTATCAGATATGAGTTGAATGTAATGGCTTATTATTATATTTTATGTCACGTACCATTGATAAACACACGTACGCTTTTCATTGAACAATATTTAACAATTAATCAAGGTGTATTGTTGAACATAGTTATTAATTCGAAACGATTCGCTGCAATTCTACAGTGTTTCTACGAAAAAAATCGATGTTTCCTGCAAAACGAATGACGACAAAATTATTCTGTGTGTGCACTTAAAACGTGTTTGTGGGTTTATTGTGTGGTTCGTCGTTATACTCTTTGTTGCAGTACATAATACAGCTGAAATATAGACGCGAAGACGGCGCCAGATGGGGTAGTTATATGGGGCAGTAATTCCACCCTAATTTTGCTACCCCCTCGATCCTCATATATTAGAAGACAAACCGACATTTCAAATCTCTACGTCTTACCACCATCTATCATACGAGTATAGACCTTAAATCCGAAATTCTTTCAATGCGTATTCATCTTTACATTAGTATCTGATTTACATCAAACAGTCATTCCTATTATAATGTGTAAATCCCATTTTAACCATGGATCAAATCATCAGCTGTCATTACAATACATTTTTGAAACTTTTTATAGAAAATATTGCAAAATCTCGTTAAGAAGGATTTAAATAATAGTTTCAATAGTTTTTAGAAACTTTAAATAACTTTAAATAACGAAAATAAATTTTCGTTGAAACAATTTAAGTTAAACAAATGGAAAAGAAATAAGTATTTTTTTCTGATGATTTGTCATGACTCTGAGTGTTATTACACCTCGAACGTTACACAGATTAATAATAATACACGCATAATCGTTATATGAATGAAACAAGTTCAATGTTATAATAAAACGAATGTAGATTATAAAAACAACATAAACATGAATTATGTGCTGTGCAATAATAAAGGGAACAATAACCAATAACTCTTGACATACAAGGTCACGTGGACAGATCATTATTAATTTAACACAATTGACAATTTTTCTAAATGAGTCACTATAAGTTAGTAACATACTATACCTATAGTACGCAGCGTAAACCAGACATTTATCTGAAGAACAAAACAATTATGAGAGCATATTTTTCTTTGTGGAAAGTAGTAAAGGCCACAATACAGTAGACAGCAGGGGTTAATAAATACATACATGGTTAAGTATCAATGTCTCATAATCTCATTTTATTTCCATGTCGCAGTTTATAACTTAAAATAATACTTTTTTTTTGCTCTTGAGAATATAATATCATCTACAGCTGTACACGCTTATATGGCGTTGGAATATTTTGTTTGTCGATCGTCACCACCATGATTTTATGATTCCATAAAATTAAACACTTGTATAATCGCGCAAATTGTTTAAATATTTCAATTTGGATTATTTTCAATGATAATTTTAAAAATAACAATGGCAAAACACCAATATAATAATTACCAATGATATAAAATTATTGTACCGTTCATGGGCACGATTTCTATGTTTTCGTTTATACGAACTACAGCCACACAACCGTCTTTGAAACATTATTTCCATTTGTTCGATGTCAGTGCACTTTAACATTTTGTATAATATTACACGGTAAAATGTTATTTTTTCCGAAATTAGATATTTGACAGTTTTTGCCGAAACGGTGCGCGCAACGAGCATACTCCGCGTCGGGCGTTTCGGGTTTTTTTTTTGTGTATATATTCCCCCCGTTAAGGATGTAATATCCTTAAGACCGCCGCAGGAAGTGCTTAATATTCTACAGCTTGCCACTTCACGGTGGATCTACGCGTACGAACGAATCCCAGGACCACCGGAGCGCCTTGCGAGTATTGACGTGACCTGATGACCAAATAACGATTAAGTCTTCTCGTGTGTTCGTAACTATCGCACGTGCACTCATTTCGTAGTTTACTCGACCGACCACCAACACTTCAGAATGTGCGCACGGTAATCCTGCGACTCGCAAGCGTAGAATAGTATGTGCGCAACGAACCATCATGTTACTAGCTCCGTTTCCGTGCGAATCGATCGTTGGCGATTTCGTCGTGAAACGGTCCCGACAGAATATAATCGGGGGCGGATTTAGACGGATGATGGCCCTGGGCCGAAAATATTGCGGGAGCTCCGAATAAATAAAAAGGAGAAAACATTTTGGTTTATTAACACCATCTAATCGGATAAAAAATACGGTAGAAATAGACAATATTGTGACGGTTGCACGGCGATCGAAGACCGTGAAATACCATTTCTTATGCAGATTTTTAAAATGCTCATTATTTTTTTTTCTATTTAATAACATAACGTTTTAATGAGATAATATAAAACACCAATTTATTATTTTTTCGACGAAATTTTTATTTCAAATTGTAAAAAAGTTACATATTAATATATTCTATATTTTTAGTGTGTGTAAATATAAACTAAATACATTTTTCTGTAATTACAGAACTGTGGGGGCTCCTGGGCTGCACCCCCCCCCAAAAAAAAAATCCGGCTCTTTATATAGTACCTATGTAGTATAGTAGTGCAGTGCAGTGCCCAGGAAAACTTACTAAAATATAGTATCATGTAGTGTGTTATCGCTGCGAAACTGCAGTTTAACCAGAACTGTTTTTATTCTATATTTAGAATAAAATTATTAAAATTAGATTTATTCTATATGTAATATAAACGATTTTTCGACGTCAAATCTCAGATCGAGATTGCACTAATGTGGTTTTAGTCTGTTTTTTTATTTCCATTAGAAGTTGGATGAAAAAAATATAATATTACACATACGCACATCAACAATCATTTCAAATGTGGATCCGATGTACAAACGGACGGTGTCCAGGTAAAAGGGAATAAGTACAAAAACACTATTTTGAGAAAACTAAAAAAAACCGTCCACAATATATTAATATTATTCATCAATTTTTTCGACATTTGTTTTTCAGTGGGTTCTTCAAACCAGCATGTTTTCTAGAAACTAAAAATATTTGAAAAACTTCTTACTTTTATTAATTCCGGTAAGTGATTTTTGAGTAGTATTTATTTGGGCTTGTTCGCTTTTGCACATAACTTAGAACTTTTGGGAAGTATTTAATTTTGATATCTATTACACGTGAATAATTTATTTATTCTTTTGAGCAACAATTATTGACTTACGCTGTTTTATTCAATATATTATTATTACAATAATATATCATTACCTATTAGTATTATATTATATGAATAAGTAATGCAAGAAATTGTGTTAAAAATTAAAGTAATTTGTCCAGTTATTCCTATTTGTGCAAGGGTTAATGACCTATTCCATTTTTCTCTTGGGTCTTATGAAAAAATGTACCCACAATTTTTTTCGTCTATTAAGGTCAATCGATGTGAATTATAACAACCTAATAGAATATGTAATAAAAAAAAGAAAATGGCTAAAATTTTACCCGGGCACCATCGAAATGTTCAACGGCCGAAATAAACACAATAACAGTGAATAACACTATATATTGGCATGATATTATTAGATTTGATTCTGATACGAGTGTGAGAACGTGGATTTCATTTTTGTTTAAAAATATAATGTTCTTTAAAACATAACTTTATACGGTTACCTTTTCATCTGTTCATAAAAGCAGTTCATATACATACCGAAACTCGTAAAAGAATATTTTATTTTAGTACAAAATATTATTTCTCTTTCTTGTTTTTATTTTTTCAGTTTTTAAAGATTTTCTTTTCGTCCTGCCGTCGCTACTTCCTTTGACACGGCTAAGGCGTACATATATCATTATATTCATACTTTTTCTATAGCGATTTCCTACCCTGACGTTTCATATAAATCAACATTTCTCAACTCGTAAGACATTTTTTCTCGCATAGTAACATATAGTCGTAGTGCGAGGTATGATTGTGCAGGATAGTTGGTGCCCTAGTTGTTATCAAATATACTCCATATAATCACATGCTTGGGAAGTGGCGTTTTCACATTACTCGTTTGTCGATCTCAAACGAACGTCCATCTATGTATTAGAAGCGCATTGATATTTCGTTTTATTAACTTCCGGATCTTTTGATTTGTCTAGTAACATATTTGGTACATAAAATAGTTTTATTACATATTATATTAATCTATATTCATATAGGAGACCGCCCCTATTCACTCATCAACGCCCAGAGCAAACCGCTGGGTCTAGAGACTTGAAATTTTTACAGAGGTTCCTTGAGCAATGTAGGGGCGCACTAAGAAAGGATTTTTAAAAATTCGAACTCTAAGGGGATAATAGGGAGTTTTTTAAAAGTTTGTATACATTTTATATAGTTATATATGTATTTTTTTCCCGACTGTTAATCGCTGTGTATCGGTGTATTGATAGTGCTAATAGCACGTTCACAAATTCACAATTCCACAATAATAATCAATTATATAACTGATGGTATTAAAACCAGTCGCAGGTAATCGGCGACCTGCGATTGCAACACACCGATTGAGTTTGGTTAGTTATTTTCGTGAGGTAAACGAATAATAAACCGCTTAGAATATTGGTCGACCTACAGTTCTTGGTACTTCAATAACTCCTTCTACATAGATTCTTTTGAATTAGAAAATATTTGTTTAAGCTCATCATCGGCATTTTCTCGAATTTCTTTAAATATTTGACATGCATCTGTTCTTCGCTCATAAGTCATAACAATATGACAAATCAATATTAACTTTTTGTAGTGCTATAGATAATGGTAAAGTTAAAGAAAAAAACAAAAAACTGAATTATTAATGGAATTTGAAAGCTGAAAAGCTGTATGTGACGTGTATATACTTGAACATTCTCCTAATTTTTTTAAAGCATAATAAATAGCTTTATAATTATACGCGGGCAACGCCGTGTCGGGACAGCTAGTACAATATAATTCTTAGAATACAAATTACGGTTATATTTTAATTATATGCACCACATTACTCGAGGTCTTTATTGTTATTTTTCAAAAATCGTGGAAAACAGGCACTATGAAAATAAATACCTGTACGCGCTATGCAGGAATAAATAGGATTCTATACTTGGCTGCGCGAAGAACTGTACGAGTTTGAAAGTCGATTTCGCACTTCGTTAAACTTCCACGTTTTTTTTTGGATCGATGGTTTGAAGAAACTTTTTTTCTTTATTTTATAAACTCGTTCAACCATTTGATGATTTAATTATTAAACAAAACAGGTAATTATGCGAAAATAAGTCTTAAATAAAATCACGAAAATCGGTAACTTACAAACTTTTGACAACTCTATCCTAGAGATATGATTTTTACTCGGGACTTTTTACCGTGACTATTGAGAGTTTAGTCGTGTAAACAACTTTTAAAATGCGTAGGATGTTTTGAAAGTTCTAGGAATAGATTTTCAAAGTTTAACTAACTTTAGCCTTTAGGTGAGCTTTAAACACTGCTAGAAAGGGTTAGACGAATTACATGAAGTTTGAGTTATTTGTTATAACCCTAAACATCAATATATATATATATATATATATATATATATATATATATATATATATATATTATATATATATATGAAATATTTGCATTTGCAAAGTTTGAACATTTTTACTGCTTGCCGAGTAGATTGTTTGAAAGTTACGATTTGATCTGCTAAAGTGGTCGGGATAATTTTACAGAAAACAACAGAAACACCAAGTTGTACCGAAATAGGTCAGAAAATGGGTTGCAGGTTTTACGTAAATAGAAAAAAGTTCCACCAGAATCTTTTCTTGCGCCAAGGGAAACATATATTAAATGTAAACCTTAATCATTGTGAATGCGTTTTCGCATTCCTACGAACTCCGAAAAAACAAAAAACAGACCGGTTGTATTTTTTACGGGTGCTGTGAGTGAGTGCCCATAACTTTTTTCCACCAAATTGACACTGCTGATCGATTTTTTCGAGAAGTTAATGGTTTAATAATAATATTTGGTCGAGTTCTACTGTAAGTTTAAAATTATTTTGCATTCTTATCAAAGTACCATACATTTCACTCGAGGTCACTTCTCTGTCCTGTTGTCGAGAATTCATTGTAAGATACCGTATTTAATCCGTTGGCGAAAATCTCTATAAAATTGTTCGTGTGCGTCACGAATAAATTTAAGTTTCGATATAGATTTAACAAGAACAATCATCTTCAAACATTTAATAACTGCTGTGTTGCTTGTAGATTACAATAATGTCAACATTTTCGATTCAAAACATCAAATAATATTATAATCGATCTGTGTTTTTTGTTTGTGATTATTCGAATCGCAATTCTATAATCTTAGAACATTAATTATTTTCATAATACAATATTTAAATTTGCAGCGAAATTGTTTAAATTAATATGAACCGATAAATATTTTTAGCAACTTATGAAATTGTTGACGTCTCTCCACGTACAAAATACACAGTTTGTTAATTGCATTTTACTCTTTGATATTTATTTAAAGTTTTATTATTCTGAGATATATATTCATATCATATGAACAACAAATCGTACTTTATCACAAGATACACTGCTGATTGGTGTAAGCGCATTAAACTTTTTATTTCATAGTTCGGTTAAACGTATAAAGTAAACGTTATTATATGTTTTCCCATGAGATTTAAATATTATATCCTTCACATCATCGCATCTTCTTCGGAGACATTTAAGTATTAAACTCTCTATTATATCATAAAATATTCTTTAGAATTTCCCACGGTAAAGATACTAAATCATATTAAGTTATATTTAATATTTACTATAGCATCCTTGCGATAAAGTGAGCAATATAAAATCCTAAATCATCTCTTTGATTGTTTCTAATTTCCATCGCTATATATATATATATATATCTTCCGAGATAACAGAGTACATATAATATACCAATTATAATATTATAATTTATAACATTATCAAAAGATATCAAAAATCGATTTGTATGTGGAAATACTCGTTTTTACTCAGAGTAAAGACGTGTACTATACAAATGGTAAATCGATAAAAGACGAAACTTGGGTAAGATGGGACGATACCTTACATTTAATTGCATTTATTTGGTATTTTGTTTGTTTTATTCGCAAAAATAATTTACCTCATGGCTGATTATGTAAGACGATGTGTAGTTTCTATTTGTTCAGTCAGAACTGAAATATAATGACTCATATTTTACGATTCTATTTTGTTCAAACATAAAAACCTGATTTTGTCCATGGTTGAGGCAAGAGATATAGGTATTTATATATTATATTTATTATATTTTTTATATAAAAGGAATAATAAATTAATCTTTACGCCGTACGTTAATATCGTGTTAATTTTGTTATTTTGAAGTAGACGTGTTTACACAGCCATTACCTATGCGGCGCGTTGTAATAATAATATCGTGCGTACAGGGTACGACACAACTATAATACGTGATAGCATAATGTTATACAATTGTGCACGCGAACGCGTTACGGACTTACAAAGTGCGGTCACGTCATGTGTACGTTATAAGACGCGGAGAACGAAGCGCGAGGGGAAAAAAACAAACAGAAATAAATTAAACAAATAATGATAATGAAACGGCGGCGTGACATTAACACTAATAGCCGACGTGGGCGACGACGGTTTTCGCGATTTATACGCTCTGTTGTGCGTCGGATCGGGATATAAATAATGAAGATTCGAATGAAAAATATTTATACACACGTAACCGGTAGTATACATTATATCCGTTCGTTTATTTGTTAGACGCACGCATAGGTGTACAGGGTGATTTATTTTCTCGCCAATCAAATATTTATACACAAGAAGGCGTAGTAATAATTTGTAGCTAGACTTTTGGGAAATGTTCGCGGGACGTAAGACTGTACCTAACCTGGTTTTCGTTCTGCTGGTGAAAACGGCATTTAGAACTCAATATGTTGTTTGGAATTTGAACGGAAACTTTAAACTTTCACATGTTCATCTGGACTATATCTTTTCGAGCGCAAATTCGTACGAACCGTAATGTGATTGTTTTAATTAGCGGTTTGTCAAAATTAAGTTTCCTCGCATTTTTAGTTTGATTTTTTTTAGGCAAATCGACCGGTTCGATCGGTTTAAATATTTAGCGCCGGCCGGAGGAACGGTCTATAATTTTTTGTATTTTTTTTTATCAAACAACCGTTATCTCATAACAGTCATAACTCACGACTCGTGATAATGTGTTACCCGAAAATAAATGGAGTTTACAGCCGGCACCGCGTTTTGGGCGCCGAAAAAACAATCGCTCGCCGTTTGGAAACAAAAACAGTCGACGTACCGGTCTCGCAGACAGCGGTAAGGGATGATATAGAATTATTGCAGCGTTAACGACGTAAGAACGCGGTGGAAATGTCCGAAAAATAATAGCCCCCGAGTCGGAGGATATTTTCCGGGACGCGAGCTGGTTACTCAAAACCGTGTGCCGTTTGCGTAGGTGCATTTAAGGCGTTCTCGCGACGTACAAATATTATATACACGTACATGGTGCCACAGCTCGGACATTGCGCGTTCGCGACGGCACGATTGTCGGGAAAAATCGCTCGAGAAATAGGAAAAACCGTAAGGGGGTGGGGGCGAGCGAGAGGGCGAGAGCTTGTACAGTGCATAATAATAATAATAATAATAATACGAACGCACCGCGGACTCGAGTGTTCGGGCCGAGTCGGCGGGGGTTGCCTCCGAATCGATATCCGTCGGGGTGAGTCATCGCGTCGGCGGCGCTCGGGTGGTGCGCGTACCGCGTACGCGACGTGTCCTCCAGACGGTCGGATCAACCCCGTCGCGGGTGTACGGTGGCGGGGGTTAACGGGGTGACGCGGGCGGTACGAGAGGGTAGGACGGGAACAATCGCCGGGGCACGGCACAATCGATGGTGCCGCTGCCGCCGCTGCCGCTGCTGCTGCTGCTGCGGGCAACAATCGAGTGCGATGTTTCGCGCGGGTCGTCGGCGCAAGGGACGGGGCGACGTGGGGTAATAGCGTACACGGCACCGCGCCGCCGAGTTCAGTGCTGCGTGTGGGCCAGTGTGGTGTGTACGTTTGGGTTGCGTGCCGCGGCCGACGGCTATGACATGAACGCCGGCGAATCGTACAAGGTGCTCGTGCTGGGCGACTCGAACGTCGGCAAAACGTGTCTGATGCACAGGTTCTGCGACGAGACGTACTACGACACGTACATATCGACCATAGGTGAGTGATCCCGATATAATGTGTGATGATATGCGTGCCGCGGGCACTTATCGGTAACGCGCCGAGTCCAGAGTTTTCAAAAACGTTTTGCGGTCCCTGTTTTTTCCGTCTTTTGACCGACCCGTGTACTGGCCGGCCAGTAACCAATTTTACCCATACCCTTTTAGTGTCACTCATTGTGTCAACACCGCGTAACATCGTTCCTCAACATTTTAAGAGTCGCGACCCCTCCGAAATGGCTAAAAATACGAAATCATCTCACATCACAATAACATTGACCCATAGTAGTTACCACTAATGTCATCGGTTACAAATATTACATCACTTATGGCGACGAACACGTCATCTGTGGCGGAAATAATACGTTTCCGAGTATATACGTTTTACTTGTTGATTGTAGAATTATAAACGTGAGGTTCTTTAGGTTCTTAAGCGACGTTTAACTAATATTCTGACCGACGCGACCCCCGCAGGTCATGAAAACATGTGTTTAAAAACAATAACAATACGGATTTTACGAGAGAAGGCGCGTTTAAGGTAGACCCGCGCGTAATTGCTGTACACAATAATTTACCTATGTATATATAATATACCACCCGGGGTCGGCGACCATCCACTTTTATCTATACTTAGATGGTTAATTTGAAAGTACGTACATGGGGCCGTCACTTATACGATACACGCGGACGGCTTTGAGCGACCGCGAACTGCACTACTGCAGTTTTATATTACAGCTGGCGACTGCTACCTAACACGTGTGGCTTCAAACGGGTTTTAGAAAAAATTCTCTCCGCTGGCCGGAGAATAGTTCCATCATCCCCTGTACACCCTATTTTTTGTGCGTCAAACGAATGCGTTGCCGCAACCCACGGTCAGTGAGCTTTTCACCCCTAATCGCACGTCCCCGCGGTCTACCGGTCTTTTGCAAAACGGTGCAGTTATTTTTGTTCTTGTTTTTACGAGTTTAACGAGCGAACAATGCGACCCCGGGGTACGCGCGCAATCATGTACAAGCGATAGCACGCGATAACCACCCCGTAGATATTATTGTTACAAGGGTTGTATGCGTCATCGTAAATGAGCAACTAGAGCACGGGATCCCGTTTGACCTATTTACACGTGTACGCTATAACGTATGGCTGGCTATTAAAATATGTTGCACAACACGACCGCGTGCTGCTGCAGTCTATACTCTTTTCGCGTGTAAAGTGGAGGTAATGTTTATTTCAATTCGTCGAATATCGCTATATCCTTTCGTATGCACGTACTGCGATTGACGCCAAACCGTCGTTTTTCCGTCTAGAGTCTAGACCGTAGTGCAATATTATGCTGTTGTACTACGTTTACGAGGGTTTTGCCGTCTGAAAGTCGAAACCGAACGACGTAATTCGGCCAACATGTCCCTCAGGGGACCAGTGCGACGGACGTGTCTGCACACCTCGTGTAATACATCAACTCGTGTTGATCAAAATAACTCGTGTTGGTATTTATTACGTGTGTGTACCAGAATGTATTATAATATATATATGTGATGTGTTGTGTAAGACATCGTCTCTTGCAGTTTTTTGCAAAACAACATATCACAATGTTTATTATGTACGTGCACGGTAAACCGATTACGAGTCGAAAACGAATTTTTATTTCCATTTGAATACAAACCATTTCATAAATATTATAGAAAAATAAAACCACCATCATAATACCGTTAGGTGAAAATCCTTTAATTTTAATCATCTCATTACAACCGCATCGTATACATAACAGACATAATATGTACATACAGGGTGTCCCGCGCCGATAATTTACGCTTTGCCATATTTTCTGGGATGATGAAGATAATCAAGTTTTTTTTTTTTTATATAAGACTAACAGGTACTAGGACTGTGGATATTTCATATTTTAATTGAATTTAATGTTTTGGTTAAAAAGTTATGAAAAAAATATTTTTCATAATATAAGTTTCAAAAGATTTATTGACAGCCATTTCATAGAGTTTATTTTTTTGAAAATTTTAAAGTTCGAACATTTTATTTCCATTAACCTAATGATTTTAAAATTTTAATTGTGTATTTCACAAAATGTATCAGAAAACGAGACAAGATATATCAAATCATTAAATTATTAAATAACAATTTTTCTGAAAACTATAGAAACGATAGAATAAAAAATTATTTTTATCTTTACTAAAACATTAAATTCAATTAAAATATGAAACATTTGTATTCTCGTTCCCGAGAGTCCAAGAACAAAAAACATAATTTGATTGTCTTCATTATCCCAGAAAGTATCGCAATGGTTAAACCTTTGGTGGGTCGGTGGGACACCCTGTATAATGTATTTATTACTAATATATTAATAACACTTTACAAATATCTACCCATATAATATTTTCGCTTTGTTTACGTTGTTATTATAATGCATTTGCCGTTACAATTATTCATTGTTTGTTTTCTACTTGATGAATTCGTACTCGCATCTATTATCAGGACTTTGATGATTTTATTAGCACTCCATCGGTACGTACGTGTATTACGGCATAATCCGCATAATATTATCAGTGAAGGATGAACGATAAAGGTTTTTATTCGTTTACAGCAGCTGTCCTTATATAATATATATATATATATATATAAATTCGTCAACTCGACGTAGAAAGATTAGCCTATACACTGAACGTCGTGTAAATGTACACTGTTGCACAAGCCGATTCGAAGTGAGTCATGATAATTATATTATGCGGTTCGGGCGACCGGAAATTTACATCTCATGAACATTTCACGTGCGTTTTCTCACCCCTCCGAGTGCTGTGATCATTTACACAGTACCGCCCTGGATTCTATACGATTATCGTGTAACATATTATTATCCTCCGACCAAATATTTCTTTGAGCGATTTTTCTAAAAAGCGCGTTCTCTGGTGGAACCATCATTTCACACGTTTCCAGCACAATTATATTATGCTAACAGATACTATGTTCGTTATCTCGTAGCTAATGTCAGCAAATTTTCTTAATCGACGTTCAAACAACAATTATTATAATAATAATTATTGTCTTACCGTTGATGTTTGTTTTTGGATTGCAGGAGTCGATTACAAACAAAAGATCATTCAGTTGGACGAAAAGCCGGTTAAGTTGCAGATATGGTAAGAAAATAAACGTATACCGTAGTTATACCGAGCACGGCATAACTAAACGATAACTATACGTTTAACTGCTCATAGTTATTCTTGCGGCGGTGCACGGGTATAGTGTTATTATAGTGGTATACCATTAAGCATGTTGGTATTGTTTTGACAGCATAATACACCTGTACACGATTCTCGCCGTTTTCGAGCCAAAAGATACTATCGCCCGGCACAATATAATATGCATTTATCGTCAGAGCACAACAATTACGGAACAAACTATTTGAGATACTGCTCCGGAATACCGTTTAGATATTAATTTGAGCGCGGCAGTGCAAACAATGCTATTTAACGCACAATAAAACTTTATGTACCTGTAGTACAATATCATTTTCATCTCTCGTCACACTTTAGTAGGCAGTCGGGCGCGTGCAAGTTAATGATTTGCATACGAAATGTTCGACGATGAATGGGCTAGGTATTTAAATAAATAAATGGTACAACGATAGCC
The DNA here is from genome assembly GCA_949715065.1 of Periphyllus acericola. NCBI lineage: Eukaryota > Metazoa > Arthropoda > Insecta > Hemiptera > Aphididae > Periphyllus > Periphyllus acericola. The sequence continues at coordinate 6,750,525 of OX454268.1, forward strand.
CAGTAAGATTGTGTCAGCGTAACGGGGTAATCGCTTTTTCCCGAATAAAATAACACTTGACCAATTTATTTATTTTAAATAAAAAAAAACATTTATTAGGTATATCATTAAGTTGTTGTTTGCTACTCAAACCAATTTCAAGTGTAAATATTTTAGAAAAATGTTTTCCATAATGTTGTTAATATACGAGTATATACTTAGTTTTGGGGTTTTTATTACTTCATGGACCGAAGTATATTGCACTAAACTAAATTATACTTTAAATAATTCAAATATACGCACAACAAAGCTAAATTTTAATAAAGAAATTCCAATAATGTACGTATAACTACTGAAAAATGGACACGATCTGTATATTTTAAAATTAAAATTACAAATATAAATTAGTTGTTGGATGATTTATAATTTATAATTTATATTCATATTGGAATCAACGGTTTTCCAAGATTATATTCAACGTCATAATAGCATACGTCAACAAATATATGACATAAAGTTAATATTTAGAGACAAGAGCTCTATCTCATCCTGACACATTTTGGAATTTTATCAAATAATATATTTTAACGTAGTACATAATACATATTTAATGTTTTCGAAATATGGGTAAGCACATAATATGAACTACTATTTATTCATCTACGTAGCACAAATATAACATTAAATTGAATATGTTTCATGTTTGACATTTTTGTGAATAAATGAAAATATCAAAAAGAATAACGATATCTTTAATATATATCTTATAATTAGGGTGCGGATTTCAATGGTAATTTCATTTTTTTCTGAATGTCCTAAAACAATGCTTTTCAAGTACAAAGTTCAATTTATATACCAAACAATTAAAAAATGAACATTTTATTTTGTATTTTTATTTTTAGACTATGTTTAGAGCATTTTCAGGTTAATATACAAGGCATTTTTTTCTATTCTTAAAAATTTTTCAGAAATTTTGATAACATTTGAATTGAATTTCTTCTTAAAGAATAATGTATTTTTATTTCTATTTTTCTATAACATTTTCAATATTTAAATTTGATTTTCTGGGAATATTTTAGGGAATTGTTTAATCTTTTGTTAATTAATGCATAAAATTGTCTTTTCGTAATGCATTTATCCATGTGTTTGATTGTTGAATGTATTTGTACATTTATCAACAGTCTACACGGTTCGTAGTTACATTTCATAGTATATAATATTTGTGTTTTTTAACCTTTACATTAATTATGGGTGCTAAACTGCTAACTGTCAAATAACTTTTCAAATTCACAACATGGTAGATAAAATTAATTCAGAACAATTCAATCGGGTTGCATATTTTTCCACTTGTAAATTATAAAGACCACTGTTTTTCTAGGTCGGTTCTTTAAACACCGAGACACAAAATTACACAATAAAACGCAAACAAATAACATGTGCGCGTTCATTCATGCATAATACAGTGTACATATTATAATAGACACTATATTATATAAGTATAACCATATATGCTTCTGGTAATCTTCCACAACAACAACAACCAAATAAAAACCAAATTGACGAACGAGATAAGTTTATAAAATATAATAAACATCATATAATACACTACAGTACCAATATTATGTGAAAAATACAATAATTACATAAGTATATAACTGAAATGTACAATCAAAGTGTTATTTATACATATGTATCATGTTTGTTTTTTAAGATAGATATTTCTAGTCTTGAGAGTCTTATTGTGTATTTATGACGGTGACTGCGTTATAATTATTTACACTATTAGTTACACTACTGTTCAAAGTACATCTAAATAGAATTTAAAATGTATTTTATTTATTTAAACACAATATTTTATACGAATAAATAATTCTCGCATCTTAAATCGTATGACAAATTGTTTTCAAAGACACACAAAGACTGTGGGACACAATAACCTATACTCGCCGCGGTTAGTAGTGACACGTAATAATAGATTGCCGGTATTGCTTGTACGGTAATAGCCAATATAGGTATCTTCATATCAATTTTTCGTATACATCGCAAGTTAAAAATCGATTTCATACGTCATTATATAAACGTGTAAATTCGGACCGTTGTCATACTAAGTTCTGAAGGGACGTCACAAGTGATATATGTATTTACATAACGCGATTGCGCGTCTACTGCCGGTGTACATTTTAAGAACGTTTACGCGTAAACAAGTACGTGTATTATAGATACGTAATATATGATCAATGTAAGATTACGGTAGGTATGTAATGAAATAATACGTCCGGGTGCCTTCGTCGAGAAATTCGAATAATGGTTTCCATTTGAAAAAAATGTATGATCAACAATTTTCTCCACAGTAATATTATGTCGGGGAAATAAAAAAAAATCAATAAGCATATTATACATCCCCGTGGTATATTGAATGTTCATAAAATCTATATTTATATACTTATAAAAAAGAAGAAGTCCTGACTCACTGGCTGACTGCAGATTCATATTCAACGCACAGCCTAAACGGTAACTATCTACCAACTTGAAATTCTCAGGATATGTTTGTACCATGGTCTAGGCGATGATTAAGAAAGGATTTTGAAAATTGTTGACTTTAAAGGGTTGAAATGGATAAAAAACAAAAATAAAATTTCAATGTTTTTGGAAAGAGTAATTAAATTTATTTGTCGATTAGTGGGTTACCTTGGTGATACGGATAAAAAAAAGAGAAGACAATGAACATTTCTCAGGACAACCACCACCTGTAATATAATGAAATAAAATAAAATGTTACGTTTCTACGGCAACAATATAAAATCATTTGTATTTTGGACCGGAGTCTGTTGCAAACATTGTATATTTCCATATATTTTATGAGAATTTGACCGACGACGGTAATACGATAAAAGATCAGCAATGACAAAGACAGAATTTCAAAGTAATCATTTGGGAAGAGTGTACGATGGGTAACAGACGAACACTGGAGGCACTCGATCGAACGTTAAAAGATTCTGCCGGCCGGTGATTGTCGCCAAAAGCGGCCAGTGATTCCATTATCAACAGCTGCTGATGAAGAGTCATGTAGACACGAGGAGACAGAATCAGACGTTGGCAACGGAAAAACACCGGTTCTTCTGGCCTCATCGCGTTTCCACGTAATTGTTGTCAACTCACATCGTCTCGTCGAAAGAAGAATTAATCACGAAAGTGTTCCCGAATATTGGTGTAAATCACAAAAACCATAAAGTTTTCATTACCATCACCATAGTGATAACATGCCGTTTTATTTTGATTTATTTTGATCGCGTAATTAGATTTTGTGTAGCGTTAAAAATTTCTTTTTACCGAAACGTTAACGTTGTAAACCAATGGAACAAAAATTTAAGCTGACACGGCATCGACGGGAACAATAAATATATTCTATAATCTAACGTATGGAAGATCGTCACTTGAGAACGGTTCGATCGCGGATATTTTGTTATGTTCGTAATAGTATACCATTCGCAAATGTCCGTACTGTTGGTCTCGGTTAAGACTGCTTCGTGCGAGCCACGGGTAATTCCGATCGTATATTATAATATGATACTACGAACCGTATTATCCTCCGTGTGTTAATCTTTCGAGCGAAGTAAAACATTTTTTTCAAACCTATCGAATAACATTTGGACAATGCACCAATGCGCACCGTCGTAGTAAGAGAGCATTTTAAAAACATGTTGAGCCGTTATACGTATACCGTATAATCATAAAAAACCGGTGAAACCCATTGGTCGGGCGAGATGGGGGTATTGTTATTTTAAACTTGGAACCGACGATGTACCATTGCTCTGGTATAAAAACGATTCTGAGTGAGAGAGGTCAGATGGTTCAATTAATATTTAGTCAAAGTACCAAGTGCCCCAACTGTATAGGCGCTATTTCCTATCGATAACCTACCATGATCGCGATGACTCCTAAATCACTCCTCCTGGTTGAAATCGTGCACACAGACACAAAATAAGGCACACATCATGATAAAACCAATAAATTTCTCGTTCACTCAAAATCTAAAAAAATGTACCTATGAATGTCATGCAACCGGTTGGTTTTTAATATAGAACTGCTTACAATTAAAACACTTAAAGAACACTATTTGAAGAACTTGTGATTATTATTTTGATCACGAGCGCTTATTGGGGTGGCAACACGGAGCACTTATTTTATTTCAATTTTTCCATCCATATTAAAATTCGTGACAGGCATATTTACTCGCCCTAAAACTTTTCCCATGGGCGCGCATTATGGTCGAGGTTTGTCGAAAATCATTAAAATCGTAAAACGAGCTGTTACAGGTCAGCCGTATAATATAATACGATGACAAAATAAACATATAGTACCCATAATACGTAGTTCATGTGCGCCTTATTGACGTACAAAAAGTACACTATATATATACAATGGCGCAGCACTATAATATTGTACTGTTTACAGTTGCTATTTACATAAGTAAATGGATCCGATCCGTTCGTGACACACAAAGCATCCGCGTCGCTCCGTATGTTGTTATTATTATAGAGTAGAAACGTGCGTTACGTACGTACGGAAAACCGACCGAAAGGTCGTGGCGCGTATAATAAATGTAATCGCGTTATATTTTTCTAACTTCTAATTTATGTGTAGGGACACGGCGGGCCAAGAGCGATTCCGAACTCTGACTACGGCTTACTATCGAGGCGCCATGGGTATACTGCTCGTGTATGACGTCACGAACTTGGACTCGTTCGACCATCTAACGTACTGGCTGAAGAACATTCAAGAGGTGAGCGCACGCGTGATGTTCGCGTGCATGGGTTCGAGAGCGTGCATGGGGGGGGGGGGGAATTCGCAAATAAATTAAAATTAAAAAAATACCGTGCACCGATTTTTTTTTGAAACCGTGTTTTTTTTCGCGAACCGTAACGCCTGCGGACCGGATTTACGTGCACGATAAAACCATCGAGATACATGCACCTGAAAATACTTTAACACGATACGGAATATGATTTTATTTTTAAATAATATAATACGCACTGTTAAAACGAAATATACTTAATTGAAATAATTAATCGTATTTAACGTTGTTAAGGGTGTACGAAAACTTCACTGCCGATGGCTATCGTTGTTACATTCTAGTAGTCGTCTTTCCCAATAATAGGTATATTATCAGTTATATCGGTCTGTGTTGGTCTATCAAAAATGTGTTCGTACTTAGAAAATATGTGAAAATAAAAATACTTTATACGGTATCGAGTTAATATTCACCAATTTACCTAATTGCACTGGACGATCAGAACAAAAAGATGTGCTAAGAAATACGCGCCACATTGAATTACCAAAATATATGCGTTAAATATACGCGCAGAATATGTCGAACGAAAATGGTGTTGCTACTGCAATAGTGTGACACTGAAGGTTCGTTGAGATTGCAATTTAGAAGAGAAAACAATCGGTGTTAATAAAATTGATTCGAACCGTGCACACTTCTTATCAGATTTCAAATATCTTACTCTGACGAATGTATTCGTTTACATAATATTATATTACATGTATCCGTTGCCCATTATACGTTTATGACGTACTCTATTATGTCGATATTATTGTGTTCTGCGCAGAACGCTTCTCCGGATGTCATCAAGGTTTTGGCCGGTAACAAATGCGACAACGATTCCTTAAGAGCCGTGGACAAGGCGGACGGCGAAAAAGTGAGCATAATAATTGTACAGTATACTATATTATTTTACACACGTAGTTCGTCGAGCTCATTCCGTCGAACTGCAGGTTATGATATTAGGCATTCCCGGGATGATAATATAAGGGATGATATTATGTATGCCATTGCACGACTGATGAATTATAATATTTGGTCTTATTATCATGGACGCTCATATTGGGGGGGGGGGCGCTAGACATTTGCTCCCCCCCAGGAAAAATAATATGAACTTGTAATCTAATAAATTCTTTAGAGAACGAAACAAACGAATCTGCAGTCGTTTTGATTATATTTTTTCTGATCTTTTTGAAATTCATGAAATAACATTAAACCTCTTTTTAATTTACATTTTCAGAACTTATTTTGCCCGTTCTGGTCCATTAAACTTTTCCAATAGGCACCAACGAGTGTAATATATATTATATGCAAGTATTATATACGCGCGTGTAATGTTAGACATTTTATGTTATTTACTGACAGAATGTTTGCCTTTTGAGAGGTAGATTTCTTTCACTATTTTAAAACGATGACCGAAAATCGATTTTGAACATTTATATTTATGAATAAAAAATAAACTTTTTACGGTTGCTCACGTGCGCATTGAATGAATGCTTTGTCATTCATCTTGACCTACATTTCTCTAAATTAAATTCTACAAGGGGCTCCCACTCAGCATACATAGAAGATATTCAAATTCTGTTTTTAATAAGACTCACATCGACAAAGACGACAAATATTTTATATTTTAATTGATTTTCATGTTTTGGTAAAATAGTTACAAAAAAAATATATTTTCTTTGTATTATTTTTGAAAAAATGTAAGATCTTCTTGTGTTTGTTTTTCTGAAAATGTTGATGATCCAAAATTTTATTCTCATCAACCTCGTGATTTTAAATATTCTTTTCATTTTTCAGAATATGTTAAAATTTGTTCGAAAACTGTAAAATAAAAAATTATGTTTTTAAACTTTTTTACCAAAATATTAAATTCTATTTGAATGCGAAATATTTGTAGTTCTTGTCTCCGTGAGCCTTTAAAAAATGGTAAACCCACGGTAGGGCATCCCGTATATACGAATCTAAAAAACATTATTGATATACAACTTATTGACAACGATTCGACCGAACCGCAATATTGTTGTTATTCGAAAATATTCGTCTATTTCACAATATTTCAACTGAAGGTTGTCGCGATGCACGTGCTTTTTTACAAGTGTTCGTAACCTTAATTGATTTTCACATTGTTCTAGATAGCTGAATGCTACGACATGCCGTTTTTCGAAGTTTCGTGTAAGATGGACGTCAACGTCGACGACGCGTTCCAGGCGTTGGTGAAAATGATCAAAGAACGTTCCAAATATGCGGTAAATTATTTCATCATTCACTTGCGTACACCCCTGTGTACATTTATCCATAAACAGTGCTCGAATTGGTGAGGGTTGTGGTTAGCGGAGTCGGGCGAGTGGACGGAGCTTCCCCACTTCGATTTCAAGGTTTCAACTGCACATCCCTACTAGTAGTCGCTTTCATCGAAACAGAGGGCCGGTACACATCCTTTTGGCGAAATCCTTTTTTTACGCATGCGGGCAAACATAAATAAATTATTTTATCCCGTGTTCGGTCGTAAAAAGTTATGATATGGCTTATTTATAATTTCCCCACCACTGATCAATAAAACAACAATGTAAAAATATTGTGTATTGTTGTTTATCGTCTTGATTTTATTATAATTTCACGAAACGGGAAACCAAGGGAAATACAATAATAATCGGTTAGGGTGTGCGGGGCAAAGCATCCTGCGGTACACGGTACGAGTCGGATGATTTTTGCGAACGCAATTCTATTTTTAATTCCGAGTGAAACGAATAATGTATTTTGGTTATGATATGTGGTATTTATTTCTTTTCTGTGTACACGATTTCGGATAAAATAATTTCTCCGATAGTCCGATGTATACAAACCTGGTTCTCTTCTGAAAGTAAATTACTCGCAGTATACGCTGATGGCATAGACTCGCAAATCATTGTTATCATTGTTCATCATCGAAACTCTGGTCTGCGTTCTCTGCTCAAGTCGACCGTCACAAGAAACATGTTTTCTTGGTCGATCTCTACTTGCAAAAGTTTGGCCGTCCCTGGCGTATTCCTAAATCGATCCAACTGTCCTCTTTCACTCTTCAAGGGTGCATTGGTTTTAAGTAAAAAAAAACCATCCCTATATTTCACCCGACCTAGGAGTTTCGTCCGTTCTTAAATGTTGAACAGCGATTCCCTTTACTTTTACACCGCACCAATCCGAGCACTGTCTATTTGAAACATAATTAATATTTGTGTTATCGATTTGCGTATGTACCTACAATCACGGCAGGGAGCGTTTGGGTTGAGAGACGAGACGCCCAGGGAGAAATGTTCGCCACTTTTCGAAAAAGCTTTTGCCGAATCCTCGCGGAAGTGCAGTTCCTGCTAATATTCAATATGATAACATAATAAATAACTGTTTCGCTATTTATGTTTTGTTGAGGGGAAAAAAAATCCGAAAGCGTAAATATTTTAACAATAATAATACGCGCGTTGGCCGGACGATCCTTAACATGACGTCGCGAAACCGAATAAACTATACACTAATACGCTATACAATAATATTAAATTACATTATACGACGAAGCCAACAAGTGATTTATCGATAATTAGGTACTATACTATATATACACACGTACACAATTAAAAATAACTATTATAACATTTACGTAATTATTTCGTTACATATTGTAATGCACAAAAATGAATAACTAATATAATATATCGTAAAAGCGAAAGAAAAAAAATATATGTATTTACCGTAGTGTGACGTCATAGTGTTGTATTACTTTCCGTGTACGGTTTATGGCTAAAACGAAACTAAAATGCACTATAAAACGAATGCGGTCTGTAATGTAGTTGAACATGCGTACACGCGGCGTGCCGACTAATGACAGGGTCAGATACTATATTCGTTATTGTCGTATATTATTATAGTAAAATTTAAGCGTATACACGGTTTTTAAACAGATCGTAGAAAGAAAAAAAAAATATAATATATTAATACGTAAACACGATATTATATACGTTATATACCTACCTTTACTAAGTATTATATAGCTCTACCTATGGATCTTTCACGTTTCGCCTTAATTGATTTAAAATAATTTACATATTGTTTATTCATAGTATTATTATTATTATTATTATTATACATTTATAAAATATTTTCCTGCGAATTCACATGTATTTTTTTAAAATTTCTATATCCATTTGATATTGTATACCTAAAATGAATCGTATATTATTTGTTTATTATGTAATCTATTCAATTGATAAATTAAATACATTTGGAACATACATTTAAGACGATCGTTATATTTTTTTGCGTTTTCTTCATTCGCACACGTCACACGTGTCAGTGACGTGTGTTTACTATGGACCATACTCTGTAAAGACACGAAAATGATTTCTCAAGGCATTTCAATTCGCGGAAGGTAAGCAACACGTGTTTGATAAAAATAATAATTTTGCGTGAAAAAATATACGTAAAGCACATACTCGATTAAAAAATAACAGGCGATTAATCGACAAACGAGACGCGTGAAAAAGTTTGAAAAATATTCTTCGCAAAATTATGGCGAAACGTTTATTTATTACAATTTACGTGTGTTACGTACATCTGCGATTCTGTACAGGCTCACACTAATTTAAAAAGTTACGGATGCGCACAGGAAAGTTAAATAGTTTCATGTGTATAGCGATTTCAAGTTTCGTGGACGGAATATTCATATGAATTTAGTTTTTCGCGCCGATCGATCCCCGAACATCTGGGGTAAACATTTTTTGTACACCGACTCGCAAAGAAAAAAAAAAACCGTAATTGAATGCACCGCAAACGCGAATCGAGAGTTAGGGGGCTTTAGTTCAATGTTCACAGTGGACACCTCGAAAGAAGTGCCGTAAAGGATGTACCATATACCCCGGCACGTCTTGGCAACACGAGTGTTCGGCGCCACCGCAATTGTAACTCGTCAGCGGTTACTGGTTAATACTATTGATTTAACCAGCAATAAGCTCGGAGGTGACTACTCAGGGCCGTATTTGAGGGGGGGCAAGTGTCCCTTGTTGCCCGGGGCGGCAAGTTCTTTAGCTTATTAGGGGGGTGGCAATTTTATATTGAAAATAAATATTATGGCGTATCTAATAACAAAAAAAAAAAAAATGTTTTTATTTATACTTCAGTCTTCATTAAAAATATCCAATAATACATTTATTGGAAAAACTATTTTGATAGTTTTTTTTTTTTGGGGGGGGGGGGCTAAAATATGTTGCCCCGAGGTGTAAAATGTCTAAATACGGCCCTGTGACTACTCAGCATGTATTGCCATGGTAGGTATCATATCATTCAATTATAATGTTATACATAATGTACATTAATAGTTTCGAATATTGTCGTCATGGGGTGATTACCGGCGGTAGCGTCATTTCAGGTTTTTCTACAATAGGGCAGTCGGCATGCTCGTATTATTTAGCCGACTCAAAGTCAGTCTTACGCCGACTGTCGTGCGCTACGCTTGTGGGTCGTCATTTTTAAAACCGTGAAATATCTTAAATTTAACAAGTAAAATCCTACAACGTAACGTCAATGGCCTTAAACAAAGACGTGTTCGTATTTGCCGACTTCGGGATAGGTACACGCTCTGGAATCTAGAATGTGGCAAATGCTCTAGATACCCCCCCTTCCCACCAAATGACGCCGCTGAGTGTCTGTGTACAACGCGACGTCCTGCAGAGGCTGCGTCCACGTTTGCATGATGCAACGCCACGACAAATTTCTTCTACATGACGACTACGCACCTACCTATCTGGTTCTAAGATCGCTGGTAACGCCCAGACCGAGTGCGATGAGGCTAGTTGCACGTCTTGTCAACGCCTAGATTCCTGAGACGAAACCGTTCCGAACCTGTTTCGATATTTCTACACGTGTAACGTGCGACTTCAATCGATAGTTTTCCGACCAGAGGGCCGTATTTAAGACTTCACCACCCCTCTGTGGTAAAAAAAAACCCCTAAAAATAGTATAGCCTCTATAATGGTGTCCGGCAATGAACGGGACGGTTAAGACAATCGACAGTAGACCTATTATTAAATACAAATGAAGTAAAATATTTGAATGTTAAGTCCCGGATTCGAATCTCGACACGACGAATCCACTATACGCTGGTAAGTGATAACGAATAGGGCACATAATAGGGCACACGTGTATCTCGCGGTAAAACAAAAAACCCATTTGTCCTAGCATGCGGCAAAACATCCACACGAGCCGAACGCGCATTTCCAAGGAGAAAGAAAAAACACAGTTTTACTCGAGAATACGTAAACTTTCATTGTAATTCGTGTATCAAAAATGACAAAAAATAAAAGAAAAGTTCATAAAATTAGAAACGTGATCAAATCTGCCAGGGTATGATAAGTCCTTCTCATAAATAAAACGAGAATATACAATGGCTTGTAATAATAATAATAATAATATTATTATTGCAATTATTTTTATTATTATTACAAAAAAAAGCTATTTTCATAATATTTATGGGAAGAGTTTAAGAGCCCCCCAGATTTTTTTCCCTATCTGTGCCGCGAAACACTGTACAAAATAATGGCGACCTTCGACCTATCAAAATGCTACCGTCTGTATTTTATTATAAGCATAATTAAACAAAATAACCTTAGAATATCGAATCGTCGTAAAAATATTTATTTTTGGACGAACTCGGAATGTAACTAATTAAGAATATTATGGTCGGCTACACACTTACACAGTCCGTGTAACCGAAAATGTAGATAAAAAATAAATCAATAAATAATACTCACCCATCTTGTGCATGTTATTAACTGATTATTGCAGTACAAGGGTCTCGAAGACTCCCAACTTTGTCTACCGCATCTATAGTACCTAAGTCCGTGCTGCTGACATTCCGTCGCAGGACGAACCTATTAATACTACGCTGAAAGTTAAATAGATTGATTTTTTTTTTTTTTAATTCGTCGTAAAAGGAAAGCGTATTCAAATTACTTTCGATCGTCGAAGGTGGTCATGGTTAGGTTTTAAATTTTGAACTATGTATTCGTTTGTCACTATACGATGATCAGGTTAGATATACGGGAATACAAACAAGCAATCTGCGTAGGAAACTAGAAAACGCTTTAATTTAAAGTTTGCGTTGGCTAAGAAAATAAAATTAGTAGAACAGTTAACAAATTTGTAGCCAGTTGCGCGTACAGTTTTTGTGATCCAATAACACTGACACTACCACCATGTTTACGTTAACGTACGCCGTCCAACGGCCCCGGCTGGGTCGCGTCGAGTACAAAAAAGAAAAGCTAACCCCTTAAAATGAAGACATCGTTAACAGCGCGCGACCTGCCAAGTTCAATTCCAGGAAGCATCAGGATTGACGAAAAGTGTTGAGTGCAAGACAGTCTTTAGCCGCTTTATTTAGTACCTAGTTGAATAATTTAGCTTGCAAGTTCACTAACGTAATGTGAAATGTTACGTAGATGCGTCGAACGACCTCTAAAAATCGTTTTGAATAACATCGACGGAGTTAATAAGCCTAATTAATTATAAATTATTATTGCATTTTAAAAGATAATATCTACCACAGGTCGTTTACGCGACCGGTTTATTGACGATAAACGTGGGTAAGCCCTCAACGTAGTAGTAATTAGTAGTAGCGGTAAAACGTCTGTAGTCTTATCGACTCCTATCAAGGGTTCAAATCTTATCAGCGTACTTCGCACACGCTTTTACGCTAAATGCTGTAATTAATTACCATTTACTCTTTGCTTGAACCCAAAAATAAAAACGACTCTAGAAGTCATGATATCATTTACTAGCTAAGTATTCGAATTCTGTAACCCTACACTGCATACAAAGGCATATAACATGCATTACGTACTTTAAATAGTTCTGTTTGCATCATCAGTTAAAATTAACGAAAACCGGGTGGTCATTTGCTTAATAAAAATGGTCTGCTAATATTTGAACTTAGCTTGGCAAATTTAAAGCACTAGATTCGTATGACCATTGATTATGTTATTAAATTATGTTCTATAATCAATGGCATTACACTTGTCCCTTGCTAATAACTATTCAATACAAAACCGAAATTCTATATTTTTAGATTTAAATGTAAAGCTAAGTTAAATTGTTATAGCAGATAATTTTAATTAATAAATCAAAGACTTAGGTATTTAATGATATCACAACTTTAATTTTTTTTTTTTGACTTATATTTAGTGTTTTTTTACACGCAGTTTAGCGTAGTGTTTGGTTGGGATAAACATAAATAATAAATATTTATTATCAATGGCTATCTATCAAGTATAAACAGTATACATTATACACTATTACAATTGATTATATACTGTACTAAACAGTAAACAGTATACATTAAAAATAGTAAGCACAGTTAAATTATACAAATAGAATTGAAGGAAAGGAAGAAAAGTAAAAAAAAGAATAAGTGTTGTTGTTCTGATTAATCCATGTTATTATTATTATTATTTAATAACACAATCACATTTCTAAATGTTATTCTTAGAAGAAAAAAATATTGTTTACAATAAAAGTATGTATAATCGACAATCGTATAATAAATAATTATTTACTATGGTATTTTTGTAAGGACAATTGTATTGCACTGATTATGTTAGACAAAATAATATTTTTGGGATCTTCTAAATATAACACGGAATGATGTTTTTTAAACATTTACATTTTTTTATTGCGGTATACTAACCAAATTTTGCACAACTCATTCCACGTTACTGAAAACAAAAAAATAATAAGTACTTAAAGTCACTAAATTATAACTTAAAATGAACATTGTCTTTATAGTTTACCTTCTTAAGTTATATTAGTAACGTTCAAAGCTTTTTAAAATTTAATAATTCAAATAATAAGTACAATATTTATTGGCTATTTAATGTAAAAAAAGCTTCAATGCAGTATTATTAAAAAAAGCATATAAAGATATACAGATAGAGAAATAAAATAAAAAATTGGATTTCATTTCATACACACACCTTTATGCACCAAATTTCTACCTAGAATTTGTGGTTAGTCTAGTTTTAACATAGAAAAAGATACACCAAATAGTTCTTACTCTCAAGTCAATGCTCCTTACCAATTGATCATACATCCTTATAAATTGATAAATATACCTGTAAAATTACTTACAGCAAATAAGTTTAATTATTAAGATATCCAGCAGCCAACTCAATATAATATTATGCATAAAATAGAAATACCCAAAAATTCTAATGCATACATATATAATATGCACAAAGCAATTATAAATAGTTTATGATAAGCATTACAGACTTTTATAAAAAAGCATAGGGTTATAATTTCTTATTAGTAATAATTTAAGGACATCATATTTTAGGCACTTCAAAATCTGTGTAAAATGATTTATCAATTTCTTACTTATGACGACTAAAGCATTGTATTACACAAACAAAAGCAAAAAGCAAATATATAATCAAATAGTTTTAATAGTAATCATATAAGCATATTAACAGAACATAATTTTTTTTTATAAAATATGACTAGCTGATAGAACAAATATGTTTCCACTCAAGTTTTAAATTAACATTATAAGAATAAAAAGCAAGCAAACTATGATTGATTCAAATACGGGGAAAAAAAGTAGTGTTTTAAAGTTATGATATTACATTCCTTAATATATGTATAACTATTTAAAGTATTCATAACTCAATATAGCATATACTTTCTCATCATTCCACCGCAATAAAACCATCAAATTTAAATCCTCCCCAGCAAATGATTTAACAAAATTCAAAACATTTAATTACACAGGTAACATATTTCTATGAAACGGATAAATGGAATACATTTAGTTGTAACTAGACAAGTTTTTTCTAAGGATGGGCTTTAGTAGTTAAGTCTAATTATTTCTTTAAAACCTAGTGCCCGTCTTATCAAATTCAATATTATTATTAAGATGTAAAACAAAAATCTTCTTGATCAGGTACATACACAATGCGTAACGTGTTGGTGTATCCAGAGCCTTTCTTCCATCCAGTGACAACCACCACGGGATCTCCAGCTTTAATGAATCCACGGGATTTTCCAAACTTAATTGCATGTACAACACGAGTGTCCACATCCTTCAACCAATCGCATAATGGTTCTTCTACAATAATACAAATAATATAATTAAATTTGGTACAACATAAGCTAAAATATAATTGTTTAACGTTCTAACCATTATAATACAAAGGTAAAATTCCACGGTATACGTGGCATTGACGAGCAACTTGTACATCTCTGGTCAGAGCTATAATAGGACTACGAGGACGGTATTTGGAAATGAGATGAGCAGAATGTCCTGATGTTGTGAGTACAACAATGGCTGCAGCTTTGCTTTTATTAGCAGCATCAACAGCTGCAATAGCAGTTGTATGAGAAGCGTCCAAAGGCAAATTGACCTTTAAAAATGAAAAAAATTACATTTAGAAAATATTAACATTATCATTTTTCTTTAAAGAGCTGATGAGATATACTCACAGCAGATGATAGATCAGCAAATAACTGCTTTTGCCAAACAGCGGTTTCAGCTTCTTTGCAGATAGTGGCCATAGTTTGCACACACTCCAATGGGTATTCGCCTTTAGCTGTTTCTCCAGACAACATAACACAGTCAGCTCCATCTAAGATAGCATTAGCTACATCAGAAGATTCTGCTCTGGTTGCACGAGGTTTCTTGATCATAGACTCTAACATTTGAGTTGCGCAAATAGCTGGTTTTCCAGCCTATAAAAAAATCCAGTATAAGATTTTGTTTACATTTCAAAACATTTTTAACCAAATTTCTTAAATATTATGAATAAATTTTATCCTACAGACGAAACAATACACAGAATACATTTGTATGCAGTTTCTCTTGTCAAAATTTAAACAGTCCATAATATTTTGTTATTAAAATAAAAACAATTAATACATACAATAAAATTCTCGATAATGATAAATAAAAAACCAATGCACATTAAAATACCTTGTTGCACCTCGCAATCATAGCTTTTTGAGCCAAGAAGACTTTTTCTGGTGGGATTTCAATACCTAAATCACCACGGGCTACCATGATACCATCGGAAGCTTCAATGATTTCTTGCAAATTTTTCATACCCTGGTGGTTTTCAATTTTTGAAATAATCAATATTTTCTTGCCCTTTTCGCCTTTAAAATAAAATAAATTATAACAATAAATGCTAATAGTTTGAATACAAATAATTTCAGCTCATAATTTACCTAGGATTTCTCTGATTTCTTTAATTGCAGATGCTTCTCTGATGAAAGATGCAAAAATCATGTCTACACCTTGATCTACTCCAAATTGCAAATCACTCTTGTCCTTTTCGGACACAGCTGGTAGATCTACAGGTACACCAGGTAAGTTGACACCTTTACGGCTTCCCAATGAACCACCATTTTCAATGGTACATACAATAAAATTGCTACCTATGAACAAAGTCATTATTAATAGATAAAAATAAATAAAGTTTCAACTATAAATGGAAATATTTTTTTCATAGTTTCTTTCACATACCGATTTCTTTGACAATCAAGGAAATAAGACCATCATCAACGAATACTCGATTGCCGGGTTTCATTACTTTGGTGATATTAGGGTAGTCAACATAGACATTAGTGGCATTCCCACTGTTTTCAAATGCCTTGTCTGTAGATAGGCGGATTTGTTCACCTTTCTTCAATTCTACTTCAGCTGAACCACCCTTAACATAAAAAATGTTGTTTAATAAGATTATATACATTTTTAAGTTACCAAGTTAACTTACTCCTTCTAACAAGCCAGTTCTTATTTCTGGGCCTTTTGTGTCTAAAGCAATGGCCAATGGGCTATATACACCAATCTTCTTGCCATAGTTTTCAGCAGCTTGTCTCAAGTTCTTAATAGTATTAGCATGGTATTCATGAGAACCATGAGAGAAATTCAAACGACCAACATTCATGCCTGAATCAATCATTTTCTCAAGTGTTTCCACAGCAACCGAAGCAGGTCCTGTAAGATTTTATTTCTTCTTTATTGTGTAATACTTTAAACAACCGATATTATTAAATAATAAATTGTTAAACTCACCAATAGTACAGATGATACCAGAGAGACGAACAAATTGAGCTTCAACATCAATGTCCAGGGAGCTCATGTAATCCAAATGAGTTGTGGTGTTATCATGATTCAATATAGTTTTAGCCATCTAAAATGAATAAACAATAGAACTTTTGGTATAAGTTTATAATTTCAAATAAATAATTAAAGCAGACTTTGTGCAACTGATCATGAAAAACTGGCCAGGTAAAATTCTTATGAATACTGGTATAAAAGAATTTTTTGTTTATTATCAAACTGCAAAATTTAAATGTACGGTTTTTAAATTTAAAAGTATTACGTCCAATAGTAAGATAAAATTGAAAGAACATGGTATGAAAGTCAAGTCTAAATGTAAGAATGTCAAGCACGAGGACAGATTTATTTGTAAATGGTATTTAAATTAGCGTAAGCAACAATAGCCAATACAAGAAACAAAAAAAAAATTGCAGCTGTGCCAAATTGATCACGTGGTTTTTCATTTAAAATTGGCATTAAAAGTTCAAACAATTTGTATTCTATTTGTCCAGTGATAAATACAAATTTTTAATTTATTTTTGTGAAAAAAATCCCTATAGATATTAACATTTTTATCTTAAATCATTAGGAACGTAATTTATTTTCAATTTTGTACTTAAACATAGGTACTTGAGAGAAATCAACTATCTAGATCCAAATTAAATATTTCAGTGTTCAAGAGTACACTATAAGTATTTATCAAAGATAATTCATATTTAAAGCAAATTCACCCAATACCAAGTTTCAATATGAGAAAAAACTGTAGGCACCCCACATTTAAATTCCAAATAAGATTATATATTTTAAATAGGTAACTAATATATATTATAAAGACAAAGATACAGCTTTTGTAAACAATTTAAATGACATTATTAATGTTTATTATAATATATTGAATTAAATTCTTATTAAATACTTGTTATATGTAATATTTTGAAAATACGGATAATGTTTCATAAGGTCATAGACAATATGGAAATTCATATTGAACAAGTAGGTATTTCAGTTCTCAATTTTTTTTTTATGTTGTTGTAGGAGAACCACACCCATATTTTTTTGTCACTTCATAGGTATTAACTTGAATTAGTTATTTTGATGTACTTATTGACTTTCACAATTGAGATTTCCCTAGGCTCAAACTGGATCAGAAATTAACTGACCTTGGTTTTCAAGGTCAATATATAATTTAATTAATTAAGTAGACAATTTAAAAATAAATGATGATACTATTTAAAGATAAATGTAGCAAATAATTAGCAATAAAAATATTAAGATCTGAAATATATGGATGAAATTATGTCCAATTAAAATTGTATAAAAGGAGAGAAAATCATAATTGCCTATATTATTAGATTTGTTTTTATACTAGAACAAACAATAATTATACTAATAATTGTCAAATTAAAAATGTATAGAGGTATTATAAAGAGATTTAAGGTAGGTACAATAATGAATTATGAATGAACAATAAATAAACTGTAAAATGTATATAAGAAAATCATTAATGTGTATAATCTTAATTATGATTATTCCGTTATTAAAATTAATAACATTTATAGGTTGGTAAATGGTATTAAGGTACATTTAATTGTTCTTAACACATTTAATAGTGATTAAGGTCACATAAGTGCTATAAAAGCTCAAACAAGGAACACAATATATTGTAGAGTAAATCACACAACAAAATACACAAAAAAAAAGAGTACGGGTAAAACAGAATAGCTTTTCAGCATTTAAAATACTATGCCTAAATATGTACGATACAAACGCAGCGTATTCTACAGCATAGTTAGGTAACCATTATTGGTCGTTTTGCTTAGAATTATACACCTCGGGTACAACGAAGTCGGATCGCATGCGTTTCATGTCGTAACCAAATCTGAATGTGGGTGCTGAAACCGTCGGAAGAGAAGTTTTCACGCAACCGTTGGCTACTAGACGGAAAACAGAGGTCCGCACACGGTGCATTTAAAAACGTACGAACTGTGGAGTAGTGAAATCGCAGATAACCGGGAATGGAAAAAAACGGAAAAAAAAAAAACAGAAGAGTACAATTAATCTGAGGCGAGACACGATTTTAGCGCACGAGACACAAGTACTCGGTTAATCTAGAATCGCACACGTAATGCCGCCGCCGCCGCAGATAAGACCATTTTTTGCTGTGGGAAAAAAAGGTGAGAAAAAAAAAATTATTATAATGAGGTTCTACGAAGAGAAACCTATGTTATTGCGGTTCAAGGTTGCCGCAATGTCAACGACGTGAGATCACACACGGGTTGTGTTTTGACGGCGATGATGTCGGCGGCGAACAATGCACTACTATAGCAGACGACGCGACTCGAGGGCATGTTATATATTAATATTGTAAAACAAATACGGTACGGCCTACGGATTCGCCGGATACTCACTTTGGTGGTTGCTTTCGATTACGACTGTAAAGTTTCAAGTAAGACTGCACAAACCGGACGCAGAACAACGCGTATGATCGATCGTACGGTATTGCGTTTAGTCGAGAGTCGGAGACGTCGACAACAATATCGTAAATGAAAGAGAATTTCCACGGAACGATCGGGCAGAAGCTGAGCTGAAGGCTTGTACGGAAATCGACCGGATTGGTGCGCCGCTGACCGAATGAACGTGTGAACGGTTTTCCGTTTTCGATTTTTCCAAACGCTCGCCGGCGTCGTCGGCTTTCGTTTCGCATCGGATCCCTCTTTTCTCTCTCTCGCACGCGCCGGTGGCGGGCAAACGGATTTAAAATAGACCCGAGCTCGGGAAGGGGGGGGTGGTGGCGCGTCCGCCGCGATAACCCGCATCAAGGTGATAGAGCCATAGAGGACGGTTCGCGCGTCACGGGCAATTGGTTGGCGAAAACAAAATGTTCAAAATTAAACACATCGTTAATAGGAATCATTTTTATCGTTTATTATTACGTTCCGAAATAATATGCGTTTCGTGGGCGAGGGAGAGAGACCGAGTGAGTAAGCGTAAAAAATAGATATCCGTCGTCGGCCGAATACCGGTAACACGTTCAGGACGCTCGCTGATAACGGCGCGCCGCCGCCGTCGTTCGACCGCAACTGATAACGCGCATGTTCCTCCTCTCGGATCCATGACGTCTGTCGGACCGCTCTCGTCGAGAACGTTAAAAAATACCGTTTTCGCGAACCGTACGTGTTGCCCTCATGCGGCTTCGGACCGATTCCAAGTTCAGTTTGCCTCTATTCACAGTTCACACGGGTGACGCGTCCCTCTCGCTTTCGCGTGATGATGCCGTGACGTTGATTTGTCGGCCGCTGATGTTAGATCGTGTCTGTTCGGTAACGCTTGGGCGACGAGTCTACGGGGAAAAATGAAAAAATAAACCATTGAATGAATTGAGAAGAGGGAAAAATTATCGCGTGACACTTGTAATATTATGATTGACGTTGGTATTAATTATAGGTTATCGATTCGCGCGCGCGGGCCAGAGAGAACGGTTATTGTGTTTGTGTATTGTGTATTGAGTATTGTGTTTGGAACAAAAAAAAAAAATTATAATTTTGCGATTGTTTTCGAGTAGATAACCGTGGAAGACCGCACCAAATGTTTTGATTTCTGTAACGGACGCGTACCGAGCGTAACTTCGATTTTCATTTTGAAACTCGCAAGACGCAACACTCGACTGTCAGATCGCAGCAGATGCATACGTACAAAATTTAAACATCACTGTCGTGGACAAAAAATCAACGGTTTTACAGTGATAAAATATGCCAATTGCTAATAACTACTGTACGGATCTTTAAAAAATACTACAGAAAAGCACTATAAAAAAGCAATAAAGCTGTCTAAATCTTCCAAAAACTATTAAAAATAGGATTTAAAAAAAATATTTATTACAAAATAGTATTAAAATTATTTATTAGTTCATACGATTATTTTTTTTTTAAAAAAAAAGTATTATAATAAACTTATTCACAAGCCTGCTTCCTCGAGTTAGCAGGTACTTTTAAAACATGCAATATCATTATCTAAATGACATCGATAAATTTATCCATGAATCAAACATAACGAAATAAAATCGTTATGGTACGATCTCGTTCGAGATAAGACGTTTATTTAGAACACATTTTGAAAAAATGTAACTTGAAAACCAAAAAAAATTACCCAAAAGAGCATTAATATACAAAAAACGCAAAAAAAGCAAAATAAAATGTGCATTTTGTTCTAAGTAGTATAAATCGATTTTTTAGCTAACATAGCTTCGTTTTAGAGCAATAGAAAAAAGGCGAATGCCTTCAAAATCCGTATTCTTCTAAGTACCTACTAATAACATTTTTATAACTAGGTATGATACGTTTACGAACAATGAACCTAATTGACAACTAATTGCTCTATCACAAATTGTAATAATCGATAAATCTATAATTTACATGATCGCCTAAATCATTTATAGACATCAAAATAAATATTATTGAATGTTCAAATATTACCTACACAACCCAAATTATACTATGACCTTGTTAACAAATATTGTCATATTAATAGTATCTAACGGTTATTTTGAAAAGTGGAAGCTAGTTAAATAATTCAGGCTTCGTTTCGGGATTCAATTGAACAAATGTAAATTTTAAACTTATTTGTACAAATTGACTTGGTAAAATATTTGTATATGAAATTATATATATTATCATAGGTAATTGATTTTTAATTTTCATATGGTATTTAAATATTCTATAGTTGACTTATTAAAATGATTTTATGATTTGTTATATTATAACAATATTATAACTGCTGAACATAATTGTGATAATACAGTAATTTGATCGATGCCAACAATATATCTTAGTATTTCATCATAATGATATTTTATATTAATGGTGTTGAAATTGTTATTAAGACAACTAGTCTAGTGCTATTTTTTTTAAATTTTTTTTTTATTGATCACAATCACGAGTATTGACTATAAATAATAATCAGTGATGATTAATGCTCACATTTATTAATACTTAATATTAAATACTAAATAGTAATAACTAATAAACAATGAATAGGTGTTCAAGAGTCGAGACTACAAACTACAGGTTTGAAGTAGTTACATCCAAGTTATAGGTAATCTTATATTAAACCGCCGAAAATAGCAATCTTAAAAATATCACGTAAAAGTGTAAACAACTAATAAGTAGTATTATTTAAGTATTAGAACATCTTCATGGTATGTGTATGCATTATGAAGTAAACGATTACGAAAGTTAGCTACGCACTATGTAGATTAAAAGTTGGAGCAATTTAATTTTAATTTTGTGGTTTTGTTTTTAAAACGCAATGAATTCGATTATGTGTACTATACTATATTAAATGAATTGCGTAATAGTACAAATCGTTTTAAACTTTAGCCCTATACAAAAACTTTGTAATGGGCAGATAATAAAATATTATTCTCAAATAATGAGTTTCCGCATTATTTTTTAGTTTTCGCAAATGTACAGTAATATAATATGCACGGAAGTACGGAACACAATCAAACTTTTTATTGTACAACACTTTCTAACCTTTTGCATAGGTTATCGATCCAGTAATATTTACAATTATATAACTATAACACGTTTGAAATCTATCGATTTCGCGTCGATAATTATATATGTACTTACAAGTTACAAAATGCATATATAGGTATTATTATACATTTTAGAAGAACGAAAAGAAACTTTAGATCAGTCGTCGCTGAGTAGATTGTTCGAAACTGCGTGTACGGTTCCGAATCTACCTTAATCAATCAATTATTATGAATGCCGACAGCGAAGAACTCCGAACGAACTTTTAGTTATTTGTTGTTTTTAATCTTTATGCGCTATACTGGGGTTTCATAACCAGTGGTCCGCGGACCCCCAGGGTATCCGTATACATAGTAACTCGGAGGTCAGTGAAATGGTTCTGAAATTTTTAAGAAAACTATATTTTAAAAATAATTATTTAGTCACAAACAATATAATCTGTAATCTATAATAGTAACATAATGATACAATTAAAAATTAACTTGAAAATATTAAAATAATAACCAAAACCAAAGGTTTTTCTTTTTAAAGGGAACGAGAAGGTCCGAGGCTATACTTTACATCTTAAAGTGGTCCATGGCTCAGAAAAAGGTTAAGAACCCCTGCGCTATACAACTGAACAATAGTTAAAATGCGTGAACAGTTTCATAATCTCGAGTGCTGTTGCAGATAATGTAAAAAAAAACTCCACTTTGACTCGCCGAGGATTAAATTTAACGCGACCGCACATACAATATAAAACATTGTGCGAATGTTGAGGATAAGAGTACAAAAAGAATCTATGATTAAATACGATAAAAATAAATATGCATACATCTGGATAAATTGATTTCAAGTGCGTGTAATAAAATAAAAAGCACTTATTTGACAAACTTATTACTCGACAACGTCCTCTCGAGTTCTTTGCATTCAAATATAATGTTTTTTTAGCCAGTATAAACGAACGGATTTCTCGTGAGCTTTCATTCGTTTATTTATAAAACGTTTCATCGCGCCACACGCGTCGCCATAATAATGTACACATAGGCATCTGCAGCAGTTTCGGTGGAGGTGTTTTTAATTGTCACCCTTTTATACCGAGCCAGGACGTGTACAGGGGGGTATTGTGACTATTGATTTTCAAACGGAAACCTTTTATTTTTGACACCTCACATTCGAGTATTATTCACTTTTGCACAACGTTTTAAAAGGTCACATGTTCTCATTCCGATAACGGCGATGACAGTCAAAAATCAGATTTTATACTATAATCAATGCGGACATCACTGTACACTTATACAGAACATACCATATTATTACGGCTGTATATCGTTACAAGCTTAGTTTTAATTAGAAATTAATTTGATACTAACACTCAGCAGAATGATTTTATACTTATACTTTTATCGCGTATTAAACATGAATCAGCATCCCGTTGTCAAAACATCTGTTATCGTTTCAAATTATTTATTGCATCTTGAACATGAATAATGAGGTCAACACATTAATGTATAATTATTCTCGTCGTCTAAATGCCTGTTATCGTTTTAAATACAAGTGTAATAATAATGAGTATATAATATAATAGTATAACATATACGTTTGAACCTCGAATTATGATTGCAATTTGCATATATTGTATACACGTTTGTCGAAAATTATTTTTACTTAATCTATTTTTCAATAATCCGTCTCATGTGTTAAATGCTAATTTTGGGATTTTATATGACTAACACTGAGCTGCAATGAGTGATGAATTATATTCGATTATCGATTTCCTAGGTTACATTTATACACGTATAAATGTAATATATTATATATTTTGCAAATACTTGATCTTTTTTTCTTTATTACGCATACAATAAGAAGGATGTAATAATATTATTATGTTTGTATCCACCAAATATGGACATTCAAATAAAATATGACTATACGAGTCCGAGTTCCATATTTATGTATGTTCGTTCTATAAATCACATTTGTGTCGGTTGTGGAAAACACTTTAATGAAAAGTTTAGGGAATTCGGAAATCTATCCTCGAAAATGTAGAAATGTGTCCAAATACGTATAAAACGATGATGCTTAAATTTCCTGCTGTTTTAGTTTTAATAACAAGTGCATTAGTGAACTTACATGTCTTACTTATCCGAATAGAGCAGCTAATGTATTTGGATGTTTGAGTCCTCGTGATGCTCGTATTTATTTAATTTCGATTTGTTTTGTTTTCATGCTAAGAATAATTTAAATTCCTAAAAGATAAATAGACTGTGTTTAATTTTTGTTTCACATAAACATATTTAATTGTATTTTTAGAATTAATAGTATTAATATAATCCTATGATTAAATTAGTATTAATTAACGCCGAAGTATCATTAATGATGGTATCATGTATGCGCATGCCACATATTATAATATAGGTATTAAATATTAGTATGCGTTTAAAAATATTTCGGTTTCAGTTCGGATTGTAGTATACCACTATAAAATGAGAACGATTATATTTTGTGAAATATAAGTGTACGAATAACGAAATATTCCTAAGCTTTCAGAAAGCGTCGAACATTCAACTGCGTTCAGAAATTTGCTTTTAAAAGAAACTATTTTTTCTTTTTGTTCTTTAAAATTGCATTTAAATGTATCACAATTTTATGCAATAATAATTTTACTAATTATAAATAATGAATGTGAAATTAAATACTACCTGTATGGATATACATACTTTGATAT
This sequence comes from Periphyllus acericola, assembly GCA_949715065.1. Lineage (NCBI taxonomy): Eukaryota > Metazoa > Arthropoda > Insecta > Hemiptera > Aphididae > Periphyllus > Periphyllus acericola. The sequence continues at coordinate 6,775,691 of OX454268.1, forward strand.
TTTAGATTATATTCTAATAAAGTGTTTTTTTCTAAACGAACAGCGTTCGAGTTACAAACAAGATAGTAAATATTTACACGACTGTTAAATAAACTAAAATTAATATCATATATTAGAGTTAGGTACCTGATGTTACCACCAATATCATATATTAATTTTTTTATGTTGTTTCAACCACCATATTAGTCGTATAAATTATAAAATAGTTTATGTATGTGAAAATATATCAGTCGAAGTATTATATTTCGGTAAATATATCAAAACATTTTTAAAAATGTTTTGACTGAAGCATTATGAAGTATAATGTTTTAATATTATGCCGAAGTAACAATACGAGTAATATGTTATTCGTTTGTGTGTATATATTTGGCAATTAAAGGCAATCATAGAATTAAAATAATAAATAAATATCTAAGTGTTATTATATATTTATTAGTAAATTGACTGTTGATTGTTCTGATGGAAATTTAATTAAATTAAAATGTACTTCGCAATAGTTTAGTTATTAATAAAATATTATATGCTATTTTTAACATGATCTGAGATAGTAGAAATATATACAAATATAAGGTATATCAATTTTCAGTCAAAATTTAGGAATAAGTGTTGTAGAAACTCAATTTTTCTTTACTAATCGGGTGGGTCAATGACAAAAAAAAAACGAATAGAAACAGCAAAAAGTATGAGAATATTTAGGTCGGTTCTGGGATAGGTACAAATATAATATTGTTAATTTAATTATTTAATTCCATATATTTATGAATACTGCAGGACTCCACGGAGAAGACTCGTGAGATGGCTCAGGAATTTTAAATAAAATTTTACAAATATAGCACATATTTTTGATAAGTGCATAATTATACGACTATATACCTAACCTATACTATATAATATATATATTATTGTGCACAAGGACCGAAGGTCGAATGAAATGCACGTAACCGAGGGTGTTGAAGTGAAAGACATATTTTTAATACTGTTCGTTTTCGGGTCTATACGTACGTGATTTAAAATACAAAACTATTGAAATTAAAATGGTACGATTGAGTGGCGTCAAACGAGGATTCGAAACTCGACGTGAGGACCATCGGTGTTTTTATTTCATTTGATTTTCGTCGATGAAAATCAACCAAAAGCACCTGAAAAAAGGAGAAGTATCGTTTTATTTGTGCGCTTTCTTATTACTTTCCCTAGGCGAAACGGTACCTTATATACGAAAGACATTTTTGCATGCGTGTTTGTTTTATTTTCGACTGGGAAAATGTTTGTGTTTGATTCAATTTTAATAAGTGAACTCGAGATTGAAAACTTTCGGATTTGTGTTTGGTTTTATTTCGAGAGGTGAACTCGCGATAAGAATCGTAAGATTTATTGATGCGTGCGTTTGATTCAAGTTTGGGGGGTATATACTTATAAAATTGGAATTTTTACGTTGGGCGTATTTATTTTATTTACTGTCGAGAAAAGTTACCGTTCGAGTAGAAAACCTTATTAGATTTTCCGAGTTTCTTGAATAATTAAGGAATTAATATTTTACACGTACAAGACTTTTGTTCGTAATATAGTTATAAGTATTTTCAAGAAATTAGAACATCACTAGTATATTTTAGAAAATTTCTCTTTTTTATTATAACAGTCCAACATATTTATTTATTTATAAATTTAACTATCGATTGGAAATAAGATTATCCATATAATTTGAACAAGCCAAATTAATTCAGTCGTAAACTAGGATAATGGAGACTAAACCGGTCAATTTACAACAAAATTTACTGGCCAAACGGTATTCAAGAAACTATATAACGCATTATTTTAAATAAACTAATTTTTATTAATTTATTCAAGTAAAAAAGTTAAAACCGCTCGACAGTAAGTTAATTTTGGCCAAGATTAATCAGATATTAGAAATATTAGAATAATACGATAAAATATTATAAAAACTCTGTTTTCAAATGAACCTAATTAATCTAAGATAAAGGAAACGGTATTCATGGATTATGTAACTTATGTATTAGATACAGTATCATTGCCAACATTTCATCTTATGTTATATACTCTATCCCGTGACATTTTATCACAGCCACTTCACCATTTCACTACTTCATCATTGTCTTTGCATCGCTTACGTATCAAGTATATACTCATAAAATAACTTAAATTTGCTGTTCAACTTTATAATAGATACAATTTTATTACAATTTAAATTTTTTGGATTATCGATTAATGTTAATAATAGACATATACATTTATTTATTTTGTTACACAACTAATTATTTTACTAACTTAAATTGTCTAGATTATGAAATCATTTTCAAGATTAATGAAAAAAATTTTCGTTTTATTGATTACTCCTTGATATTTATATTAGTTAACCTTCATCAAACTCTAAAGGTTACTCTACAGTTTCGAAAAAATAGCATTATCGAACTGATAAGCCCTCTTTTTTATTAGAAAATATAATTACAATTTAAACAAACACGAAACTGATAAATTACATACAACTAATATTTGAGTAGAAGTCAGATAAATATTTCGCCTTTTGACGTCCGGGGGATACATTTTTAACTTTCAAGGTGATATCATTATTTTTGCAATTGATAGTTCAAACTTTTAGATGTAAAGAAAACACGAATTCCATAATGTAAATAGTTTTATTTTTCCACTCGGATGTAGTTTACAAGTTACAAGTCTGAACAGAAATATAACGTGTATACTTTTAACTCCATTTTTGTCTGTGAACTGTAGAATCTTGAACTGTGAACACGAGTGTCGAGTGTGTTGTACAATGCGGAGGTTCAACAAAAATACTCGTGTAAAGCTAAGGGACACGGAAAATGTAATATTTTACAAACACCCAACGCATTTGTATTCTTTCAAAAATGTAGGATTGAAAATCTGGGGGTTAAGGTATTCGTCAGGGTGACCCGACAAATGGCAATCTGTTTGAAGCCTTCGCGTAATCCGACCAACATCTATTTCTGGCCGTTTGTCATATTCAGCCAACGACCGAAACCTAACATGCCCATTTGTCTGCACTATCCCTTTATGGTTATGGCCACTTATCTTTCACATACGACAGTTTTGTTAATGATATCAGCCGCGATCTTTGCAGAAGGTATTTTTTCTCACCGGCGCGGCGCTGAATGCTGAAACATACACGATCATATGGGGAAAGCCTCGACAAATTATGGAAAAAGACAAACACTTAAATTGAAACTATAATTAATTTATGTTTATTTAGGTTCGCATAAATTATTCAAATACCGGAATTGCGAATTTCCTCAGATGCATCTGCTTGTTCTTAATTTAGGACCCGTTGAAATATTTTATGTTTGGCATTCAACTAATAAATTATATATAATCTCGGTATTTCGCCCTGCGACATTTTCCTCGGGTAAATAGTTTAAATCTGTTAAGACACATAAAGGCTTTGATTTTTCAATTGTATTCGAGAAATCGAAACAACCATCTTTTATGGTCTTATGTTTTGATTTTCCGACTCTACCCACGGCGATGAATTCATTCGATTGACTATAATAAACTTATAATACTACTTCACTTTTAATTTGTTAATTATTGTTTATAATAATGTTTATATAATTATTTGTACGGTTATCTGTGTGGCGCATTATTATTTGATTGACCTTTGGAAAAGTTATCGTTTTGGTCAAATACAAAACGTGACAATTTATTATTTATTTATTACAAACCCATTCGTCGCTTGTGGTAAAAGTAATGTGATATTATATTGTTATATTATTATCCAGCAAATATCTGAATTCTTGTAACGGGATAGCCGAAATATATATTTTTTTTGAATATAAATTAGTCAATTCTAAAATTTAGAAAATCATTATTTTGTAAAGTCATAGCTGACTATAGAGTGGTCAATGAATTTTGTAGGTACTCGTATAGCTGTACCTACTTAATATTCGACGCGAGAGATGAAATTGTATAATAAATAATAATTTAAAACAGTTGTGGTTCATATTTTTCATTGGTAGGTTATCATGTAATACATTTTACAATATAAAATGCATTTATATTTTATGCTCGAAATGAAAATCATCACTGTGCTGCGGGTTGGACCAGCCCTGTAGGGACTACCGGGATACTGGGAAATTTCCCGGTGGGTCTTGTTGGGAATTTGGGAATTAAAAGCCGCATCGCACGGTTGTTGAAAAATAGTTTTATTCATCGGGCATTGCACTACTCCCCGTAATTATTCGCGTATGCCATTTTTTGTGTTTGTTTTTATGATGCATTCCTGGGCACGCTCGTAAAAAAATACCGTGTTAAGCCCATAATACTACAATACATTAACATTATATTTATCAACCAACAATATTTTATTAGTTACTTTATCTAGTAATGTTCTGCAACTCAATTTATAATTTAATTCGTTCAACTCAACAAATATAATATAGATAGCCAGGGCCGGATTTACCTACAAGCAAAATAAGCATTGCTTACGGCCATCGAAAAAATTCGGCCCGTAAAATGTCTAGTTTTTAAAAATTAATTATTACTACCGTAAGGGATAATTTTAAGTTATTATCAGACATTTCAATGGACATGCAAATTGAAGACATAGAAGGAGGAATGAAAAAGTTATTAGAAAGGTATCCAAAAGATTTCCCTGATGATTTCACAAATGAGTTTACACAGTTTTTAAGTTTTTCGTCAACGTCTTTATCATTAATTACAACGAACGAAAATAAGAATAAAAATATTTTGCTTAACATGTATAAGATGATAATTGATTTAAATGTGACCTAGAGTTTTCCAAATATTGAACGGTTGTTACGTTTATATCTTTCTTTTATGTGTACCAACTGTACAGGAGAAAGATCATTTAGCCGATTAAAATTATTAAAAAACGTTTTAAGATCTTCATTATCACAAAATAACATACAAAATCTTGGAATTTTAAGTATTGAAAGTGAATTTGTAAAATCTCTAAACTTTGAAGATGTGATACAAAATTTTGCAAATGAGAAATCCAGAAAAAAAGAATTAAGTTTTGATAAACAAGTTGATAGTTGCGACGATGACAGCGACTAATGTTATAATAATTTATGTATTTACTTATAATTTAAAAATATATTTTATAAATAAAAATTTTCAATTTATCATAGTTTTGAGTTAAATCTTTTTATATTCATTTGTAATATAATATAATAATATTTTGTTATTTGTAGTATTCACTCATAATCCCCCCCCCCTAAATTTGGTGAAAGACTATTATATATCTAATAGAAAACAATATTCTTCATATACTCATATATATACCTGTTTATTACCTATATTTATTAAGTAATTAATTAGGCCCATCTAAATAATTTGCTTACGGCCCCCAAAGTACTTAATCCGGCTCTGTAGATAGTATGCATACATTTATAACGTCTGAATGCATATAGAATTTTAAAAGTATTCAAACATAATATTATTGACACTCAAACTTGCATGACTACCATACAAAGAATACTATGTTTTTGCGCGATTTATTGGAATCCGGATATCGTCTACAATTACCATAAATCATATCAATATATTTAAATTTAATTAACGTCCAGAAATACTTACTCATTTATTATTACACTCAAGGATTAAAAAATGTGAGTGGATCACCAATGTCCAATGGCATTGATATATAAAAAAAAAATCCGTAATACTGAATTCGCATCAAACTATCGGTTAATTTATTTCTATTAAATTACGATAATCGTCGACTTACAGTACTGCAGAAAATCTCTTTTATATAGTTTTAGATTAAAGTGATGCCGAATTATTGATACTGGTAGCAAATGTCGAACGGTAATAATATAACGGTTAATCAATTTGTTTACCTTTATATATATACTGTACACGCGATTTTTATCATTTTGGTGGGGATACTCATCAGTTTCGTAAACAGTGGGTCAGGTATATGGACGCCGCCCATTTGACCGGCCGGTATCCGGTAATAACATTATTATTATGTCTCGGATTTAAGTGCACAAAAAATCATCGAAAAGTGTACTAAAAACGACGAAAAAAGCCATTCAAAATACACTTTGCCGCGAATTTCTTTATGATATTACGACCAATATGTTTTTATTTATTTTTATTGTTTTATTAGTATAATAAATGTTAAAACATTTTTGGGCAATTAATAATTTTTATTTTATTAAAAAAAAAAAAATAAAAAAATAAATTATTATTTATTATTTGCCGTGTCTGGACGACTAAATAAATAAACATAATATACAGATGTTATCGAAATGTATAGAACGATAAAGTCTTATTATTTACAAATACTGTATTATATTATTTTTATGATACTCGTGTATTGTACAAATATGCATTTAGATGAATGAAATGACCAAAATAAAAGTTTCACATTTAAAGTCTCTGTTACACGAAACAAATTATGTACTTGGAAAGCATTGTCTAAGATCACCCGAAAAAAGATGGGTTTTACATTGAAATCCGGGCCCTTTATTTAACCTATACAAACATTTACTGCATGGCGAGGGAAATCATCAGATTGTTGACATTTATTTTGGCCGTACGAGCGGAACCGATTTGGCAATTTGGGTTAATATTATCGTCGAAGTTACGATTAAGAAATATAACTATATACCTATTTTAGTTGTGTTATAATTTATAATTCCTTTTTTTTACTGTCATGCGTTATTTATTCGTTCGCTGGTTACCTTTTGTTCGAGATGTCTTCGAATGTTTTACGCAAAGGAGCTCGAAAATATTTTTTCAATCGGACCACCGGATCGGATTCTTGTCTGCGCTCATCGTGTTCTAAGTTCCCAACGCGATCGAATTGCTTACGATCACGGCTTTCGAATAAAGTAAATTTATAATACATTACGAAACAAATTGCATACGTTCTACGTACATGTGTATTTTAACGCGGGCCGTTTTTTTATTGTCGCGCGCGCATGACACGTATACCGACCATAATAATTATAATCTACGGGTTAAAGGTTTGACTGTTTGAGTGTTATCGGACCTAATATTCCAACTACCGTGGAAAAGTAGTCGTGAAATTATGTTAAAATTATGCATACGCCTGATTGTTGATTGTAGAGCCGGATCCGGTCGAATAATTGACGACAATATTTCGATTAATAGCCGCAAGACGACGCGATGTGCGGTACGACTACGAGAACGGAGAGAGAGAGAGAGAGAGAGAGAGAGAGCGAGTGAGAGAGAGAGAAACGTTTATCGTGATGATAATAATAATAATATGTCCTCCGGGGGAACAAATTATGTGTGATGTGCAACGTCGGCAGACGACATACCGCATGGTTTTTTCCGAACCGGTTTTACTCTCGTTCGACTCGTTCAGTCGGCGTACCCACTCGCAGCTGTGCGCACGTTCATCGTACTCTCCGCGGTCGTCGTTGCAGTCCACCGCGTGAAAATATAACCTCTCGATTTCCACTTGATTTCCGACTGTCCTAAGACGTTTGTTTGGGTCCGATTCTCGATCGCGTTACGTCCACCGGCGACACACGAGCACGACCGACAGAAGTATGGCGCCGTCTTCGAAACAAGTGATCAATTTCGGCGCGGGACCGGCCAAGGTGCCCAGACAGGTAAGCAACATCTTGCCGCGAACGGGCCGTGGCGTTTCGCGCGGTTTCCGGATTTTTCTACGCATGTCTTGTCCCGTCCGCAGGTTCTCGAACGGGTCAGAGACGAACTGTTGGACTGCGGTTGCGGTATCAGCGTTATGGAACTCAGTCACCGGTCCGCCGAGTACGCGGTCATACACAACCGGGCGATCGACTTGTACCGGGAATTAATGTAAATATAAGCGCATATCAATTATTATCGCGCGTCGTGTGACGTTTGTTGCATATTTTATAACTATTCGTGTACACTCGGCAAGGAGGCACCAACCGTATTATTCGCGTTACATTAGCCGCGAGTGGTGTCGGGTTTTTTTTTTTTTTTTAGTGAGTACGTATTGAACTACGATTCAGCGTTAACATTTTTTATGACCGTTCAAAAACGATCTCGGCCCGAATTCCTGTACCGAAACACTCGGCTGTGCGATATTCGCTCGAAACGATGGAAAATTACGTTCGATATCCTATTCTATCGAATAATAATCGAGCGTTAAGGCTATCTTAAACCATACTGCATATATATAATTATAATAGATCCGAAAAACGTAAAATTTATATGATTCGATATAATATTTTGATTAGAGATTTCAAACCTTTATAAATAAAATATAGTGAATAGTTGTTTGGTTTCTGGAGAAAGGATAAATTTATTTTTAAATTAAACGTTTTTTTTTTTTGTCATATGAAATGAAAAAAATTCATAAGCTTAAGAAATACTCTGAGGTTTAATTACTGGATGGTCTCCTCTCCATGTGCTGTCACGTCATCTATATCATCAGTCATCATTGTTATTTATTGTTTTTTATGTAAATAGATTGTATTATATATTAATAATAATAATAATAAAAAAAATGAATGAAATAGAAAATAAATACCATCGATAGACTTTGAATATTTAAACTATGTATTTTATTGTTTATATTATTTATCATAAATGAAACATTAATAAAATATTAAAGTATTAAAAGTTATTAAAATCATAAAAATAGCGAAGTTATAACAGTTTTATATTCAGGACTACATTGAATTTGATTTGTAGTAGAGCGTAATACTCGGAATTTGTATGGTTTTTTGTTTTTAAATATTTTTTCTGAGATCAGCGAAGAATCCACGAGGTTCTTGAAAATTGAATACATATTGTAAAGAAATTCTTAAAACGAATGATTTATTTCAAGTCTTCTCAGTATTGTTAAAATGTAGGCGAGAAGATCCATCAAAAACTATGTTAAAAACAGCGTGGCACTGACCACCAGCTTTTAACAAAATCGATTTTATTTTTAACTTAACTCTATTGAGTGTTTTGAAATTGTACCTAGGTATATACTCGTATTTTTCATGTTTTATTCTTTACAATTTAATTTTTATTTTAAGGTAAATGAGAACTATAGGTTTTATCCTATGTGTAAATTTATTATTATATTTGCATTTAAATGTTAATAATCAATGGAGGTAAAAGCAAATAATACTTCAATGAATTTATAGTCATGGAAATCGAATTTATTATGGCTTACATTTTTTTATTTGGACATCAATGTTCAATATGAATTATAATCATAAGTGTCATAAACGATTATTTAATATTTTTTATCAGAATTATGTACACATTACATTATCTATTATTGAAATTAATATTTAATCTTTTTGATATAAACCAATTTTTTAAATAAATCAGTTGTGATATTAATGCTGTAACATTGATTAGGGAATTTTAATTTTTAGTTGTATGTATTATAAAGATGATTATGCACATAATAAATTCAAAATATTTCAGAGGCATCCCAGAAAACTATAAAATAATATTATTGCAAGGAGGAGGAACCGGTGCTTTTGCTTCAGTTGCATTGAATTTAATGCATAGGGGTGAAAAAGCCGATTATATATTAACAGGTTACTGATTTTCATTTATTTTTAATGCGTAGCTCATTTATCTAATCTAACCGATTTAATTAAATAGGTGTTTGGTCTACAAAAGCAGCTAAAGAAGCATCTAAGTATTTAAAGGTAAACAATGTGTTTCCGAAACCAGATAAATTTAACACGATCCCTGATCAATCAACATGGAACCTAGATCCAGAAGCTGCGTATGTGTATTATTGTGATAATGAAACAGTAAACGGTAAGAATTGATTCGGAAATGTGTTGTTAACGTAAAATGAAAATTATGATGGACGGAAATTATTTTCCGTTTGACTATCGGAAATTATTTTTACTTAGCTCTCCTAAAAATAATTGAACGTTTTTTCCACATTTAAAATGCTCGTAGATAATAATTACGATTTTATTTTATTTTCAAAATGTATCGTCAATAATGTTCAGATAAATATATAAATATATATATAAATATATAATATCACGTCTGTATGAATTATTCAGCTTTAAAATTGAAAACGTTGATTCCCAAACTAAACGTTTCGTTAAATTTTGATACTACTCTACGCATATTGCATATAGCATTTTATAATTTTTAAAAATGAACATTAAATGCATTTCGTAAAATAATAATTTATAGACTGGGTAATGTATCAGATTTCTTCAATTTCTTAATAGTTCTTGAAATTGAATTAAAAACAGTAGAGAAGTTCTGACAATGATCATTTAAAAGCTATGATTTCGCTTTCAAATTATAACCAGGACACTTTTACTTGGAAAAACGATGACGGACGATAATTGTAAAACCATTATTCTCCTCATTCGGTTTTGAAGTTTAAAATAAATCATTTTCTTAAATTAATGATCTTTTTTACACTTGTGAAGGTGTTGAGTTTTCTTTCATTCCCGAAACTAATGGCGTGCCATTGGTGTGTGACATGTCATCCAACATTATGACGAGGAAATTTGACGTGACAAAGGTAAATAATTTCAAAACGTGTAATCGAATATGACTGTCTTCTCTTTTCCTCCCAATGATGATGTATTACCTTTTCGAGATATAAAACGTAATCTTATTAATTTTGCCATTTCGTTTACAGTTCGGTGTGGTGATTGCTTGTGCGCAAAAGAATCTCGGTCCCTCGGGTATAACTGCAATTATTATTCGCGAAGACCTTCTAGGAAAACCAAGCCCGCTCTGTCCTCAAGTTTTCGACTACACGTTGTTCACGCAAGAAAATTCTTTGCTCAATACACCTCCGACATTCATGTGAGTTAGTTAATTTTGTAAGATAAAACGAATTTGATGATTTCAATAAATTTTATTTAGAATTTATATCTTCTCGCTGGTACTACAATGGGTCAAAGATCAAGGAGGACTTGTTGCCATGGAAGCTAATTCAATGGCCAAAAGCAATCTGCTGTATAAAGTTATTTCGGATTCTCAAGGTTTCTATTTGTGTCCGGTCTCTAAAGACTGTAGGAGTCGCATTACTGTGCCGTTCTGCCTGAACGCAGGAGCTGAGGCTGACAAGCAGTTCTTAAAGGAAGCACAAGAATTAGGATTCTTACAACTTAAAGGACACAGGTATATTGTGCATATATTTATTGATTGTGATAGATTAAAAATCACACTCATTTTTTGTTTGTTCATAGATTGGTGGGAGGTGTCCGAGCAGCTATGTACAATGCTTTAACATTGGACGAAGTTAAAGTTCTAGTCGATTTTATGAGGAAGTTCCAAGAACGTAATCCACAATATTCTGCTTGAACAAATATTAAACTCTTTGACATATATATATATATATATAATATTTATTGTTTTTCTTTTGTTTGCTATGTTGACATTCTACTAAAAATGCTTTCCTTCATTTACAATATATATATATATATATATATATATATATATAAACGGTATTTCTATTTTGGAAATTTGACTGTTGACAATTAATTCCTGTTGACATGGAGCAATTGTACACCATACAAGAATGAGTCGTTGGTGGTTTTGTACTTTGACTGAACAAAAATTATTCTGAGATATATATACTATTTTGATTTGTTTTTCATTGACAAACAAACAAATACGCAGTTTACTGTACTAGAGAAACTTAAAGCGAAGGAGAGAGAGAAAGGGTGAAAGAGAGGGAGATGGCAAGAGAGAGAAAGGTGATGGGGAGGAGTGATAGAGAGGGAGAGCTTTTAGTGAAATAGAATATTTTATTATTACCAAGGAGGTCGAAATGATAAATCAATGTCACGGACGGGTAGCGCCCAGATGGCGGAATAAATTAGCATTCAGTTTTCCCAAAAACACGATTTTCAGCAGACTAACGTGGGACTTAATAATGAACGTATAGACTTACTTGGAACCTTGAAACTTACAGGACATACGCAAAACCTGGAAAACATATTGATCAGTATTTGATATAACCTCGTCAAATACTAACTTGGAGATGTTTTATGAAATTCATACTTATAACAAAAACAATTTTAATTTCGTATGTCTGTAAAACATACTTTTTAACAATATTAAAAAATTATTTTGCTGACGATACATTGAAAAGGATCATTCTTCACGATTTTCACTCTAAAGTATTCTCAATTTATTGTTATTTAAATTAAAATGCATAGTAAAATTATTCAATATTTTAGAATATGCATTTCAATGCATACTTATTATTTTTGATTAAAAATGCAATTCGCAAATTAATAGTATGATTTCCATGATCACTAAATATAAATTTATCATTTTTACAGTTATGAATAATTTACCATTGCACACTTAATACAATATCATCATACATTATGAGCTATAGAAATGCAATGTATGATATTATTTAAGCTCCAAGTGAAAGTAAGGAATTGTATTCAACGTACGTATAATATGTTATTATTTATTTGTTATTAAGCGTGAACTCGTCAGTTTACTGATCATTGAAAAGTGCACTTATTTTGAAATGGTATCAAAGAAATTTCAGCCGTATTCTAACATGTATGTACCTACCTATATAGCGGTATAATGACGTCGATATAATCATAAGTACCTACTATACTAAAAGGCTTTTCCGTAATAATTTAACCACAGCGGTTCAATAAAATTACTCACTGTCGGGGTCAGCGAAGCGTTATATTTATATAATACACGTCATGACGTATGGGTTCCATTTTTATAGCCTGTGTAGAAGGAAACTCGTCGGACCAACATATTATTTTACACGGGGCTACTGCAATTGGTGAGTTCCAATAACGTACACACGAAACGTATTAAATCGTTATTGCCGGTCACAACGTCCGGACTCCTTTATATTTTACACTTGCGTGCTGATATTATGTTAAGTACACGAAGGGTCTTACGTTGCAGCATTTTATGAACCTGTCCCAACGGAGGTACCCGCAGATATTGCGGATCGCCGTGAAAAAAAAAATCAATTATACATTATACGACTTTTGGAAACGGTCCGACAAACTTTTAATTTCTATACTTTCAACGGAAAAATGTAGTCCGACCGGTTTTTCCCGGTTTTTATAAGCCTTTTTACTCCGGCACCGCAACGTTCCAATACACGGAGCACCGTGGAAAAGATTAAAATAAAAAAAAAGAAACTTCCAGACTTCGACTTGCAACAACTTTTATCCGACGTAACGCACTGCAATAATATCACCGTTTACTTCGGTTATTCAATTATGTACGCGCCCTTAAAGCACGTGCGAACAACTCGTGTATTGTTTTTCTATTACACCGGGAACGTACGGTCACGCTGTTACCGCGAGCACTGTAGGTTCCGAACGTTATTGCGCACGTGTTACGTTTCGGCTGACGGGAGACACGGGAGTGCGGACGTTTTTTAATATATCGAAAAATCGAATCCGTATAATATACGCGCGGGATGATTTTTGACGGTATGGGTTGATCCGGTCACGCTAAAAATCGTACAAGTAATATATTTTGTGTTCGATTCCGTTGCGAAAAAAATGAAATGAAACGAAACAGATTCTCTCCTCCCCGCCGGTTCGCGTGCGCGGTTTGGCCGTTGGCGGGGAGCGGACGAAAATTAGATATTCCGTTAACGTTTCACCGTCGTCCGCTAAACGAGGGCGGGTTCCGTAGTTACGTCGTCGTGCGCATTTAACCGAATCTATTTCCCGAAAACGGCTTTCAACCTGTTGTTACACTCCGCATATATAGATGTAGAATAAGACGCACACATGTACAGAGAAAGTCGTTTACTCCCAAAATAATAATAACGGTGGCGGACTTTTTTGGGGGGGGGGGGGGGGGGGTGGAAAAAATCACCCCGGGAGAACTTTAATCTCGTCGGCGCTAAGTTTTCCAAGCGAAATACCTCAAATATTTCACTTGTATAGAACTTCGCGCAGTTATTCCAAAAAAAAAAAAATTAAAAATGAATAAAAAAAATAATCGACGAATCATTAATTGAAATAATACGTCCTCCCACACGAATAGACGAAAATCGCGATTTAGACTCACGAGTCTATGTAAAATATGATGTGCTCGAAACAGCTGCTGTAGGAGAATATAATTTATCATTCAGTAGTATTCATCGTTCATGTATCTACTAGTCGGTGATAATTACGAGAAATTATTATGAACAAAATGTGCACTTAAACGGAATAATATTGTAGTTGGTTCATTTATCACCCTGCACGGTTCACGGGTGCGCAAAAGCCTTCCCCTTTCCTCCGTTAAAAGCGTTTCTCGTTCGAGTTTTAACAGTTTTGATAGCTCTGCTCTCGATCAGCGTGATCAGTGTACTTTTAATGAAAATAAAATATGTCTTCTCGTAAAATTCGATAATCCGAAAGTTTCTTTCCCGACGTACTTGTTTGTCCACGCGAACGGTGCGTATCGCTTATAGAAACTTATTGATGTGGCGGAAAAAATTGAGTTTAGTAAAAAGGTAGAAAAAAAAAATGTTATTCAATATTAATTTCAAAGGGCTGTTTTTATAAGATCTCGCCAAAATCTCCAAGTTTGGCAGCACACTGAATGTTTTAACAGCACTGACTACGTTCTTATACGTGATAAAATATGTAGTTAGTACTGAGGGCTATCGAACGATCGATAGATTTTATTTTTTTCCAACGTTGTCATGTTTAACAGTTTTAATCGAACGATAATTTGTTTATATCAATTATCTTACATCGGAATCGGTGAATTTACTAAGGAAATTCAGCTGTTGGATATTATGAGACAATATTTCAAATATTTACGAATTTACAATATTGAGCCTTTAATTACTTTTGAACTTTAGATACGAGAGAGTAATGTATGGTCTCATGTTCATTCGTCGCACAAACGTTAACGTTTTTGTGGTATTCTACACATAGAAAACGACGATGTTAAAATTATACTCTCGGAGCATGGTGAAGGCCTATAGTGCTATTAGATTCCAAAGGATATTAATAAATCGTCAAAAAAATACATAAATGATGCGGCAACGTTGCACGTAAATTCGTTCTCGCAATCGTATCATCGGTAAAGGGGGTCAGCTGTAAGTTTTTGGTGAAGTTTAAGTATTCTCAATCGTTCGGCCAAAAAGGTAAAACGTTCTCCGTCGAATTGTACCGGTACCAAGTCCCGCGCACTGTGGTTTGTTTACAATTTTCGGAACAGAAAAAAAAAAATAATGCCTATTTTCTCGTGCCGCGGCAGTGCGGTGCCCACTACCCACGAGTCCGCAGTCTTTTGTGACCGTAAGCACTGAGCACACAAAATAAGCACTTGTGTATACATAGCCGTACAGGAACTCGATTTGACTCGTACAAAAGTCAAACAACGCGATATAATATGACATAATGGGTTGCCCTTAGTAACAACGAACGGACCACGTATACGGCTTTTAAACGTTACGGAATTCACCATGTTCGTAGACAACGCATTTGACTCCTAAAATATTTACCCCCGTTGACCGATAATATTTACCCTCTCCACGTGGCCACCGCTAACCGCGGTAACTTAACCGCTGCACGCTGCAGCACAAAAAGCACTACGCGTGTTCATATAATATATATATACACGTAGAAAGAGTTTTTCTTGAATTAAAAACACACACGCGCTATATTTGCGGACAACGACAACAATGACGTTTTTCGGTCAAAAGTTGAATACTGTTAAGACCGACGACGTTACGTTATATTATGTGTACGCACGTGGGCGTGTGTACTCGGCAAAGTGGTATTTGCATGTGTGTATATAAAGCGTATATGTGCTTAATAGTCATATTTATTGTTATTATTATTATTATTTTGTGCGCATATGACGTTTAGCAGGTACACGTGTCGTACTTTCGTGTAATATCGTATATTTATACGTATATTGTGTTCTTAGACGACGACCGTTTATACCGTAGCTGGCATTTGTGACGTGACGTGCGCGTGTATTGTAATAATATTATCATTGCCCGGCATGTAATATAATATAAATGCATTGTATACCTATTATATACCTCGTCGCGGCCCGAAAATGACCCGAAGCAAAACTGTTCGTAATTTAATTGAATAAGACAATTTTTTCCGCGGCATAAATATGCGGTGGACGCGGTCACCGCGCCGGGGCCGGACAGTGTTTGCGGTAAACCACCCTCTCAGCCCCGGCTACACGGGCTAAGCACCGTACCTATTATCTAACGGTCTAACCGAAGGGTTGTCACGACAGAGACGGATTTCGTGTTGTTTCGAGTGCCGCAGCTTAAAAGCGACCGTACCGCGGGGTTCGTCCCCGTTTGGAATAGTCGCGACCAGTTTTTTTTCTCCGTTTTTTCCCCTCTCCGTTCGTATCAAATCGAACACGACAATGGATCGTACCAATATAGTATGATGTTTGGCCGCCGAACAAACGACCTGGCACACAGCACGTCTCGTAAACTCGTTCTTCGTTACGTCGACAATACGCGTTCTATAATATTAGAATATTGTAATACACTAATAATATATACGCAGCTGTAATGTGCGATGAAGTGGGATGAGGGGTGCCGCCGTTCAAGGCTCACAGTATATGGTTTTACGAGTTCAACAACTATATTAGCAGTTACACGCCCGTCGCTTTGAAAAGTAATAGATTTATGCGACAGTCTTCGGAAACTTACTCAGAGTCACGCGTCATGCGCACGTGATTATCGGTGAATAGCAGATTTTAAGTTATGTGCGATAAGCTCCTGTTAATTATCTTTGTAAAACGATCGGGTGAGCCCACATTTTGTTTTTCGTGACAGCACACATCATATAGCAACTGCAGTTTCTTCAAATTCTTTTTGCTAAACTGCTGTTGGTAGAACTACTATATTACGCTCCAATGCTCCATATTTTGAAACTTAAATTTATACCAGGTACTCGAATAATAAAAAAAATAATAATATTCAAAAGTGAAATATTATCGAGTGATAAAATACGCTGTATGAAATGATCGCATGACATACGAGCGTATGCGTACGGTTGAAGTTTTTTGCAATAATTGTTCTCTGTTTTTATCGGCTGTTCGGAAAACTGTTGATAAATTAAAAAAAATTACCCCGTGATAAATCAATTGGACTCCATTTCCCATCAATAACTTCTCACGATGGCGATGATCGGAGCACTCCTTCTGGTCGAAATCGTGTACACGGACACAAAAATAATAAAACAAACACGCGTCACATAGAAACCAATACACTACGGTTTTTTTCCCCGTCGATCTGCCGCGGTGGTTACAATAACGGTGTTTGCTTGCAATCCACCACGGTTTTCAAAACAGTATATCGACGTTTAGAAATAGGCGTATATAGCTCCTGGCTAGGCGTACACACGAATCGTTCGTTTTCTGTTTTTCTGGATGTAGTAGGTATACCACCGTATTTTATACGAGTAAGTGTAGTTTCAATCGATAAAAAGCGTTGAAGAACACAACACGGCACACGATCGTGGTACCGCGTTATTTATTAAATACTAGTACGCTACGTCACGTCCACGACTACGAGCTTAAACAGTCCGTTGGTTTTTCTGGTTTTTTCTTTTTTTTTCATCCTACGAATGCATATTATTACCTATACGATGACATAGCTTGCACGTATGTGTCGTATACGTAAACGCCGACGTCTGTTGAATTAAACGCTTAACGAAATACGTACGAGTAGATGGAAGAAAAAAAAGGAAAAAACAATTCGTAGTATTTGTATGTTAATATATAACACTCCTGATGCACGCTTGCATTTAATGATGCGCGTACAAGTGATGCAAATTTATAAGTATCGTCTGATGTGTGTACATGACGTGTGCACTGTCACCTCTCGCACGTTATTGTTGCACGACTTGTACACACTCGAAACGAAATCGGATTGTACGTAGCTATAATATACTACACCGCGGTACACAATTAAACGTGCTGTTCACGTGTTCTATGTAATATCCTATAGAAGTGAAATTATATCACTCTTAACTTGGTGCGCGGATTAAGACGTGTAATTCGATTCCAAACGAAAATTATGTGTCCGCCTCGTTTAACGGAAAAATTGTACTCGTTGAAAACGCACTCGTCTTATCGTACCGAATCGTCTCGCACAGCGTATTCATGACGTAGTAATACACTCGAGGACCTGTTACACACACACACTTTATATTATATAGTGTTGTGTTCAGAAATCTCCACTTGTTTATGTTTCGTGGATACAAGAATTTCCATGGGATTTTCTTCGCAGCCAATAGAAAATGTTTACCGAAAAGTCGCATACAAATCGTTACATAATATTGATCGTATAGTGACTCCAAACATTTACTACTGAGCACTCACGCCAATACAAGTTGCATGATATTGTACCATTTTAATTTTTTACCTTACTATCGCCTTGTTTGCGAGCCAGTTTTGAACTTCATCCGCGAGCCGCCGTTACAGTAAATCGGTGACCCCCGGGGTAGACGATCATAATATTTTTACGACCGCTCGTTTATCCCTACACGTATACTATCTGAGTAATCAGGACACGGCTAGGCGCGCACAACTAGAACGATGTTTTTGGCGGTCGCAGGAATTGTGAAGTGGTGCTCATATGTACAGCCGTGTGGCCTCGGCGGTATGTATTTGTGTTATATAATCACACCTTAGGGGTGCACGTTTTAAACTTGGGGCCGCACAACTCGTCTGCGCACCGCCCTATAGTTGAAGCGCCGGTGAGTCTGGAGTGAATTTATTCCTCGTAAACGCCGGGACGGTTGGGTTTTTTCGTCGACCGAAATAAGGGCTATCATTTCGACGGTCAGCGGTGCGCATCCATCCGCCCCATTATGTATGGACGCGTACACGATGAATGCGCTGAAAAGAATGAAATAAAAGTAGACACAACGCTCGGTCCACGGTTTATCCGGATGCTGCGTTCGGGGCGAGATGATCCCGTTGAGTGTGCACACGTTATCCTCTCGTTATTTCCATCGCGTCTGGTCCGACCATCGATCCCCCCCCCCGCCCATCATCGTATGCGGCGTGCATGTGCGAACCCGTGCAAGTGCGTCGTTATATTGTACGTTTGTAATATGGTGACCGTTATTCGTTCCCGGGTACAATAACATCGTAAACGTGCGAATATTATTAAATGTCAACGATGACATGGATTTGCGGCTGGTGACAAATTTATAGTAAGAACGAATTTAGAAACTATCGTCACACCAGTGAGACACGATTTAGTGATTTGGGAGGACTTAATATGGAAAATGATACGGTCGTCGTCGGTTGTTCAAGATGAAGATATTCCAAACAACTTTAGTAAAACAGAGAGGAAAATGCAATTATTGGAATTACTAATTAGGTATACTAACACCTATGGTGAATAAAAATAAAAATTGATCTTGATAAAAAAATTATTTCAAATAAATAATGTGCGTTGATTTTTACTTTAAAAATATATAGCTATGCTTACGGCGCACGCCTAATCGGGACGTCGCAGTTCAGCATAACTGGGTAACATCCATGATCACAGAAATAGGAAGAAATATTTGATTAATCTTTTCCTGGATTTTCTAGATTTTTTTACTGGAAACATTTCATGTCAACTTTTTTTTGCTTTTAGTGCTATGCTAGGGGTAGTATTTTTCTCTTTGCATAAGTATTTTAATCGATAATTTAATCAGTGTCAGGTACTAGTGGTCTTTCGGGGGAGTGAAAATATTTACGATTAGATTTTACGGTACCTACATTTAGAGAAGGATTACAATAGGCGTTTAGTTTTTTTTTCATTCCCACCTTTATTGTGCCATTGATTATTATTCGTGACAATTTCACTAGAATTCCGTATTGTATACGGGTCACTAAGTCAGCTTTCGGGGCCATAGTGGGAAACCTCGAAACGTGAGTAGGTACCTCAGTAGTTTTGATTCCAGCGTTTACTGCGATGGTGGTAGCCGTTTGCTTGGCGTTATGATGTTATAGAAGTTCCTAATCAAAGCCTATGTAAGCAATATCACAGTAATTAATTCGTTGTACAAGTTTCGGTAGTCTTTAGGGTGTGTGCAAATATTTTTGCTAAGGCTTTGAGAACAATTAGATTAGGATTACGATATTAAATTTTTTATTCTCTAGCCTTATTATTTATTATAAAACTCCACTTTCCATATTAAACATTTTCTTCTTTCAATATTGTGATAATTAATAGGTTATTTTCTCTTCGCACAAGTATTGCAGTCCTTGTTTGATTCTATTCATATTATATTTCTCATTAGGATATAACGGTTAACTCAAAGTCACGCAGTTTTTTTATGATCGAAACACTTTTTAATAAGGGGAAGGGGGGTTGTGACGATCGAATAAGTAGACCAACATACCGCGGGCTGTAGGGTTCTTCACGAACACTCCCGATACCGGTGGATACCGAATTCCATATTAGGTCGATTCACCTGGACTTCATCCTTGTCATCTTATTTATAATATTTGTTCATCCATTGACGAGTCCGTTGGATGGTACTGTCAGTAGGTACGCAGAGTGTTTCATTGTTATTAATTTTTCTTTAAACCCGTTTTGTCAATTTTTTCTGATTTTCATCTACACAAAAATTTAAATTTAGATACATACTAAGTTTTTAAGATATGTATATTTCCGTGGATCAATTCATAATCAATTTTTCGCAGAATCCTAGTATAAGGGAATTCTAAATTAACTGGGGCTTTAGTTGTATTAATGGTAAAGTGGGTTGATTTATTTTAGGCACTAAACCCTTTGCCATAATTTGAAGTGAACGGTTAATCGGCATTACAAGGCCTATAACCATAAGACATCAAAATATTCGACTTACCCAACCACCGTCCATAAGAAATAGTTTATATTCTACTATCAACTTCATGATCCGATTTTAATATTAAAATATCAATAATTGTAATGCAATAGAAAGTCTGGATATTTTATGTACGAGTATACCAGAAAAAATGGCATATGCCCATGATTAAATAATAAACAATTGCAAATGGTGAAATGGTTATACTCATTAAATAATATTAAAACAATTGACAAGAGTATTAATTCTGATTGTATTATGTAAACAATATAAACGTCATTGAATAATAATATTTTATCCTCTTTTTCCTAGGTTCAAAGATTAAGTTTGGATTCTAATTTGATTGTAAATAAAAATATATATTCTAAATAACGGCCTGAATAAACTTCTCATTCTTTTTATACCTAACGTAAAAATTAAATTTTTAAAACATTAAATAATTAATAAATCTCATTAGTATAAAAATTATTTAAAAGTATCTCTCTTACCTCTTTTTTAATTAAATAATTTATTTTTTGAATTTTCAATATAATTTATGTTTCGTTTTTAAACTTTTATCTCTACAACTAATATTTTATTATAATGACTTATTTTTTTTTCTTACTTTTTTCATTAAATTTATAAATCTTGAAAAAACTAATTATTTTCTAAAATGTAAATAATATTATAAATTGACGTACTTGAAATCTATACCATTTCTCGATTGATTATAATAATTATAAAATTTTTAAAACTTTCAATTTAGTTTATTATAATTTATATCAGTTTAGAGTTCTTAACTAATCAACTTCTTAAGACATTAAATACTCAATTTTTAATGTTTTTATTAATGCAGTACTCACACAGAGTTCACTCACACTAATAATGATATACACACCTACACAAATACAGCCACGGATCGGCAGCAACACGATATGTGAATTCGGTTGCCAATGATTTACTCCTTAATAAATAGCCGGTTAGGTTAGTACCAGTAAATGTTATTTAAAAATATCATAAATCAATACCCATATAATTATTATAAATATAAATTTATTCTAAATTTTAATAAAAATATATAAAAATGTAATTTTTGCTGATACAATTAATTCAGCGTTCTCTATAATTTTTATTATCTAAAATCTAAATAATCAATTTTTTAAATTTCATTATACATTTTAAAATAAATGTTCAGTATAAAGTATGTTTCTTTTTGAAAGTAAATAATATTTGTCACAAAAATAATACAATAATTACTATACTCTAATATTAAGGCGCATTACATAACATTTGAACTGCTAAACGCTGATGCAGTATGTTCACGAAGATATCATATGCGTATGTGGCTTCCTCAATTGTCTATTTAAATTCGAATACTTAAGACCCCGATATTTCTGATAATACATGAACTAAGCTTAAAAATATACCTCGAAACATGTCGTCGGATCTTATATAATTAATTTAACTTTTGCAGTTTGGATATTATTATTTCGATGAGCATGTGTAATGGTAATACAAATTACCTATACATTGAGTTTTTTTTTTTTTTTTTAATCGATGGTTGTCTAGACGTGGAGCACACCCCTCCCCCCCCAAAAAAATGTTACTGGTTGTTATATGTTTATGTCCTGCTAATTTGACGTGTTCCATGGAATGTGTAGATATCTTAGGGAATGCCAGATTCAACATTTTACTGGTAGAATATTATACGAATCGTAAGAATTTATTTCAGGTATAGGTTCCGCAATTGTTAAAACAGTATTAAAAAATGTCCCCTTACCTATTTCTCATGTTCTCAAAGTATACAGATGGTAGGGAATTCGTTAAAATCGTGAGAAATAAAATATTGATGGATGTAATGTCAATATCCATTATATCGTTCAAATTCAAAGTATTGCAAACATCATTCAAATGAGCCCGTTCTAAGTGAATCGATGACTGCGTATATACCGTGCATGCACAGCTTACAGTTAAATGATAATCGTATATTTGTAACTCGCGGTTTGTACCAGACACGCGAGGCAAATCTAGTATCGAACATCAAATAGTGTATTTATCATATCTGTTTGTTTTAATTTTTAAAGCACAACCGTTCGAACGTTTTAAAAATAATCATTTTATTGATGCTATGGTACGCGTTACCGCGTTATACGATTCCACGTCGAGGAGGTAAACTCCAACCTGATCGGTGTCTTTTATCGATTTCACGTTGGCATTTATTTCAGAAAGTACGGACTTAACTCTCCGAAACTTGGGATCATGGTAAGTTTAAAGTAGGATTTATTTCTGCAGACATGGCATTTTTATTATACGTTTGTAATTTTGATTGATGTTATATGTAGTACATGTGACGATCGGCAGAAATCATCAATATTAAAAACGACAACTTTTTTCCAGTTAAACTTTTCCTCCCGACTTTCTATACCTATACGTGACTCACGACGGTTTTTTTCTGTAACCAATAAGCCGTACTGGATATTCCAAGTTCAACATTTTATCCGAAAGACATAAAATAAATGTCGACAATCGTATTTTATATATATGAAAACACAAACTTATTTCTTATTAGACAAACAATACTAGCTTAACCTACGTGTGTACCGTAGTTTACTTTTTAACTTAAATATAAATGTTTTATAAAGTAATATTGTACTTTAAGCTAATACCGTTTTCAATTACTTACTTTAACAGTATTATATCATGACAATAATAATAATGCAATATAGTTTTTATAAAAAAATATTCTCTTCGCGTCTACATAATATATATATGATATATAGCGTTCATATTTAGTTATCAGTTTATTACTCTGCATTAGAATCTTAGTGTTATCGCTAGTATTATATGCCGTGTATTAATTTGAACTTAAAATTCAAGATATATATATCACTATCCAGTACAAAAAGTGCTCCCGATTATATGGTCAAAACTATATTCAACAATTTAGGAAATGATGTAAAGTGTCTAATAAAGTATGAATGTGAAAATCAGTCTAATAAAACCAATGTAAAAAATATAATTAACAAAAATCATATAAAAAATATAATTACTAAAATAGTAAATGACCTAGAAGAGAATGTGTGTAAAAATCAATTATTAAAAAGTATCTACTATCTATGTGTAAATATAAATGATTATCTATTAGTATCGTTTAGTTGTAATTATAAGATAATGTTATTTAGAGAAGTAAAATATATCATTCTGAATTGTATAAGACACATGTCATTTTATTTTATTATATTATATAAGTAATATGTATAGGAACTCCGTATACCAGAAACGAGCTTGCTCAGTTGGTATACGTATCAGCTCTTATAACTATCACTGTAATAATTTAACTATTGTAATTTGATTATTGTGTTCAAATAATGATATTGATTTTGCTGAAATAAAAAAAAAAAAAAACATTGTACTTTTCATCACTTAAGCACTTAACGTGCCCAATAAAACTATCGAAACACATGTATTAATAGCTTTATTAATAATATAATATTATTATTATTTCAGATAAAATTAAATAATATTTAAATTGATCGCTTTTGAATCCAAAGTGTTAACACTGTAGTTATCGATGGATTGTTCCAAAATCCGTCACAGATATTTAATGTTATTATTTTGAACGAATCGGCTAGAGTAAATTAGCCATGTGTGGTTTAAATATGATTTATTCTTTTATAAGATGTCGTTTAAATAATTATTTTGTTAACTTTCACACGCGCACTTTAGTGTAATATAATGTATATGCTCGACCAATTGTTTTACCCCACCAACAATGTAACGACGTTTTCAACGGACTTGGATGTATTAGTACTTTTTTATCGATTGCAAATATGAAACGATGACTCGATTGGTCGAGAAGAATGCTGAAAAAAGAAAATAACTACTTACTGTTTGATACACAGCTAATAACTATACGCGATGTACAAGATACAGTAGATATTTATTTTTCCGAGAAGAAAAATCAAATGAAAAAAATAATTGAAATATCGTGCATCTAATTAATGTGTCAATCATTTAAAGTTTAGTAAATAACATGAAAGGACGAAAGGTAAGTACTTAAATTCCTTTGACGTAAACTTCCGCTGTAAAATATATCTCGAGTAGTCATATAACAACCGTTATTGACAGGTTGATATCGAATGTTAATTTTGAAAATGTTGCAAAATATTGTGAATACATTTATATATTTATAAATGTATATATGAGCACACATAAAAACGCACACGCTGTAACACACGTAAATCAATACTTTTTACTCATAAGAAATATATAGTCACTCTACCCACAAGATTTTCGTTAAAAATGTCTTAAAACTCGTAACAACAACCGTAGTTGATAAGTAAATCGGTATGTTTTTTATTTTTTAGACTATTTGTATTATAAATATAATTTCCAAACACAATACATTATATAATATTATAATCACCCTGCAGTACATGAACACCACATACATTTCGAGTACATTTAAGATATTGTGCAACATCATTTTTTAATAATTTTTATAATTTTTTTATAATGATGTTATAATACTGCTTTGCTTTTAACATTTTGCGGCGAAATCTTTAAAATTTTTTGGAAATATTGTTCTTATTGTTGTTTTGATGGCCTACAGACAGTACATACTAATATGATTATCTAGATAACAAACGTTATAAAAAGTATTTTTGTTATTACAATTTATTTGCAACACAATTAAATTGTATGAACTATAGATTTTGATATTGAGTGTAATTTTTCTATTAAATTTAGTTCATACAGTATAAGTAAATCTTATAATATTTTGGATGTTGATTAAATCAAAAACTGCTTTTAATTTAATGTGTTTTGCGTTTACTTAATTATAGGGTCTTAAATAAAAAATATTTGAATTTAAATGAAAATTATTGATTATGTAAATTCTAATAAAGTTGAATTTTAAATTAATAGAATAGTATACTTTAAGTGATAAAAGTGGAAGTCAAAAAATCTAATTAAAAATGTAATGTAATTATAGTGCTTTGTAATTTGATTAATAATAATAATATTGTTAAAACGTACACACTATACAATATAAAGTACCTAAAGCAAAAGCACATTTTACCTACGTTAAAAATTAAACGAACTTATAAATTATAATTTGGTTAACAATCCACTAATAAATTTATGAGATATTTGAACACTACCTATATACATACAATTTTATGATGCTTAGTAATTACATAGTTAGTGTTGGCCCTTAAAATATTTCATTAAAGCCACATTGGCCACCGTCGACGGAGTCAAGTAGGTAAACTAAATTTATTATGGTGGCCTATTTTATATCATCATACCCACCGGAAGTTCATGTTTTAGTATTTATAATTTTATACGACACTTGTGTCGAGAAAATGTTATTACTCTTTGATTAATAAGAATGTTAATCTTCCATCGTTCCAAAATCCGCGGTAGGCATTTCGCAATACACTGTGTAGGTAACCTTCTGAATACTTGACTTATAATTTTATAATCTACAAAATTTACTATTTCAACTCTTCTTAAAATATTAATCGTGATTCGTAAATATGAGTTTTATGAGATTAAATGTACAGCTTAAATTCAAATGACACTAAATACCAAGATAATAAAACTCAAAAGATCATCATGATTCTTACTTATACGTTAAATAGTATTAATATTGTAATCAATGATACCACGTTTTTCCCGTAACTTGTTACCTATATTTTTTATTACTGTATAACGGTTTGCTGTTCAAATTACTTACAATTTATTTTTAAAGTACCTTTTATTTCGGCTTACAACCCGTTAAGATTAAGAATTTCCAAAGGTATTATCGTAATTCTCTCTGTACCGAAATATAATTGTTTTTTATTCAAGCTTCCATTGGATAAAATTCAAACAAATAGACAATGATGGAATACTTTAGTTTTGCTATGAATAATACACGATTGTAGACAAATCTTTCGACGTATTATATTACTTATATTACTTCATGGGAAAGTCCAAGTTTCAAAATGCTCTTCTATCGATTGCAAAGTACCTGGTGGGTCGGTTTCAAAATGTAACCGAAATGAAATATTAGCAGCAGTCATAGAGAATGCTATAATAAGAGTGTTTTGGTCAGTCCGTCATCATAGCAAACCGTGTAATTTTCGTACGAATGTAAACTTCAATAAAACCGACCGATTGCCGGTAATTGACGTTTGTCGTGACAATTTCTAATCGGAGGTACATTCAAGACTGCAATGGCACTAAGGCTCGTTAAAAAAATAACCGTAGAAAAAGGCTGCAGCGGAAAATTGTTTTTTTTTTTTCAAAGAACGGATGTCGTTGTTTATACAATACGTGAACGTCACGATGAGAATAAACTGATGTTACGGAAATAAATGTACATTAATTAAATTAACCGTGTACAGGTTATATTTACATCAGGTACTTAATATTATAAACAGGGTGATCCATTAACCATACCCACTCCCTATTGTTTGCTTTAAAAAATGCTTACATTTTTTTTTTTTTTTGTAATATAAATGTTATCATTTAACCCATTTTCTATAACTTTTTTTCATGCCACCTTAAGTCCTGTGTCTTGTGGCCGAACAAACTTAATTTTTTTCAAATGGGAACACCATATTTTATACTCAAAATATTATAAACTTCATTTTTCTGGAATTTTTTATGTAACGTTGTCAAAATTCGGACTAATACTTTCGAAGTGTAAAATTCACGTTGTCTCGAATCATTATAGCAATTTTCGAATTCATGTAATCACAAATTAAATCATAATATTAGGTATTATGAGGCTGGTTTCCATAATACTTTTTTATTTTTTTTTTATTTTTTAAGAGATAATATACAATCTGTACAATATAGCACAATAAGTATATGTGAAAAGAGTAGTTATACATGAATAGTCTTGATTAAGAAATCACCCTATGGTAACCCTATAAAATCGAACCCATAATACTTAAATAAAAATAATTCAAAAACTATACGCGTTAGAATTTTGATTTCGACACAACAAATACTACACTGAAGATGACCTCAATAAACACCGCAGTGAAAAATGCTTGTAACGCCACACGACACCCATAAGATAGTATAAAAAAGCGTATGAAAAACATAGCTTTTATAATACTTAACTGTTGAACATTAAAAAAAAAAACCCAAATTTAAGTATTTTTACGGTAAGAAGAGGAGGTGAGCATGGTCAATAGACAATACACTGTATAATATCGAAACTCGCCACGAAAAAAGGCTTATTATTGCTCGATCATTACTTGCAATTTTTCGATGTGATCAAAACTATCGACAAATGTATACTCTTATTCTTACTGCGCACTTCAACGTCTCGGAATCTACAGAAAAAGCCGTGAGTCCGGTAAATGGAAATGATTATTTTAATAATATATATATATATAATATTTCTATCAAAAATATTATCGCACTCGAAAAAAACCAATTATTATTTTCATCGGTGTTTGAAATTATTTGCAGGCTAAATATTTTCATTTACACGTCATAACGCAAACATAATTGAATTCTCTGTACTTCATATACACATTTTTTGACTGTTGTACGCACGTGATACACTTATACATTATTGTGCCTACTTCCTTACAGCTGTGGTTTTCTCAACTTGGTCGGTAGTCTAGAAATGGATAATCAACATAATGTTACACAAAAATAAAGTTTATCTTTGAATTTCGATGAAAAAGTAGGACAGTAGGACTAGAGTACTGGTACCTGTCAAGACCTCGAGTTTCTAGGCACCCTTGCACTTCAAACGCGTACCGTACAAAACATTTCCCATTTGTATATACGGCTGTACGTACAGTATGACACATTTTGAGCAGCACAAAAGATGGTATACGTACACGTTATTAAATGCCACATTTATTGATCCGTATTGTACACAGCCGTACTAGAAAAAATTCAATTATTTCAATAATGTTTTGTTATTCTTCTGGAAATATTCAAGAAGGCTACAAGTTAAAAATGTAAAGTAAAACAATGCGTGTATAGGCATAATACCCGTTCGGTTTTGTATAAAATATGTATTTGTAGTGCAAAAATTTCGAAATAATTTATTTTAGTCGGTGGGTCGCTCTCATGATTGAAAGTCCCTGGAAAATTTCTGAATAAATATGTGATTCTTACGCAGTTTTGTCAGACCGGCGAGGAGTTGAGACGAGTCGGAAAAATATGATTTTTTCACGAGCAAAATGTTATACAATAGGTACATAGCGCGGACCACTTATTTTTCAATACCGATAGGAGCCGTGCGTTGGTTTATATTGTTGGACATCAAATGGTTGTATTTTACGTACAAGAATAGGAAAAATCCAAAAGGAATCTTTCCTATTTATATGTTAATAGAAATTGGATAGAAAAAGGAAAGAAAAAATGAAATTATGAAAAAATAAAAACATATAGTATAATATGAAATATACCTACGCCTGAGCCTTGTACACTCATTCGTCTGCGACTTGCATATCACGTGTTATTTTTATTATATAAAATAATATTTTTGAGTATCATCGTCGTACCGTCGTCGCGTGCAATCTGTACGGGACGAGCCGACGGTACATAAAGCCCTCCTGTGAGTCGTCTGACTTTTCACTCTCGTTGCGCGGGTAAGACGATTCGAGTGATCACGCAATCGTTGTAGGTGTACGGACCCAGGGGTGAATTCAGCTCATCTTCCAGGGGGGGAGGGGGCGAAAATAAACGGAAACTTGTTTCCTCTTTATCGAAGCCATCATCTCATGTGATTAAGTAGTGAAAACCGGAAGCTGCTGCAATACCGTACAGTCCGTACTACCACAAAATACTACTGTACTACCGTACAAGCTAATCAATTTTTGTTATAATATTTTTAATTTGTATCATATCAACATTATGCTCTTTGGCATCAGCCATCGTCCCCGATTCCTCCGAAGACCGAATAAGTTAATCACACGGTTGCAGAGTGCTCAGTGCAGAACATGTCTCATATAATATCTGCCAATATAGTCATTATAGCCGTTATATCCCTAATCTCTCATCTGCGTCCATTATAGTAGCTACAATATCCCTATTAACTAATATTGTTCAATGGTGTTGGTTAATTATTAGTTAATATTGGTAACAACAGCCTATTTCTTTTTCGATTTTTTTTTTTTATATCGATGTTTTATTGATCGAAAGCGGGTTTTTGACGACCATTTCATTATTATTAAAAATAATAAAATAAGTAAGTAACAACTTATAACTAATAAGTATAGATGAAACAAATATCCAGGGGGGGGAAATCTCCCCCTCCCTGTATACGCTGCTGTACTGACCTGCAACCGCTCGCGCACCGGTGTAACACAACAGTATGTGCGTCGAGCAGCGCCGGAATAAGAAACGTATACATTATATTATGTAAATTATCGCTGATCACACGAGACCAAGGCGCATCATATTACATGAGGTACCGGTGAGGGTGGAGGGGGTGCAACGCGGTAAATAATATATTCGTTAGCCATATAATATGCACTTACAGTCTTTCGGACCGTCTTTGAATATTTCATGTTTCGTATTATACTTTCGTGCGAATGGTAGGTACTTGTGCGCGCGTATTTTCGTCTAACAGTTTTACCCTCGGTCTCCTAATAAAATATTAAACAATCGTAGACATTATAAGACCCCACTTTATTCAACATCTCCCGTGATAAACGGGTAATCCGTCAAAGCACGGCGTATTATTGTTATTATTATTCATGATTTATTTCTTAACCGTATCAGCACTGTCTGCTCGTGAAATAATATTAAAACGTCGCACCGATGAAATTATTACCTTTTTATTATTTATTAACTCTATGTTTACTACGAAACACGTTCTAGTCAATATTCTTTCGAATCGCGTACAGGTTAGTTGACTTTTATCATAGTTTGCGAAAAGCTCTTGTACGAATAGTCTGTATATAATATATATACAGTGCCGGGTTCGTCTTGGGTTCGCTGGTCTAGAGCCGCGTTGCCTCGAAATTGAATCGGCAGAATATATTTTTATTTCGAGAAACGCGTAGGTAGTCGTCGGCAATACTAGAATTTGGGGGGGGGGAGAATCATATTGTTATTCTTACAGTAACCGTTTAAATTATGTTGTTCAATCCCAAACGGTTCACTTCGGACTTTATCAAACAAATAATTTACGTATAATAATACGGGCGCGTAACGTTTACATTAATTTCAGATAACAAAGCTCTCCTTGAGTTTTTGAACGGAGTTCATTGTTTTCAAATAAGTTATGCTTTATCGGGTAAAAATTATCGAATTTGTTCAGGACCATTTGCAAAGACGATTGCGACGTGCGAAACAAAACATTCGCCATCATGTGGGTGAAATAATTGGGAGGTTAACATAAATAACAAAATCAACCGGCACACGTATAAAATATAATATGTTAAAATGTACGGAAAGCGTCTATCGCAAGTATCTGTCTTAAGAGATACTTGCATAGCTATTATAATTATTTACTTTGCAATATTAGATTTCAGCAGTTTGAAGAATTCAAGGCGATATTAAATTTCTGCTCACATTTAATACACGCGTAAAATCTTAAATATTTTAATTAATTCTGCTAAATAATTTCGTTACTATAAAACGTAATCTGAAATTATTTACCACGCGTATTCGCTATGCACCGCGTTACTGGTAAAACCATAGCTATTATAATTATATTTTTAATTACATTTTTATATTTAAGTCACAAAATTAGTTTATACTGTTATAACGGTGCGTAAATATATTCGATTAAATCATTTTTACATTAGAAGAGAAGTCGGTCAGTTGAACGCAATTAGTTAATTCAATTACGTTTTTAGGGGATTTATTTTTTTTTAATTCATAAATATGTCTAGATCAACAATTAATTGTATTTTAAGACGGAATGGAAAAAAATGTAATCTTTGAAACAAATAATGACAAAAACCCATTGATTTTATAATCTATAAACCAAATATGTATTTGTATTACAAATTAAATTCGAAAACCATATGGAAAATTTAAATCAAGTGCTTAGTTGATACTTATTGTTATTCCTTATTCCGTTCATACTCGTATTTACAAAGCTAAAAGAATATATTGTTCCAAGTCTAAAATATAAAATAAATAATTATACTCTAAACGTCAGAATTGAGATCCGTGAATTGGCTTCATAAGAGGGTACCTTCTTCGACACATTGTCATTTCTTTTTTATTTACCACTTATGTTATCTTGTTTGCATATCGCATTAAACCAGTTTTTAAGGGTTTTTGGTCTTATATGAATAAAACATCCGACTATACTACAATTAAATTATATGACAACAAATAATAGTGACAGTTCGGCCGCAACGTTCAACATGAACACACGCGCGTCGTAATCGTCCGCGCTCCGTTATCATATCGCTATTATATAATTTGTCACAATAACATTACGTCATTATCATGCCGCATACACCTAAAACAACGAAGCGAAACCTATCTAACAGTTCGCCCAGTCAAGTCGACAAAAACACAAAAGTTTTTATCACCCCGAACCGTTACGCCGTACTCAACACCGATGAAGACAATGTACTCACCACACCTTCAACTAGCACCACGGAAGATCCGGACAGTCTACCTCACAAAGTTCACAACGCTAAACCCGTGGCCCCTCCTATCCACATCAAAAACATATCCAACTTTTCAGCATTCAACACCGTCTTAAAAAATATCACCGGACCCAATGGTTTCACCTGTAAGTCAACTCCGTCATACCTCATTGTACAACCTACCGATAAACGAACTTACAATGCAATAATAGATCATTTACACGAAACAAGCGCTAGTTTTCATTCGTTTACCCCCCCAAGCCTTCGCACATACAGAGTCGTCATCAAAAATTTACATAGTTCCACCTTACACACCGATATTACTTCTGCTCTTACTGAACTGGGACATTCGGTCAAGAGCATTTACAATGCCAAAAACAGGAACAACTGCTCACTTCCAGTATTCTTCGTGAATATCCATCAGCAAGATAATAACAACGATATCCATGATATTACATCTCTTCTCAACACAATAGTGAAAATTGAAAAACCAATAAAAAAAAGACGTGGCCCACCGCAATGCCATAATTGCCAAGACTATGGGCATACAAAGAATTACTGCAACCATGAAGCTCGATGTGTCAAATGTGGTGAAAACCACCTGACAATCGAGTGCACCAAAGACCGAAATAGTCCAGCCAAATGCGCCCTATGCGCTAAAGACCACACCGCAAACTTCAAAGGATGCCCAGCATTCGAGTCAATAGTTAAAAAATCTGCTCAAAAGTTTCAACCAGTCAAAGATCCTGACCCTCACTTTCAACAGTCTCAACCCAGAACCAAAACCAAATCACACGCAGCAGAAGCCACCAACAACCAAAATAAAATCACAGAACAAAATATATCAAATACCTTTTCAAAACTCATATCCAATTTAAGCTCTTTAATTAATCCATTAATTTCCCTCCTTACCTCAGTCTTAAATACACTAATAGCTAAAGGCATTATCTCCCCATAATACTATCGCACACTGTCTCATAATACCTACATAATCTTATCTTTTCTCAGACCTATCCTCATTACTTTTATCTTAAATTTTATAGAAACTATTCTACGACCAACCGACTATATATTGTTAATCTAGAATTTATATATTATTATGATGACTATTACTTTCTTTTAACCGTATCATTATTATAATTAATACCTTGTAAGAACATGTAATATGTTGACACATTGTAAAATTTAATAAATAAAAAAAAAAAAAATAATAGTGATACTACTGATACTCCTGTACAATTTTTTTATATAATCCGGAATTATATTATCTGAATAAATTAATTTTATTGTTGAAATTATATAAACTCACTGAAATGGTAATTGTAATCGTGGATAAAATCATTGTTTGTAAAATATAATTCACGAGATTGCAATAACTGTATAATCTGTAAACGATACAATTATAATAAACGAACGAATTTTTAATTCGAAAAATATATTAGTAAATATTAGTCGAAGAAAATTGGACGTTACATAGGGAAATGTATTTTTTTTTTTTACTAAATTCGTATTGATGTGTATTATAATATTTAAATTAAATCGGTTGATAAATATTTCTCTTGGTCGGCCCAAGTAGTAATGAAGAATAAATAATTAAGAAATAAGAATTCAGTGTATAATATTAAAATATGAAATAAAAAAAGTCTAATGATACCGCGAAATAAAATATGTGTTAAGATATACACGTGTCATGGCTACGCGGTATTATGCTTTCCGTGATAGCAATCAAGACGCTGAGAGCAAAGCGTTGAATGTATGGAATTTCACAATTATGTGCTTTTCTTCCTTGGTGATATAGGATTGCGTTTGTTAAGAGTGCTATTCCTGCCAATTAATTGAAAATCGTTTTGTTGATACTTAAACACGCATTTTTTAAAACTGTTTCGGTATTCGAAAAACACTTTTCCGTGCGTGTCACGACGGGTTAATGATATTTACCGATTGAAGACACCTAACAATGAAATGTCGTATGATACAATAGTTTTTAACAAACTTTGGATAAAAAATAACGTCTATAGAGTTAGAGACTTACATGTTAATTTGCTATAAATTATCTTTTTATGAATGTGGCGAGATTTTCTAAATATTAACATTTAACTGATTATGTTATAATATCAATTTCAAAGACTTAATCACTTGATATAACTTTATTCGCAGACAGGTAGCATTTAAAATCATCAAATGTTTCATAATCCATCACGTAGTGTCATTTTTTACTTTTATAATTGCCAAGTGTATCCATTTAAGTTTAAAAAAATGATTTAATCGATGAAATTATATAGCCTACTATAGCTCAAAATGCTTACAATTTTTTAGTGTCTGCAATTTTGAACGGCAATATTCTTGTCATTTTAATATAAGACTATCGTCACGGTCAAATCTGTACTTTACGCTCTATTCACTTAGAACATTTTGAATAATAGTTTTGTTTTCTGAACGTTTAAAATTCATGTAGTTATGATAATACGTCGTACACTATAATTGTACTAAAACGAATTTTGCGCAGAATCGTTTTTCGAATGCGGTATAATTTATCTTCGCTTTCAAATTTAAAGACATCCGCGCCTCATTGCGCCCACTGCAGGCTCACCCGATTCTTGTATTTCGCCCAAGATGTGTATCCGGTCGGCTCTTTTTTCAGTCTATTAAATCGTATACGGTCCGAAGATATGCGCGCGTAGCAGTAAATCATGTTTTTCGTAAAAATAACATCTTTTTTTCTGCGCAAATGTATAACTACCGCGTAGTATTGTTAAGAATTACCAATAAATAAGTCTTATATGACTTTGAAACTACATATTTCGAAAGTCTGCACATATAATATAACAGTTGGTGCCCATACTAGGCTGTACAATATACGCTGTACACTAATTCGATTAAATGTATCTTTCAGCCTAAAAGAAGATATTTTGTAGTATTATTACTACAATATTGTTCAATGGCTTATAAAATGCGTACGAGACGATAGAATAATAATTTTATACACGAATGAAACTATACTCACCGATCGGTTCAATATAAAATATAATATTACAATGTAATGTATTTTTTCGCAGAGCCAACCCTATCGTTCTGTATATAATTCTATACCGTATATTATTAGAAACGTTGATACGGGTTCTTTGAATTTGAATACGATTTTTGTACATCTATATATTATTATATTGATACGTACACGTATATGTAAGAATGTGTTTTGTTTTAAACGGGTAAACGCATAAGCAATATTTTTTTTTTTTGCAAATTTTTATTCAAACGATGTAGAAATATATTGAACTTTGAGCGGGGTGATGTGTTCAATAATATAAAAATATATAATATACTAATAGTGTAGTTTTCGATTCCAATAATTTTTTAAATATTTAACAGTTAAACAGGAGATACTATTATGTATGATTTACAGAACGTATGTCCGCGACAGTTAGTACATCAACGTACCAGGCTCTGATGTACCATTTCATGGGACCAGCACAATTTACAGTTTTGGACCTCAAAACGTCTATCACTATTTCCTTCAATGCTAAAATAAAATTTGAAATAATAGTTTATGATCTATGAATAGTTGATTCATAAAACAAAATTGTATCATTACATTTAATTCATACTTACAACTAATTTTGTTAGACTGTTGTCGGTGAGCCCCTCTTGTGAGTAGGCCCAGGGCAAATTTCCTGTTTATTATGACATAAATATGTAGTTATAAATAGTTAAACACGTTTGTTAGCCATTTACACCTCTGTACCCAAACGGTTTTGAAATAATATATTAAATAAAAATGGACAAATAGTTTCCAGCGGTTATCTCTCAAACATCAACAAACATGCAGAAACGAACACACACATAGACACACACAGGGTAAATATTTTTCTTAATGAAGGTTATCCACTTACTAATTACTGTTACGACAAATAATTTACATTGTTTTAGATATAACGTAGTTCAATTAAGATAAATAATAAGATAAGGAAAATATTTTGAATATTTATGCATCCGTCATAGTCTTAAGAATTTAAAACGTTCATAAATAACAAAAATAATTATATAATTGAAAAATACTTATAGAAAAAAAAAGCTTTATCTATCTCCAAAATCTACCCTTCTCCCGCATAAATAAGCCACTGCAACCACAAACATACCGTTGAACGTGGGGGCATATCGATACTGCAGGTTGCGTGTTTTGTGGCATTGAATACTGCGTCGTCAATTCGTTAAAAATCCCAACGGAGAAAATAGCGCGTCAGAGTGGCGCAACCGGAGGTGGTCGAGAGTGCGCGATTCCCTCCCTCCCCCCACATACACGGGGTTAGAACCCTTCGACGGACTTTTCGTAATTTCAATTCCGGCGGACGCGACACGCTCGAACCGACCCGTGTAGTGTGCCGTGGTATACGCGCGTAGAGTTCCAATACCACGAACGAGGTGTTTGCTGTTCGATGATTATATGAGATACACGCACGGTAATACGGTTATCATCACTGTATTCGATCCTTTACCACTGTTACCAGCACGACTCAGAGTGAGCGCGCACGTACGCAGCTTACAGTTCCGCGGTGATCAATAATATTATAAATTGTTATCCGTGTATCGTCTGCGGACGGAAAGAAAGATATGGTTGTTAGGAATATAGCGTAGGCGGCACGTTTTGTTTTTAGATGAGTTCGTACGGTCTTCGCTTCCGCTCGGCCGAGGGTTTACGCTTTACGGTTCGAAAATAGTAAAGTTCTGGTCGCGCTCTACCCTTTACTCACTATGAAGTGTATACGATCTAGGTTCACGCTTACGATCCTTAGATCGCGTGTAAACTGGATAGAGCTGCGGCCGAACGTTATCGTGGAGCGTATAGCAATTGGACTCAAAGCCTCCGTTGCGCATGCGCGTTTATTGTAAAAAACTGCCGTGACAGTCGTTCATCCCCGCTATCTATGACGCGTGCGCGCTAGAGACTTTGGGTCCGAAACGGCCAACCGCTGTGTTTCACGCGCGCCGAATATACGCGTGATTTAGCTCTAACCAGCGCACACGATCAAAATGCGTTTACGTATACACGATCGGATCGATCAAGACTGTACCACAGCGGCCTCCTGTCGGGCTCACCTGTCGGCGGCTGCGGTCGTGCGGCGTTCACGCGACAACTGCAGCAGAAGTACGCGGCGCAGGTGCACGCATCGGTTATATAATATACGTGCGTACAGTGACAGCGAGTAGAAAGGGTCGTGGAGGGCAGGAGGTGAAAATCACGGTTTACTACGACGCGTGATACTTGCGAAAACGTCCGCTATTGTTCGGCAAAAGTGCAGTGCGCGCGCGTATGATAATATTATTATCAACTCGTTATATTTATACACCATACGCTTTATTTATGTACCATATGACGCGTGCACGCATTATGTATACGCGCCCGAGCGAAATTATCGAATTATATTACATCGTTTGGCGTTATTTTCGGCGGCGGGTCTCACCCTAGCCCTGGCTCGCACCGCCGCCGCCACGTCCACACCGTCGCCGCGTGGGGGGGGTGGTTGGCCCGCAGGGGTTGGCGCAGCCGAGGCGGGTCCCGTCGCGACGCGGGAGGGCAGCCGCGGCGGCGCGGCGATACGGA
Source organism: Periphyllus acericola (assembly GCA_949715065.1). Taxonomy (NCBI): domain Eukaryota; kingdom Metazoa; phylum Arthropoda; class Insecta; order Hemiptera; family Aphididae; genus Periphyllus; species Periphyllus acericola. The sequence continues at coordinate 6,813,601 of OX454268.1, forward strand.
CTCCGAAGCGCATCCACTCGGCCGGCGAATCGGCTATGCGCGGGCGCGCTATCCCGCGGCTGCCGACGACGCCGCGGCCGGCAGCAGTTCTTCGCCGACACGTCTCCGGCGCTGTCTGCAAGCCGTCGTCCCTCGCCATCGCCGTCGCCGCCACCCCGACCGTCACTGCGCTCGTCGCGTCCCCCCGAGCAGGTACTTCGATCGCACGGCACCCGCACGACGGGTCTGACCGCCTAGCCCGACCGGCCGCACGCGCTCGCCGCCGACCCCCTACACGCGGTCGCACTTGGTAACGTGTACGTCGTGGTAACGCGTGGTTCCCCGACGACGCGGACGTCGCCGCGCAGCAGTCACCACGACGAGCCGACGACATGAGATGCAGTTGGCCGCCAGACGGATCCGATGGATGTGCTTGTTGTGCGCATGCGCGCTGGCCGATCAACACGTCAACACCGCCGCCAACAACGGCACACAAACAGGTAGCACTTCCGTCCGTCCGTCCGTCCGTCCGTCCGTGTAGCGCGTGTCCGTCGTCCCGTCCCTGCACCCAGCCGCCCGCCAAAGGATCTCAACCCTTTCGGTCCCCCCGGTCGACGACGCGCGATACGTGCGTAGGCGCACAGGCGTGTAGGTGTGTGTGTGTGTGTGTGTGTGCGCGCGCGTGTATACGCTAATCGCTGGACCCTTTCGAACGACCCTCCCCGCGCACCGCCCCGTCGCCCCGCCGGCACCCGTCAACCTGTACGAGTCGCCGCGTACACATGCGCGTCGAGATAATGTACCTATAAATATATCGTATAACACGCGCGTACACTTTGCGGTAATAAATCACAAGTGCTCACATGTTACGTCCGTGCGCACACCCCGCGCGTATACAATAGCCGTTCTCGGGTCGAGTGTACCTACGCGTAAGCAGCGGTGAAATATTCAAAATGTTCGTTTCACCCCCGTGCCGGACGAATTCGGTTCGCCCCCGTACGTGTACGTGTACGCGCAGGATACCGCTACGGTTACACTCCGGTATACGACCGCCCGGGGACTTGCCGCGTTACTATTACGCAACACGGCGACATTCGGCGATTCTTCCGGACCGTCGCGTACGGTTCAATTTTTACATTATGAGATGTGTGTGTGTGTGTGTACGCGCGCGCCGACTGACAGTGCGCAGGATGTTTGCCGGGGTAAAACCAATATTGCACTGCAGTCGCCCGGACGTTAATAGTTAATCGACATCGCATCCGGTCGGTTTTGGTCAAATATTTATAGTCCAACAGTCGATATGGATGTAATTACTAATTAGTATAAACGCACACATACATATACATACGTACTCGATCCATAGAACCCTTGTATTTCGTATGCGTCCGAGTCGGGATCGAGTCAAAGGGTTTAACTCATGCATGGCTGACTGCGTATGGTAAACGTTCACCGCAGTGTTGTTTTTCCCTATATCCTAGAAGCTGTACTGCACACTCGAATATATGTATTTTAATATGTTTATTGATTGTATTTCGTTGCGCGAATCGATAATTGATGAATAATGATTTGTCACTATCAAATTACTGACCAACATTTCGTACAGTATGATGAACCGCAAAACATAATGCCACTAATGCAATGACGATTGTCGGTGAGATTGGTCGGATTTGCTAAAACGTTTAAATCTAATGATGATAGTTTTACCAACCGTAAATTATAAACTAAACGTCGTAAGCTAAATATTGTTTGATTATTGTTACCAATTAAATTGTAATATCTTCGTTCTATAGAATATTGTAAACATTGCAGACGCAAACAAACTATTTATATGCTGTCCAAAGCCATATAATAAACTGTTTTAATCATTTTGCATTTTTTAAAAAAGTCAATTAAATATATTATTATGTGACCTCGACCATCTATTGTTCGTCCGTCCCAACGGTATTCCCTAAAGAAGCGTTCTATACTGTCACTTTAACGTGTGGCCTGCAATGTTTTTACTTCGAATATTCTAAGGTCATTTTTTGTACCACTATTTTTTTAGCAATCACGTTAATTGGTTGGTGTTTTTCGTTGTCGAAATGAACATTTTATCTACACAACACCGGTGTTTACAAGTTATCCACTTGTTTACAAATGTCTGTAACATGACGCTCGTAGTCATGAAACAATTAACTTCAACAGTTTAATTTTAGTATTCATTTTTAAAACGACAATAAGGCACATTCGAATATGGTATTCACTAAAGTTCCAGTTTTTCAGCTCTATAAAACTCTCAAAACAGCGCTCAAACTAAACCAAAAAACACTTAAAAAACTCCAAAGATCCAAAGAAAGCACCTAAATATTTTTTAAAAACAAAAAAAAAAATTTTAATCGTCGAATTAGTTTTGTTTTCATCTCTTTTATTAACATTTGCATGGTGATTAACAATAGTAAAAAAGGAATACAAGTTATTTTAAAAAGTATTTAGTCTTAAAATTCTCAAAAAATACAAAAAAAAATAAGATGGAAATATAATTAAAAATTTGATATCGATAGCCAGAAACTTGTACGTGGGTTATACTATTGTTAGACTAAAAATAATGCAGAACTAAAAAATGTTATTTAACTTAAATCAAACATCGTGCTAGATGAAAGCGATTGAGCATCGACCATGGAACACATTTCAAAATACGTGTTCATCTAGAACAGACGTTGTTAAAATGTTATTGACGTAAAAATAGTCAACTCAAACGTAAAAAAAATCAAAAAATGCTAAATAAATAGAAAAAAAATTGTATTATACATGTAACGTAGATTATAATAGAATATTATGAATAGTATAATAGTAAAACAGAATAATAAAATTGTAGAATGTACATTTGATGTGTAATGAATAAATCAATCAAATGCATAGCCAACATAGCTTCGTTTTAGACCGACAGAAGTAAAAATCAAAGGCCGACAATATCTGAACTCCATTATATTAACTGTATTCGTTTGCGCGTAATATTGGTCCAAGAACATATTATTATAATCAGGATGTATGTTGCTGGAGCAGTTCGGCCGTTATGAAAAAATCCTACTATACGAATAAAACGTGCGCCAATTAATGGATGCAGATGAATACAGAAGTACGTGATATTATACACAATATCACGACTATATAATACCTGCACTAGGTAATATTATATTAACTTTTAACATAATGCGAGTATTTTCCTATGTACCTATTTTTATATTGTACTTTTTTTACTTTCTAATAAGGCATATAAATATAATATGTGATCGGTAAATACAATAATACAGTGGCGGATGCAACCCGAATCCTATTTTATGCGCTAACAATCGTCCGGGTATATTATAAGGGTATTATAATTTATTATATCATATAATAAATTATATTCCAAGTTATTCGTTCTATGTGATCGGTATGTTTTCTCCTTGTTGTATATTTTTGAATAGCCTAGTTTTGACGGGAAAAACATGGACTCTTAACAATGATGTTTACTATTTGTCAAAAACTAACCCCTGCACATAAATAATAAAGATATTGCCCTTGGGCCGAGCACCCTAAAACTCTTATTATATTATTATATATACATATTGTATACTTTTATACTTTTGAAATGACCAAATTACTCTTGACGGATAATAATTTATGTATAAGGCCACTAAGCCCATCAAAAATCAATTAATTCGATGCTATACATAATATACCCTTAAATAACGGAAAATAAATACTTATGTATTGAAACATCGTATACAGCTCGAACCGTTCCAACGGCGTGGAATGCAAAACATTTTAAAATCGGTATACATACTTCCATTTAACAAATTTTATTTACTTTTTTCTCGCCAGTGTTATGACTATCGATTTTATATTATATACTCTCTCCTCGTTTGGGTACATAAGTGTAGAAAACGCAAAGAAAAAAAAAGTGTAAGTCGTCCCGATTTATAATTCAGTACAACCAGTAATGACCATACGTATGCCAGACCTTGGTAAATCAATAAAAAATGATTTGGCTTATTTCATGCGGAAAATGGAGGCATATTCGTTTTTATTTTTATTATCTTATCGAATACTTACACAAAATGTACGGATGATATGTTAAGTTTCGGTATAAGATTTTATTCGAAATCATAAATTCGGCCATTGAAGTAATTTCCAATGGTATTTGAACAGTCACACTGAATTTACGTCATGTGGATGTAGAAACAATAAAAATCGAACCAAAGAGGCTAATCGACGTACCAGCTGTAACTACTGAAAAAATACGGATTCGGTATATTGACCGCTTTAACTATGACGCATGTACCGAGCAAAGTAAGACGGATAAAGGTTCCGTTTGATTACGATATAGAAGTGATCGCCTAGCGTCCCACAGGTTACACTCACTATAATCATTGTAATATAGTATATATACATACATTGGTATATGCAGTTTTTTGCACCATTGGTAATCTACATAATGTGTTTAAGGGTACATATATTATACTGTTAAAGTCTTTAAGGGAATAGTTTTCAGCCACAACGACTATATTGAACTAAAAATACACACTGTATAACTATGGGTTACCACTCTGGAGGAGCTGCAAGGAAAACCAACCTAAATCAAATTCAAATGTTCCAAACCATCAAACTCCGCAAAATTACCAACGCTCCATCTTATATATCTAACCAAACTCTTCATCAAAGACCTTGCCATGAAATCAATTGAAAAAGAATATACTATTTTCAATAAAAGATTCAGTTTGAAGACGAACTTGAAAATCACCAAAATCCACTAATAATTACACTACATACCATTTCATTCACTGGGAAGCCTCATTGGCGGCTCAAAAGAAAGTATTGTCGAGATCTTTCGATCTAAACATATAGTTTTTCCTCTTTTTGACACAAGTTATTGCTAATGGGTGACTCCTTACTCACGAACTTCAGTTTTTGTATCATAGCGCATAGTAAACCCACCACTTATTGTCCTTTTTATTTACATAGATCAGGGGTTCTCAACCTTTTTCGATTCATGTCACCTTTAGTTACTAGAATCAAACATTGAGTCACCCTGACGGCCTAACAACAAAATAATAAACAATCTTAAATGTATATTTTAGAATTATTCTTTTATTAAAAACAAAATACAACAAGCAGAAAAATAATAAGTAGTCATACACAATATTTCAGTTGCTGAGTTCAACAAACATTAACACTTTAAACTTTTAATTGGTAAATAAAAAAAAAAAATAATGATTTGTATAAAATAATAGATTGTATATTTAACGTAAATAATACGAAAAAAAAGAAAAAATATTGTTATTTAGGTACATGATAATTTTATATCTTTTATGGTTTTCGATCCGAATTAATACCCAGCTCGAAATGGTTTTCAATTAAATTCCATTGTATAACTATTATATTATACAAAATTATATAACCTCGATTGATCGTGTCTAGCCATTTTCAAACTTCAAAGGAAATAATAAATTAACCATAGTATAATATATGCTGGTATACACTCAAAATGAATAAAAAAATAATAGCGATCGACGCTTTTAAGTTGAAAAAATTAGAAAGCTAAACATCCCGTTTTTTTTTTCATGTTTATGTATGACACAGAAGTTTCATATTTAGACTTAGTTCCATATATTCTATCTGAATACTGAACAGCAAGTAGGATATGAAAAACACATTATACCGGTGCATCACGTATACTTCGAAACGCGCATCATCATAACACAGCCTTTTACCTATACGAGGTTTTTTTTATGGCCGGTATTAATAAAAAACCCATTTCATGGAATTTCCCATGGCAGATACCAGCACTTAAAATGCATCAACTTTACATTAAAAACATGTAATGGCTCGGTCTATAATACAACAGGTGGTCGTATACGTATATCGTTGCAGAGATCGAAATGGAATGTATATTTCAAAATGTATTCGTTTTCCAACGCCGTTTTAACAGAAAATGTATTTTTAATTTTGTACCCACCCGCACTGCTTAACGGGATTGCTCATTACTCTTTGATACTTTATATGTTACATTATTATATTTACGTAAAATATAATAATTTTTAACTCGGAAATGATTTACGATATAAATTAAAAACGATGGAGATACATCCGACGTACGAACACTATTATATTCTCTTTACGGAAAAACCAAATTGATTCCATACAATCACCATAATATGATCCCTGCGTCAAAGTTCTGAATTTATGATACTAAAAAAATTGTTTTCATAACAACGAAATACGCATACACATTTACGGTAATTGATTATCAATTTTTCAAGTTCATAAGCCAATAAAATTACTCTACCATTTTTTTGCCCGCATAGCCGCGTTATTAAAAAAAATTGAAAATTATGTAATTCAGATTTTGACGGTGACGAATAACGATAAAAAAAAGCAATTTGCTATTCACATTTTTCCTCTGAACTAATGGTTCTACGACCCTCGCCCTTTGCAATTTCATAGTGTAATAACGTAAATAATACATTTATAAGATTGTATGTTGAAAACGTTCAGTACTTAAATATAGAGTCTAAATGAATTTAATGCAGTCCGATTTATTTCATGAAAATAAAAAACGTCGTATAAATTCATTATTTATTGCCTGGTCTCCAACGTCAATATCATTATTGATTTTTATGTAATCACGATATTCGTTCAAAACAACGTTCACTATATAATAATATTTATATAAAACCATGTTTTAATGATCATAAAACATGATTTTAACCCGAGAACTTTTATAGGAGTCGAACGCTTTTTGAAAAAAAAGTCCAACTACAGTTAAACTTTCCCTTGCGGACACCTCCCAGTAGCGGACGTTTTTTTTCGGGAACCAGGACATTTTCACTGCTTTGAAATGGGGAAACCTCTGAATGGCGGACACCTATATTATTCTGAGATTAAAAAATAATGACAAAATAACAGTCGTCTCATTTTGTCAATAGAAGTTGAATGCAGTTATGTTTAATTGGCAAACGAACTACTTTGTACGAGATGGTACCAGTAACGGAACATTTTTAAATAGACCAAACTTCCTGATTTTTTTCTAAAAAACTGATGAATTATTGAATGCAATTTCTCTTTTTTTTTTAATACTTCCGTATGCATTTGATTAGAAATACATTTAAAAATTAAATTATAATTAAATTTACTTAGCGCAATATGTTCTCATTTTACAAATTTACACTTTATGAAATGCATACCTAAACTTACTCTGAATATCGAACAACTCCGAATAGCGAACAACAAATTGATGACCTAAGGCAGTGTTTCCCAACCTGGGGGGCGTGTAGACATTTTTTGGGGGGCGTAAGCAGTCATTACAAAATACCGTTTTTTTTTTAAATGTATGGAAAATATGAAAAATTAATGACGACCGGTTATTGAGTATTGATAAAGAGACATAAATATAATCAATAAAGATATTAATAAAGTATTGAGCCAGACATAAAAAAATTGTATAAAGAAAAGTGTTGCCAGCCTTCACATTAATAAATTGTAAATTTCATTATATTATTATACTTACCTACTATTTTATTATGATTTATATTTTATAATTATTATCATCAATAAAATTGAATTCATCTCGGATATTTTATAATTTCTTTGTAAAGTACACAAAAAAGTGATATATTTTTCATGTTATAGAAGAGGGGGGGCGCAAGAGTTTCGAAAATCTACAAAGGGGGCGTGGAATAAAAAAGGTTGGGAACCACTGACCTAAGGTGTTCACTATACAGAGGTTTAACTGTAGTTCGTAATTAATTTCTTCTAAATTCTTTTTTTTTTGTTTTTACGTTTATGTTCATCTATTAAAGAAATCCCTCGTCAAAATATACATATTCATAACGATCCAGTTATTAATGAAAATAATTTTTTATGATATTTTGGTAAATATTATTTAATAATAAAATATATATACGACGTTACAGTACTGCGGTTGAACGAATGGCTGAAATTACAGAACTCATATTTATTTACTAAAAATACGTAAATTATAAAAAAAATTTTTTCTGGTTAAAAGGTACAAGAAAAAAAAATGTCTTCAAAACGTTAGACGCTTTTGAATTTAGAAGACATGCAGTTATTAAGCTTTTACCATCCGCAGAGTTTTCTTTTTCTGTCAACTATACAGGATATATGATTTTCCTATGTGTTTGCCAAAATTGCACGTTTTACGCAGTGTACGTTGTAAATCACTGTAATGAATAATATATACTACTGTTCTCCTTAACACAACGCATCTGTATTATGTTATGTTAGGGGTATTTTAAGATTCATATAATAATAATAGGTAATATATTTTTCTTTTTTTCTTTTTGATAAATTACAAATAAATAAATACCATTTAATTATTTGTAAAAAGTAAAAACTATATCGCTGTAGGTTAAACTATATGATCACACTATTAAAATATCACAACGTTAATTAAATTAAAATTGTCACCATCGTGAGCGGTACGTGATTAAATTTAATCTAAAACATTGCACACAGTGCTATTAAAAAATATGATAATACTCGTACGTATTTTTTTCCCTCATTTCGTTTCAAAACATAAAAGCGCTCGACAACTAATTAAAAGTAATGGAAATAGAATAATCGTACTAAAATTACATTTTATTGAAATATTATATACACACGGTCTTTTGCGTTGGAATATTATATTTTATTATAAAAATCTGGTTGTAATGTAGAGCATCATATGTATAATAATATTATGGAAATAACAGAGTTGAAAAATATGCACTTTAACCCGAGCTTTTACATGTTTGTATCGGATACGGATTGACTTTTCAAACAAATTGAATACTATATTATACAGTTGTGAATAGGGTCCGGATTTAAATGCACTAAAAATCATCGAGTTAAAAACATTTTTTTATAAATACTAAAATATGATTAATTATTCTTTTTTAGGTTATTTATAATTTTTAATTTATAAAAAAAAACTGAATATGAATAACTATTTATCATTTACCGATTCTGGGCTACCATAAATGCAAGTATTATTATAAATTATAGAACGATTTACAGAGAATTTGTAAGGAAAAACCCGAAAAAAAGATAATATCTTGAATTACCTGAATTTATGTACAAATATGAATTAAAACGAATAAAATAACTAATAAATGCAAAATAAAAGTTTCACCTAAGAATCCTCTGTAATATGAATTGTCTGAGGTCACTTAAAAAAAGATGAATTTTGCAGACCGGACACCTACACAAGCTATAAGGACCGACCGAGATGACATGAAATAGGGACATTATAATTTGGAGTTACCGTACAAGATGTCATTTTTCATAAACTATAGAACATAACGAGACGAGAGAATTCTCAAACGAAGTAGATGCACCGCAATCTACACGCAACACTAATACAAAACCTGTCACTGAAAAATAATCGGTTTCTCATAGTCATAACATAAATAATCGTTCTAGCCATTATTACAATTAACTGTGTTGTACGATGCGCGCACCGTTGTTTAAAACGTCGTTACAAGTAATAACTTTTCAGTTTTGAACGCTAAGGCTTATCGATAAACATAAAAACGACGAATGAGGTTAAAATGTACAATACAGGTGCGGATTATATTTGTGTGTTAATCGTGTTCATTGTCACCGTACACGCACGAGTGTATTTGTCGCGCTGGTTAAACATGTCTAGAATTATAGCCATTGTCGAAAATGCTCGTCGCGGGCGTACAGAATAATACTATTCAAAATTCGGCGGTATTTGCAATGTTTTCGACGGAAACTCGTGTCGAAAGTGTTCATTTGTCGTGCGCGGTCATACCGTTCAAGCGCCCCTATAGTTGTATTCAACCCCTCACTGTTTACGAACGATTAGTTTATACAAACGTTAAGACGACATCATTCTTATATTCCGAGTGAAACGGGGAAAAACGGTAGTGCATTATTGGTCTTGCCGAAATAAGGATAAGGGTTTTCTTTCGGTCGCCAACACCCCTTGAACAATATTGGCGCGACTCGTTCGCGGTCAGGGGCGCGAAATCGCACTTTAACAACATTGCCTATTTAGTAAATCATTGGCACACCGCAAACGGCGGATTCTTCGATGTTTGCCAAAAGCGCTGGTTCGAAACGTCACACGAGCGCTGCACTCGTCGCGCGCAGCGGATTGCGCCAAAAACGGCGTACGAGACGTTAAGTATCTGCATCGAAGGACGAACGCGGTTCGGTCGGATGTGTATGATAATAATATTATCGCGTATAAATTACGTTTTGTTCTTTCGCGCTCTCCGCCGACACCGCGCGTGGCGCCCGAACCCGACACGTTTATGGCGTGCGTGCACGGGCAAGCGTCCAAACAACCGTTTATTCGTCGATAAACAATAATCCCGCTGCAGGTTCTCCGAACTTTGCCCCGGCCGCGCGCCGCGTTGAACGGTATCGAACATTATTTTTTTTATTTTAACTAAGACATTCCTAGCCTAAGGCTATCTATATCTAGGGATATTTGACAATATACTAATTAGTTTTAACAGGTATTAATATGACAATTCAAATATTTTAAGTTCTAAGGATAATTAACAGTGGATAGTTTAGATATCCAGAAGTAACAGTGTGATTAAAATAATACTAATATTTACATATTTACAATAATTTAATGACTATAAATAACACAGAGGTCGTAGAGTGATCTGGAAGAAGCGCATGTGTAGTGTGAAGATTTGAATGTTGAGAAGTGTCATAGTGTAGGAGGTCGTGGGGACGACCTCTTTTTAAACGACGATGAGTTGGGTGAGTGAGAAGGTTGTAGTGAATTGCATCCGATGAGTTTGGAAGAGAGCAGTGGAAGTTTTTTTCTAATAACCCGAAGTAATGAACGAATATATTCGTGTGCGTATATGAAACCGAATGTATTACCCGTACGCGTACTGCATTTAGTTCGACCGATAAGATGATTGCGCAAGCCTACGGTGCAGCATGTGGTACACGAGCCCACGGGAAATACTAGAATATACCGCGATGCTGATACACGTGTACGGTTCGACGACTTGCAGCGATAAATCCGAATTGTTGTCGAACTGCGAAAGTTCCTGCAGGTCTTGCCGCGTCCGGTCCGCTTTCGAGAACATTTGTACACGTCTTGGGCAATCTAACGATTATTTATCTGTTCGCCCGTGGTCTAGAGCAGCGGTTCTCAAAGTTTTTTTTTTCTACTGCGGCCCCTTTAATGTTATGTACAGTTGATATGGGCCCGGCCCCTGAGGTCTGAGGTGTAGAAAAGTTTTCCCGTCAAAATCTTTTTATACATGTTGGACAATTTTTCCCTCAACAACGAGTACTAAAATTAAATTGTCGCGCACAAATATTTCACGGCTCCCTAGGCGGCCGTGGCTCACAGTTTAGAAGCGCCGGTTCGGAGAATAGAAGGGGTTTTCAACTCGGCGTCATGACGGATAATCGAGGGTGTCAACAAATAATAAAAAAATGACGAGTCAATTTTGTCTTAGGATTTAAGCGTATTTATGCGTATATATTACGTACCAATACGCGTGCAATATATCCAAGTATTAAATAAATAAATCTCATATTTATATAACGATTTTGTAGGGTCACCTGATACATAAAGAAAATAAACGGTGGTCTTGATTTGTAAGATGTTGTAAAATGCCGGTCTCTACTGCGAATCGTCAGTTATGTGTTGTAAGCTGCGTTGTTAAAAGTACCGAACGTAGCGTATACAATGTGTTCCTTTGAAAACAGAATGAATTCCAGTGTTGTAAAATTGATAATTACAAGTAACTACCGTATGCGAAGTGTTCATTTTTCTTAAAAATAATGCGGTTTTTGACGTATAATAATGTTCTCAGAAATGTTTTGTATGAAACACGAGTTTTGAAAAAAAAAAAACACAAAGAATGCAAACTAAGAGTTTTATAAAAATAATTTTAATAATTTATGAATAGGTACGTGTATAATATGATGTATATAATTGTATACATGTATACGAAAATCAATACTCATTCATGAATAGTACAACTTGTACAGGCTATCATGCTGTATAGGCTACATCTCCGATAGTTATAAAAAAAAAGCAATAATAAATAAAAAGAAATGCTGTATTTGAAAATAAGAAACTTTTTGCATTAAAAAGCGACGGTTATTTTTTTATGTACTACCTACGTTTATTCGAGTAATTAGAAACAAACAACAAATATTGAACGCCATTTTGAAAAAGTAAGTAATGACGAAGCAGTGAAATGAAAAATGTATAACTACGGAGTGATTAATAAAAAAAAAAAAAATAAGATTGATTATTGAAGTGGGAATACTACGGTTTGTAGATGGATGAAGTTCATTATACAAGAACGAGGTGAATAATTAATGAAAGATTAATTATAAGAAGAAATGAACCCGCAAAGCTGAACAAACTGAATAAATTAATTATAATACGATTTGGAAAACAGCATAATCAAGCGCATAAATATTTCTTTCTAATTAGGTAGTCAATTAAACTCATTTGACATTCCCCGGGAGATTTCACGGTCTTTATGGTTTGCTTTTATAACGGAATCATCGATATCCTGATTAATAACAGGTTCACAAATTAGTGAGCGACTGCACCAGCCGTATTTTTAATTTATAACGATTTATACGACGGGATCTTATATCAATTAACTTTGGATAATTATTCAGAATATTATCTACGCAATATCTGTCGCTCAAATAATACATTTTTATTTATAATCTATGTACACTTTAGAAGCATATCGGTGTTTAATAATTTCTACTCAAACTCGGGTCTCTGTATAAAATACGAAATATTTCATTCGGTTGCAGTGACTTAACGCGTATTCGTAAAAGTTAAATTTAAAGTGATTTCTAGAAAGCGGCAAAAAGAAAATCGTGAACCAATCCGGCCCAATAAAACAAGAAGTTTGTGCGACATTATAAGTTAGACGAATATAATCAGTTTTTGACTAAAAAATTTAATTAGGATACTAAAAACTTACAATACCGATCAATGTAATATGATAATATGAAACGAAAATATACAATATCATTACACGAGTATTGACAAAATATTTTTATGATACTCGTAATACTATACGATTATTAATTTTAAAATGAGTCCACACGCGGAACATATTATTTAAATCCAATGGTTTTATATTCGGAATTTAATTAATTATTTGTAAAGGCGTCGGCAATATGGACCGTCATATTTTAAATAAAGTACCTCTATTATATTATTATACTGTTTAATGGCTTGACATTCATACTAAATAAATATTTTCGAAAATTCATATGGTAATGAAAAATGATACATATTATTCGTTCGCTTTTATAATATCCGGCGATAAACCATAGCTATGCGGTATATTTTTATTACATATTACAGTATTGTAAAAATAAAAAAAAATTACGTTTCAAATGTATTATAACTTTATATTTATTTATTTTCACTCGCGGTTCACATGTATAAAAAATTATGTAAATGTATAATTAAATACATTATAATATTTCAAAAAATAATGAAATAAAAACATTCATTTATACTTTTTAGAACACAGTCGTACCAAAATAGATGTAAAGCATGTTTACAAATACCATGGTTGTTCTCTAATATTATACCCCTTTGTATTATTGAGGATAAATCGAGATGGAAATTATGCTTGCTTTCAAACAAAAGCGTTTACTGATTCCTTTTACTTTCGTAATTTATTATTCTTTTGAATTTTTAAAATGAGAAATCGTAATTTATTAGAAAAGATAATTAATATTCTTGAGGATCAAATGTTCAATGATTTCTGGAAACTTCTAAGTATAAATAAACATATATTTTAATGCTTCAATGATTACTTAACGGCGGAAAAAAAAATGAGATAGTTTTTTTACGTTCTTATTATATGTTTATAATACACTATGTATACGTGTTTGTACATGTAACTATATTATGTATACAAATAAACTTAAAAGTTTTTTAAAAATTTAAGCGATTAAGTAAAGAATATACTTTTAATAAATTATTTTATCAAGCTTTAAAAAAAAGTTTTTTGTGTTATTTAAAAATTTAATTTAGGGGAGTAAAAGTTGCAATACTGAGAAACCATGGGTTTTAAAATATCTTTGGAAAAGGAAAGTAGCTACTGATTGTGTAAAGTGCTAACTTTTAAAGAACCCAGCACAAAAACTTTGGAATTATAATCCCTAGAAATATTTTGAATATTAATGATACGTAAAATAGTCGTGAAACTTGTCAAAAACTACATATTTTGAATTAATCATATTTAAAAAGTTTTAAGTTGTACGAGGCCTACTCAACGTCTTACAGATCTGAAGTAAGACCATACGTATATTCGATTTTATCTTACACATCTTGAACTCACCATGTTCTCCATGACATAACTAATGACTAAAGCATGATCATTTAATATATGTGTACACTGTACAAGTACGATAGGTACACTACAAATATACAAATATTTAAACATTTAATTCCCCCTCGAAAGTAAGTTCTCAATTTATTGAGTGTGACAGTTGACGGAGACTTTTTTGGTTTCAAAACTATTGATGTATACTTGCACTGTCAAAATCCCGATGAAAAGAATTCAATAAATGTTGAGATTATGACGTGATATTTTATTTTCAACTCGCGTGTATAAAATTGCTATTTCTACTTTTCAGGAGTTAAGTGTCATTTTGAATGAAATAAACTTTTACCGAGTAGTATTTTAATACGCTAAAGACACACATTGGTGACACATTTTAACAACTGTTATAATCGATTTATAACTATATCGAATCGATAAGTATACCTATATATGCGTATGATTTTTACGAACAATACACCTCTTTTTTATCTATCGCTCAATTATTAATGAATTTGTTGTCTTATTTTGCTCTTAAAAAAATACCAGTTACAGTAATTGTCAGTATTCAGTTATTACTTATTATTTATGTAATTTGTATATCTATATTGTTCGAGAGGTGAGCAATAGAAATTTCATTACCTTGGTAACCGCTGGCTTCCAGAGTAAAGTACACAATTATATACATCGACATGTCAAGATTATTTTCTAAAACGCATTGTGAAATAGGTCCATTGAATAGGATCCTTTTTTTTTTTTAACTTTGAATATTCTTTTCCATGATATCGATTGGTGGATTTATTAAATTCTATAACACTTACACATTAAAATGTCGACCTGTCGAATTTAGAAGTTTTCTTCAGAAATTATTTTGTATAAGTTCACTATTAAAAAATGTATAATTGTATCATTATTTATCAAAAAAATTGAGTTGATAAATTTTTATTATTAATATGCAATAACAATTATCTTAACTTGTAATTCATTTTATAGACAACACTGCTAATTATATTGTTAATTTTCTTGATATTAAATCTGTATAACCACGATAAAAATGTAGTTTGTATTCATATCAATTGTATAATTATGGGAATTTTTTATTTATTTTATTCACATTGCATTATATTAAAATATTCAGTCTGAATTTCTAAAGAAATAAAATTAGATACCTTTTATCTTGCGGGTTAGGTCCTAAGACTTGACAGGTTTGTGCTGAGATGTGAAATGGGTTGCGGTATTGTATACCATTTCGTTATGATGTGATTAACAGTCAATAGAGCACCATATGTTTCACACGATAGAGGTTCATCTTGAGTCATCGATAAGCTGTGTGTTAGGTGAGTGTGTTATATTCGGAGTAGGTTTATCAAGGTTTCATCTTCTCTATTGATTTCAGGATTTCGCCATTTGATATTAATATTATGCCAGTGGGAGTGCCATTTATTCGAAAATCAATTTCGTTCTTATAGCATCTGGGTATATGGCGATATTTATAGTTGTATATGATGTTGAGTCGGTTGCTCAGAGTTTTCCTTGGTCTGATTTTTAATTTTCTGAAATACCAAGAAAATAGGAATCCATATGAAATTAATATGTTTCCCTTTTTTTCCGCCAAGTCCACTGGTATTATTTTAACTGTAAAATGTATATTTTAGTAGTGTTCCATAGTCTTGGTCGGCAAAATTGGTTTATTGAAGAAACATTATTAAATCGTGAAATGTTCAGCTGTTAATTGTTTTAATTCGTCGAGTTTTTTAAAAAACTTATTGAAGTTCTATCGTTTGATCGTATACTTTTAGATAGATAGATATTTGGATTTATAGATTTTTAATTTTTTTCTAGGGACGGTGAGATTTAAAAGAGAAGGAGAGATAGTTTTGTGAGCTTGGTATTCGTTGTTCAATCCATTATTTATGGACGAAATTTTTCACTTATATCTTCGATCAATATAAACAATTACATCTGATTACCTGGATTGACTTGTTTACATAGAGCATGTACGTTAATAGATTTTTATTTGTGAAGTCTTAATTTATATACCGGCATTGAGGGACTGAAAGTGGGTAGTTATTGCTATTACGAAAGAAGGCGGAGTGCTTGTTGTTTCCGTCTGTCGAATTTGAAGTACATGTGTGGTATAAGTTTATTTTTGGTGATTTAATTGGCATAGGGATTTGTTGTTTTTTATGGGGATGTTTGAATGTTTTTCTGATTTTATTTACGCATTGTATTTGATGTACAATTAGTATTGGTCACCTAATAAAGTTGTTGGAGTGTTAAGCGTTTTACTTATATGTTTGTTCGTGCTCATTACAGGTCCTAGGGCATTGCTAAACAATGTCCAAATAACCTGTTTAACGGCGTAGATACTCAATGCTTATCGAAAGCTGATATGAAAGCAGTGGTGACACACGCGCTTCAGTGTTGGTGTTCAAACACACCCGCTGGATCGGAATTGCAGTATTTGATCAAATGAAAACATAATTTATTATATTTTTTTCACCCTAACAATGAACTATTTATTGAAATAATTTCGTCAATTAATCAATAGTTGATGTATAAATATATGTGCAGTAAGTGCCTATTGTTGCTAATCCAACTAATCCATTTGGAGATCACACAATAAATTTGTGTACCGGAACATGCGAAACTTATACGGGGTGGGGGAAAGGGGCAATTATAATGAATACAATACATCTGCCAGATAATATGATCACGCTTTGAGTGGGAAATTTAATTTTCGAACAGAAATCGACGAAACGTTGAAATGTTAAAGTAATTCGATGAAAAACCGAAATAGTTGTTGATGGTTACAGTAGTCTTGTTTCCGGTACTATCGACGATCGTGATTTCTTATGCGTGTGTTATTACTATAATCATCTATCTATGAAACAGGACTTTGTATAGGTTAAGGGTTCAAGGGGAAAAAAAATCGGAAAATATTCTTTACTCAAAGTGTTTAATAATTGCAAGACGAAGAAATATCGTTACCACGAAAAGTTGAAAACATTAATTGAACTAAACATATACACCGTAAACTTTACAATGTAAAGTGTAAAAACGTACGTGTACTGTTTTCATAGATAATTATTGTGCCAGTCGATGGTGAACTACTAATATTTTGTAGACAACGAAAAAGTACCAGATTGTGTAGCAAACGGTATTGATACATAGTCAAAATTAATGTATAAATTATACATATTTCGACTAGAAAACCGTGTACCGATTCGAATGAAAGCTTTTTTTTTTTCCTGTTTTAACCGACGACGCCGCGGGATCTGCTTTCGCATTGCTTCCGCGGCGCCGCCATCGTTTATTGACGGTGTCAAATATTAATACATACGTGGGAGGCAGACGGAACAGCTCCCCGACTTTCCCCGTTCAAATTTAATGCATTACAAGTCTTACTGGACTTCTTCCTGACCTTCTCGGGCCGACCGGAGTCCGCCGCCCTTGAATTCGCGTGCCTGTCATCCGATTGGTGAGCCGACAGGAGTCCACCGCTCTGGATGTTTCGTTCTCCATCAGGGCGGTCACACGTTCCCCTGTGCCCTTCGCAAGGCTTCTTCCTCGCGTTCATCCTTTTCCTTGGTCGACAGAATCGTCTCGACCAAAACGATTCGAATGAAAGCTATCTGTGACGGGAATAACGTTTGTTGTGACGCGATTATACTTGTACGATTCGTGAGATAAAAGTGAAAACCTCATTAGACAACAAAGTATCGTCCACTTGCTCGTAGGATACGAACCGTGTTGGAAACGCGATAACAATTTATTGTGCCGACGTCTCTGTGATATGATTTCAACATTATTATAATCTCATGTCCGTCGTTGTACACATACGGTTGAAATTTTTAGCACCGCGGAGGCGTTCACGTTTGACATGTTGAGACTGTATAATATAAGAAATGTAAACGGATAGTAAAACCTAAACAGTGTAGAACGCAAACGAGAAAATTGTTGTTTTATCTGTGAAAATAATATTGTTACTCTTGGCTTGAACGAAATTGCTTTCTTGCTTTATTCGTCTAAGCTTCATCTACGACTTTCTGTTTTTACTACTAACCTATTTGTTCTATGATCACTGTCCTTAATCATACAAATATGTTATTCTTACGTTCAAAATCTATGAGTGCCCCTTGAAAGTTTAAACCGAAATCAATAAAACCAGCAATTTACATTAAAATTAAATATTATGTATACTAAAACAAATGTAGTATACCTTATTTATAATAACATTCTTGTGTATCCTCAGAACATGTTCAGTAATAGAATAATTTCACAGTTTAATTTTACAATTGAATATTTAATAAATAAATTATGAAATGCCTTATACTTTGCTCCATAAAATAATTGATATTTATTTCGTAAATTATACTTATTATTTGAACAAGTGATAAATTAGAAAAGTACATTTTTATACATTTTATAAAAATATTTCTCGAAGTACGAAAAACATCCAACGGTTACGTTTTTACATGAGATTTTTCTCTTGTGAAATTTACAGTAAAATAGCTGTCAGTTTTTATGGGCCCCCGACCGACTAAATAAGACGTTTCAAGATACGCAATTTCGTAAGAATCGTTTTGCATAATATATTCATTACGCGGAGTATCTGGAAATCAGTACACTCCACTGTACGTATGCGAGTGGGGTCAGTCGTTAAATTATATTATATCGACGCCTATGCGGTACAATTCGCTTATTTTATTTGCCGAATAATTTTTCACTAAACATTCGTTTTACGTTCTACACCGTGTGCATATACTGTTAGCCATCATAGCCATCACCTCCCATCGGAGTCTGGGGTCGGTCCGCGTCAGCTTCGATAGGAGTGTTGTACACTGTTGGCGTTAAAATGGCACACGACTCTCGGCCCGCGACGACGTCTCGTCGTTACGATATTGCGTTGACCGATATATTATACTTTGGTAGTTCGTACGCGGTCACGGCGACGACGTGCACGATGAGAAACTATACGTATTGCGATGTACCGACGTAGTACACGGGAAAGCGTGGAAAACCTTGAAGACGTTGATCGATACCGTGTAACACGATTATTCCAACACGATTTTCCGCCGTCCGGATCTGATTAATTATTACGATAAAACTCGCCGCGCGCAGCCGTACACTCGCTCGAGTCCGTCGTGAACTTCGAGACGGCGACGATTTTCCAAAATTAGTAATTATACTCCACCCTTGATGGATTTCCCGACTGAAATGGATATTTTCACTACTGAGAACGAGTGTGCCGAGCGCGTGCACGCGAACACGTGTAATATTCACGATTGAATGAGATGGGTGCAGAGGTTCTCAAAAGTTTTCGTTAGCAGTGCCCTTGAGACATGGGCGCCCATGGAAAAAGTACTAATGAATGGGAGGGGAGATGGGAATAAAAATTCTCAAAATTTAAAAGAAATACATGTTAAATGATATTTAATGAATTTTACAAGGAAAGGAAAAAATAAAATGGTTAAGGAAATACAATCAAATTTATTATTCGGAATCGGTAAATCAGAACTGAATATTTCTTAGTTTTTCATAGTATATATATGTACTAATGTTTATAATAATATTTTCCAGGGAAGCCAAGTTCCCCGTCTTGCCTCCACCCAATGGGCAACCAAGCCTTTAGGTACAGGAAAAAATCCATGAAGCTCCTAAAACCATAAAATACCAATTTCGAATCACAACTAATAACCAACGATTTGCTTTTTAATTTGCTACTTCGTAATTCGTATGCCGTATATAAATATAAAATGTTTGATTTGGTTTAATTTAAAAAAGAAAAACGTAAAATAAATATTCTCAAGCACTTATTCTGTACAAGTTTTAATGTGGACGAAAATATTGTTTTTCCTTTTCATTTATCAGTGCTTCAATATTTAGTATTGATGGAAGAAAAGCGTCTTGCGTATAAATATAGCGACGTAACTAATTATATTATGTTTGAACGTGATTAAGATCACGATATTAGTGTCTGCAGCGCTCCAAGATTACCCTCGCAGTGGAGCAAAGTTTGTGAACCGCTGAGATAGTGATTATTTGACGTTTGGGATATACATCTCGTATATTTGTGTACATTTGACGCGGGAATATTATCATTATTATTACACTTTCGCACAGAATTGAAAAACAATTCGTACAAAAAGCGGTTTCGTCTGCATTTTTATGTGTACGCGAGTGAGCGCGCTGGTTATTTTTATTTTTATCGGACGGGCGTTGGGAAAAAGAATAACCGACCGAACATCCAACCTTACTGCAGTATTCGCGAGCAATCAATGCGACCTGAGTTTGCGGATAAATAAATAAGTGCGTATATATGGTATTTGGACAAGTGCAGATAGACGAGAACCTATAGCCACGTAGAGGATATGAACATAAAATTGTTAGAAAATCGATTTGAAAACGCCAACGGGCGCGAACACGTGCTGTTTAATCTGTGTACACAGTGACGGCTATACGTTATATGGTTTTGCGTCATTTCAATACAGACGTATTGGCAAACAGATAAACGTTATTTTTTTCCCCCTACAAAAAAAAAAAAACATGTTACAAAAACGTATCACTGAATTTGAAAACGGTTTGTACTGCTTCCAGACGTTTACCGCCCGTAATAAGTGTACGGTAAAAACTGTTTATAATGACAAACGATGACCTTAAATATATTGAAGGTTCCGATAAGACTCCTATATTATATGTAATAATTTGTATAGGTTTTTATGGCGTCTGCATAATACGATTATTTGCATGTAACTGACTGTATTGCTTTTATGTAATACTGGTTATACAAATTGTTTTCCTACTTCTCCCTAAGAAAACATTCAAATTTAAAGGTGAAAAAGTTTCTGGTGATGAAATGTGTAGAGAATGTCAAACCGTCTTATAGTTTTGGCAAGTATGACCGGTAAAATAATGAAACTGATCGTGATAGGAAATCTGGTACACCGCGGTGTACGTGCAAAAATACTTACGTATACTTTGTATTTATATGTATGTATTACATAATACATAATATACTGCATACAATACGTCACAGCTAGTATTTAAAATTCGAATTAAATTTTTTTTAAACAATTCGGTTACATATTACATTAGTTATTATGACCAATTTTGGCTGATCTCTGGAACGCAATTATACACGGTTTCTACTGCAAGAGGTGATCGGTTAGTTTTGAACAAGGCGTAATGTATAGGCGATTTTGATACACGCGTGTGTACGTCACCAGTGTTGGTATTTTTTCTACCCGAGTTTGATTGGCTTTTGTACTACCCTAATTATTATAATCAAAATGCAACAACACACTACATTATATATCTGTAATTAAACTTTATAACTTAATAATAAATTTAAAGTTAATATATCATTTACTTTGATTCTTATTAACAATTTTACACAAATCGTACACATGATAATATACATGCAGCTATTTTTAATATTAATTTTTAACAATACTATCATTTTGTTTCTGATTATTACTATTTATATGTACATAATTTATGACGTGATATTGCCTATAATTATTTCTATAATCGGTTATTTGACGATCAATAAACATATTTTTGTATTAAATATTGTTATTTAATGATGGTAAATAAATATCTGTTTTTACGAGACCATAATAGAAGAAAATTAATAATTTGCAAAATATTCTACTTTTGACCGTTACACGTTCACAGCAAACGGGACGCACGTTGAGCGCACGTATATAATGGAAATTACGACCAATCAATCGAAATGCGTAGGCGCCAATAGGATTTTCCTCGATTTTAAGATTAATAGCACTATATCATAATATGTAATATTTAACCATACGATTCAAGCGAATTATTCAACGCACATAATTTTATGCAAGTTGAAAACAAACAACCTGGAGGATCTGCAGCGCAGTTGAAAACGAAATGTATAAATGTAAAATTGAATTTCTGTTTTCATTTATAGAAGGTATATACAACATTCATTTCGGTTAATATTATTAAGGAATTATACTGTATAATTTCTTTGATCTTTGTTGATTTGCGTTTTCATGGAAATATGAAAACCTCTTATACATTTTACCCGTTGCGAAAAGAAAATGATATTATGAAAACATAGCATTGTGATTTGCGTACCTTCGGATGGAAGCGAAGCGTTTACTTTCGTAGTCGAGAAACGTATAATTCGAATTAATCAAGTTTGAAAACAATTTATTTTCTCCGAAGATGTTCAATATTTATTTATTTATTTATTTTTTGTTTTCGGTTGTATAAGAATGTAATAAATTATTGCTAAAAGAAATTAGTACTACTCGTTTCACTGTGTCTGGAGAACTGCTCGGTCAAATAACGTATAGACACTTTAAAAAATACAATGTTTCGTTATTTGCCGCATGCGCATCTTTACAAATGTAAATACAAATTTCAAGTTGTTATTTACATTAACTTTGATACATGTTATGCAAAGTGAAAAGACAAAAGCAAAAGTGTTTTGTTTCATCTCGGTTTAATATTCAGTAGTCACAAATTATTAATCATTCGATATGTCAATTTTATGTTCCTCCTACGGTAGTCTTCTTTACTACTTAAAATTTTTACAAAACATCATGGTACATTACTGTCATAACCATAATGATTATATTGTTTGTTTTATAGCTGTCTAGCTTATAATAGTTTCTACTGAAAGCTGTGATAAAAAAAGAAAGAAAAACTGGTAATCAACAATTAATGTGTCGCGTGGTTAAATTTTTTATGTTATTAAGGACCTTATGGCCAATTTAAACGGATACATAGGTTCTTATAACGTATTTACAAAGTATTATTAAACATAGTTGAAAATATTTTTATTGTTACATTAAAAGAGTAAAAATAAAAATTTTTCCTGAAACATAGAATATGACTCCCAACTTTTATTTTTATATTTCGTTTATATTGATATTATTAGAAAAACTTTTTTTAATAAATCATTGATTTCATACATTGAAGTATGTTAGTATTTTAAGAGTTTTAACAATTTTATTTACACGTATTTGTTTTAACATTTCAAAGCTTTGCAGAATAATAAGCCTTCCTTCGTGATGAAATTATATTAATTTCCATAGCATGAAAATCAAAATTGAACAGAATTTGTTCTTAAACTGAATAATTAATAAAATGAGAACACGTGGGCTTGGGTAACCATTCGCTGTTGCGTATATTTCCACGACGATAATAAGCCGATACTTCATTTTCGTAACATTAAATTGAGAGCGAATAGTGAATAAATAACGAATGGACATTCGACAGCATTCGATGTACACATTTTTTATACAATATACAATGTACAGTATATACGTATTGTATTGTATTGTGCGTTTGTTATATTACGGAAGGGAAGACCAGGAAACTAGGATGAAATGAAGACTAAAAGTAAGATGGGAAATTGACAATATCAGGAAACTATGTAGACTTTAAAAAAAATGGCTGTACGTTGCGATTACACCGTGAAAATATTATTTGATATTGAAAAAATATTTCAGCGATACGATGCATGTACATTATACGTATGCATAGCGTTACGTTTTCAAATAATTTACACTGTAGATTCTACAGCAATCGAAGTAATAATTCGAAGACATCGATTAACGAATAAGTAATCAACATTCGTATGTTAGAAACAACTCATCCTATATATTTTTTAATAACTTAATGGATAAGTTTTTGATCTCTACAGTTTTTGGGTAGTTTCAATTGTAAGTTTTAGATCAAAGTTTAATTAAAATACTACCATTTGATTGGGTTAGACAGAAAATCTATAGTGCGGCAAAATGAAGACTTGATATTCCATATTCGGTATCAACAAAAATGGATAAAATGTATTCGGTGATATTTGTTAGTAGATTACTGAATATTGCTAAAATTGCTGTGCATAAAATCAAATAATTTTGTTCGTATCTTTATGTATTTTACAAAGTTGAAAATTATGTTTAACAATGTTATCTTACATTGTTGTTAATAAATTATCTTAATCGTATACTATGAATAATAATTAATATATAATTACTGTCATAAATAAGAAATAATTACTATCCCGATTATGAAATACACCTATATGTCTCATTTTACCTCAACTATGGTCCATAATAGGAGAAATGTAGTTTAAAGGTTTTGATTGAATTGATTGAACAAATAGAAGCTGTACATTATTTTAACATAAAAAGGAATCTTAGGTGTACGAACAAAACGAAAAAAAAATATCTAGCAAGTGCGTTGTTAGGTATTCCACCTCACTCAAGTTTCCCCCATACAAGTGTATTCCTATCATTTTACGTGTTTGTTATTACGGCTTATCCGCGATTTCGTCCGCCAATCGGCTAACGCAAGATCGTTTCAAACGGTGCGGTGATATTTTCGGGCGGGAAGCCGGGGACTATTTGCATCAGAATATGAATAAAAAATACTTTTGTAACGTAGCGAGCTAGTCGAAAACGCAAATACAGTAATGATAATAATAATGATGATAATAATAACAACGACGTATCGACGTGACGGATATGCGATGCACGGAAACCGTATGCTACGCGTGTACGTCCGACAGGGGATAATAATAATAAATAATAATGATTTGATGCGGCGCGCGAACGGAAAACTTTGATTTGTTTCCTGACGAGTTTCCCCGTGTGTCTGATTGCAGGGTTGGGGGAACAGTGTTTCCAGGACGACACGTGCCAGCTGCACGACAAGCACGCGGTGTGCGCACAGGTGGACCACAACGCGATATGCAAGTGCAAACAGGGCTACCACATCGTCACCGTGTCCAGGCCTACCAACGCCAGGAGCAGTTTTTGCGCCCAAGGTGAGGCGGACGGCGTGGGCGACGATCCCGCGTTATAAAATATGCACGCGGCTGAAATGTGTGTCGTTTTACTCCCGCAGATGATACGGACGGCAAAGCCGGCGGTTCGTCGCTGCTCGGCGTCGTCGTCGGCCTGGTAGTGTTCTCGGCGCTCATCTGCTTCGGGCTGCGCCTGTCCACCGTCTCCAGGCCGCGGCACTTCCCGACCACCAACTTATATCCGAACAAGCTGCTGTGCTCACGTCAAACTAGTAGGTCGCCTTCGATCGATTTTTCGGGTGCCGGGAGGCCGCGGTGGCGGTCCCACGCGTCCTCTCCGCACATCTCACCCGCCACCGACCCTTCCGTCTCGCCCCTTCGTCCTCGTCTCTCGCCCACTCTTCTTCCGACCCCGTCGTTCCGGCTCTCCCCCGCGCCATAGCTGTACACCACTCTCACTGCCTCTTTCTCACTCTATCCCTCCCTCGCTCCGTCTCCGTCCACACGTCTCCACAGGCTCTTTCTCCACCTACAGCGTTATCCTCTCCGGTGCAGGGACCGTGCGTAGGACATAAGGCAAGAGGCTGCGGATACACTGCGGCCTCTAAGAGAGAGCGTGAGAGGACGAGTGGGAAACGCGATGCGGGTACATTTCCTTGGAAGAGGAGACCACCTGGTTTTCCCGCGCACTGTATATATATTGTGACATCATAGTATATACACGTATAAATAATGTACATTTACACAGATTCATATACTATATGTACCCGGTATACGAGTGTATAATAATAATGCTCACACGTATAACACTCATAAATTATATATACATGTGTGCGTGTGTACGTCACGTCTATTTATACCTGCGTGAATTAATTCATGAGCTGTGCCGTTCGACACTTGCAACCCTCTCACGTAAACCGGCGACGCTCAACGGCCAACGACCAGTGATAATCGCCACTATATATAAATACGGTATACGGTCTTCCGTTATCGCCGACACCGTCGTAAATACGCGCTGCTGCAGTGTCGGCGACTTGTGAATGATCGGCTTAATAGTGGTTGAGTCCTCGTGATACTATAATAAAATGGTGATGGGGTTGGCAGAGGGTTGATGATGTACGATCTATTTTCCATCTTTCTCTCTCTTTCTAGTTTTGTTTTATTTCGCGTCCGGCAGAACCGAATTTATTTGTTCCGGCCAAAAGAGGTACATATACGTGTTTTACCCCTCCATATAGATTATTTCTTTGCTATAAATTTCCATTCATAACGCCGGCCGTCGTGTTGTTTTATTGTTGTCCAAATCTACGTGGATATATTATATACTCACGTACGCCAACCGCACGTTGAAACGTGAATGGAAATTTATAAAAGCTTGTACATTTAATTACATTTTCTATAATGTATAAATATATACTTGGTGCAGAATAAATCGTTTACGAATAAAAAATATAAATTAATATTATTTTTAATTACATTATAATTTATAGTGGTTGCTAGCGTTTTTTTTTTTATTTCACTCTAAAGCTTTTAAATTAAAAAAATAGCTATGCCTATATTGTATTGCACAAAAAAAATATATATAAATAAATAAAAAAAAATAACGCCAGTATAATATTTATCTTAATATACACTACCTCTACATATATAAAAATATTTTTTATAAAAAAAATTTATGTAAATTTCATCTTTTCAATTGATATAATTTGTTTTCAGTATGAGTCCTTTGACTACCACTTTAAATGTTTTTAAAGTACGTTTCAAATTAATAAAGATTATAAAACGTCATGTTTATGTTAGGTATATAATATGATATAGAGTCGTACATATTAGTATATGACAAGGGTCTCCTCTCAAAGCCTTTGAACACAAGGGCTTTACATAATGTCTAAGGACAACCATAAGGACTAACTAATATAAATGGTACTATAAAATTTCATTACGAAACGCATAAAAAGGTCAATAATCTAATATTGATATAAATTAATATCTTGAGTAGATATTTAAAGTATAAATCATTATAAAACTAGATCGGTAGTTGAAACTTATAACCAATGAGTAATATCTAATAATTATTCAGAATAATTGAATTTAGGTTCCCATTTTGATTAAATATATTTTATATTCTTATCTATTAAAATATGTAGCCATTCAAAGCTTATAATAAAAATAATAATAATATTAATTATATTTTTAATAAACATCTATAATATTATGGTGCTTTTTATTCAGAAAATCGATTTTTCATTGCTTTAAATCATAGGAATTATAATTCGTAAATATTAAAATGTCCGACCCAGCAATTAAGAACGGAAAGACGAAAATGTAATTATTTTAAGAAAATATTATACACCTCTGCATATTTCGTGCACCATCAAACATTTCAAGGAAGGTAAATTATTATAACAATGCTTTATCGTGACTTAAGATTTACCTACTCAATCATCATATATCGTACAACGCTATACGTTCTTCGCAAATTAGATTTCCCTATTAAAATCTCTACTATCAATGTCGGATTATAACCAGGTAGTTAAAATATATTGTTGTAACTTATAAGTGATTTCACTACGTTTGACAACCTATGGGGGAATCAATAGTTTCCTAATGAAACCGAAAGCATGATCGTAAACGACTTACGTGTAGGGCGAATATTCGTCATACGTCGTAATATTCATGTCCTCACACCGTATGCGGTATCGTTCATATACTCTACAAAGGAGAGAAGTATCATGTGAAAATACGAACCTCATTTTAGGGAATTTGATGGAGCTTTGAACATTTTTTGTTCAATAGAAATATGTTTAGACAGAAATCCAATTTTTTTCCCTTAAAAAACTCGTTAAAAATATACGTAAATAATAAATGTTTTATAACACGTATATATTTATAATTTGAAATAATATTGTATTTAATTATATTATTATATTGTTACTATACAGTGATAAATAACAAAATACGTAAATAATAATACCTACTATGTAAGTAAACAAGGTATTTGTATACTTACAGGTGCTAAGTACCTAAATATAGTTTTGCCTTACTTTTGAAAGCTCTGAAGGGCAAATAAATTATTATGTGTAGTTATAAAATTAATTCACTCGTTATTTGTTAATTAGCTTTTTCATGAAAATGTCACTATTTTTTCAAACTAATTGTTAACGTTTAGAGAGTTTCGTTGAATATAAATTCGTTAAATAGAGGTGTTCGACACTGTACGTCAACTGAGTCCAAATAATTTTTTTACATGTAAACTGCGTCCCGATTAGGTATAATGTAGTTAAAAAATTATGTATGTAAACTACGCCCAGTTTCTGGTCATCGGTATGAAATGTGATTGTAAACTACGCCCTCGAATCAATAATATCACTGAAATATTAAATTTGTCCAGACCCTTAGTTTTTTTGAGAATGGAAGAAAACTGTATCTTTTTTTTTGCGTATTTTGTAAATTATTTAATGAAATCAAATCCAGACGATGAAATAGTGACACATTTCCGGACTTTTTATTAGATCATTAAATTTAAAATGAAGTAAATATGGATGTTCAACTTTAACCACGAATTCATGCGAGTCATTCAATTCCAATTTTAATTCTATCTTTAATAGGGCACATTCAAACACTTTTGTGTTTATAGAATTGTTATAAGAGTTTCAAATTGACGCATACATAAAATTAAACAGCTTATCATTCATCAAATTTGTTTTTTGTGCATCTTAGTATAGATTTTAAATATAATTTTCCCATAAAAAAAATAAAAATAAATATTTCGACAGCATCGTATCTCAGACACGGTAAAACCAGATGGTGCACTCTCTATTCAAGTCGTTTCTTTCGCAAAAAAGTAAGCAACCGAAAATCAATCTCAGATGACTGCAGAAAAAAAAAGAAATAAATTCTATATTCACTATCGATCATACAATACAATAGAATCTAACCATCTAATTTTTCGAGCATTTATTTGGAATTCCGCGTAGGCAAAAATGGCGCAATCGTGTAAGGTAAATTAAAAGTAAAAGTTCAGTAAATACACCAATTGCAAATTATTCGACATCTCAACTGTAGTAAAAAGAGCTGTACGAATAGTTGAATATTCGTCGTACGTAGGGTCAGTTTGCGTTGAGGTCGATTGCGGTCATCGGCTGAGAATTGCACCATCTGGTTTTTACATGATTTGCGACCAGTATGCTATGCATATTATGTATTTATATCGATAACCGTGTGCGGGTGATGATGCGTGATGATGTTCGCAGAGGCTTCGTCGAGCAAACACTACGGCACGTCGGACTCCGCGGCGGCGGCGGCCAGCGGACAACAAGAGGACGAGAGCAGTGCCGGCCAGTCGTCGGAGCCTAAAGACGACGACACCAGCAGGGTAAGCGCTGCCAGAGCAGCCGCTTTCATATTGATCTCTTGCCGGCCGTCCACTACGGAGTCGCCGACGGCATCCCCTGGCCGGGCGAAAAGGGCGAAAAAATTGGGTACCTAATAAACAGTACACATTATAACGTCCCGCCATAACTGTGCGTCATAACCACGCTGACCGTGTAGTGCAACTAATGTAAATGCACACGCATCGCACTTAGAGCTCGTGGACATTACGCTTGTACTGCACGCGATGACCGACTGTCGATTTTTCCTTTTGACAGGTTACGGCCGCACCGGCAGCGATCCAGCTGTGCACAGTACATCTTCCATGAAAACGTACAACTTGAAATGGTATCAAAGGGACCAGCAGCGAAGGCATTCCACAAAGAACAGGGAAGCCAAAGGCACTCCGCCTAGCCATTGTTCGACCGAACAACTAATACAAAACTGTTCCAAAGTAAATAATAATGACAAGAGAAAACCACACACACACACTCTCACACACACACACACACACACACGCGCGCGCGCGCGCGCACACAAACAAACAAACAAATACGCGAAAAAAAGACGCGCACAAACACGTTCAAAATGGAATTTTCAGTATTATTATTATAACTATTGT
This sequence comes from Periphyllus acericola, assembly GCA_949715065.1. NCBI lineage: Eukaryota > Metazoa > Arthropoda > Insecta > Hemiptera > Aphididae > Periphyllus > Periphyllus acericola. The sequence goes on from OX454268.1 coordinate 6,843,704, forward strand.
ACTATTTTACCGCTAAGACCTCAGCTGCCGGGGTCGTCAACGTTTTCCTCTGTAATGTCGTTTCGTTCCGATTCGTCTTGTAACGTCTTATTCGTATAACAAATTCGAAACGTAATAACTCACAAACCGCGACCAGTTTTATTTTCACACTTCGCAGCGGGTTTTCATTGTACTAGTTTCGCGTCTACAGTAGGTACTTGATGATACGGCGAGCAACATAAAAATGCCCTAAACGAAGTTGAACGAATTTATATGGATTATCATCTAGACCAATGACTTATTTATCTGGTCCTTAAAGTTCCACTTTATATCGGCCTGCAGTTTATTAAACGCTCATTTTATTACAGTACCACTTTTGGAGTAAATGTATCGTAAAGCTATTTGTATATAGTCGAACTAAAACGTAAGGTTTTATGGGGTGCGAGGGCGAATTGGAAAAGTATCATAAAAATAAAATGTTCTAAAATAAATATGTAGAGGTTCAGTTATAGTTAACATTATCAAATCCACGTTTACTTTAATAACACTCGATTATGTTCTCTGTAATTTTACTCTCTCTCTTTTATTCCATTAGCCGTATTTACTTCTACAAAACGCCGTACGATGAAAAAAAACCCCATCATTCTTAAGCTCGGGAGACACTATACTATGATGTACCCATTTCGTGGTACCCACCTAATTGCTTTTCATAAGAAACTTTGATTTTAAACAACAGTCAAACGTTGAAACTTATTCAAACGACATTTCAATAATTTACGATTCTTTTAAAGTAATTTTTTCTTCAACGTCTAAATCAAGAATCTTAAAACTATGAAATTGGGGCCTATTGTGCTGAACATTTACTAAAATATGTCGTACAAGTTATTTGACAATAAAACACGTACATAAATGGGTCAAATGAATTAACATTATTTGACGTTCCAAATCTTGATTCAACAAATCTCGTATACATAATACAACCGATGTTGATAATCAATAATACAAAGTTTGTTTGAACAGCGGCTAATCGAATTGAGCGAACTTAAGTTTCCAACTGCACGTATATACGTGTATATGCACATAATTGACGAGGATTCAAAGAATGTGCTTTTTAGTTTAACGTCGTATATTTGTTTTGAAAATGCAATCGTTACCGCCGCCACCCCGTTTCATTACAATAATGTGAGGTTTTTTTTTCCTTTCAACCTTTTTTCTTTTCTTCATAAATTCCACCGTGAAATTACATTTTATATGAAACGAAAGAGAATTTAATCGTTTTTCCTCACTTCGATAGCTATCAATCCTAAATTAGATGACATTTGAAGTAGGTATGCCTACTTACATAAATTCTGAATTTCTTCGTAAACATTTTTCGAAACAGGAACGACCATTTTTTTTTACATAGACCCATCACTGATCGGTACAGTGGCGTTATTAGGAATTTACCTCAGAGAGAGAAGGGATTAATATTTTTATTTAATATCTAAACATTTTATACCACTTCCATAAAAAAAAAATTATACTATAGTTGGATTGTTGGATAACTGTTTAATTATATTTATGACTATGATTTTATCATAGAAATTATAATTCTAATTCCTATATTATCGGATTTTATAAAACAGTCAAATTTTCTACGTTTTTTGGAAATATCATCTATCACATCTTTATAGTTCTCTACGTACAGCTGATTTTGATAACCGATTGTGAAAATGCTTATCATTATGATGTAATACTAATTTTTTGAATTACTATCATCATACACATTAAGTACTCATAGGGGAATTTTATAAACCTCCGGGGGGATGTGGGCTCTATACCCCCGTAAATATGCCACTGCTAGACGGGTGAGACTCCACGGTAGGGTAAGATATAGGAATGGGTCTTTTAAACTTGAAATCATAATGTGCTATTGCTTTCGAAGAACCAAATATGAGTAAAAGAGGTCAGTTGGATCAGTTAATATTTCTAAAGAATGTCGATATAATAGAAAAACCAAGTTTCTTAATAAGGTAGGTTGAACTTTTTTTTTATGTTTCAACTTTTACGCAAAAAATGTTTTGAAAATGATGAGATTCTTATTAAATACTAATATTGATAGTATATGTATGCTTCGAATCGCAACAATTAATATTCAAGGAATAAAAAGTAAATAAAAAAAATCGAATGAAAAATCTTGTATCCATGAAAAATAAACAAGTATATTGTGTGTGACGAAAATACTAAATGGTGCAGGGTTTGATTCTCGGCTAAAGTTGTTTTCAATTTTTTCGCTGTTTTTCTCAAGTATTAGGAAAACTGTTGAAAAAACCAAATAATTACCTCCTCCATGTACCAACTAGATGAGATTTCCCGCCAGAAAAATTCCCTTGTTTTTATTTATTGAAGCAATCTTCTGGTCAAAATTATGTAAACAGACATAAAAAAACACACATCATGAAAAAACCTGTATGCATTCGTAATTTCACTCGAAATCTAGTACGGAATATCGCAAAATATTAGTAAAATAATAGTAAAATGAGGTTTTAGGGGAGGATTAATACTCCACAACACCCACCCCTTAATATAATACACCTGGATCGATATAAAATACGACTATTTATTAATCGCATGTTTATGATTTAACCTTCGAGATGATATAAAAATATTCAAATTCTGTTTTTAAAAGACTCGCATGGACAAGAACTACGAATGTTTCATATTTTAATTGTTTTGGTAAAAAAGTTGAAAAAATTATTTCTTATTTATTTATTTTCAAAACATTTGTGGATAACCATTTTATAAAATGTATTTTTCAGAAAATTTTGACGTTTTAACATTTTATTTTCATTAACCTCATGATAAAAAATTATTTAATATTTCAGTGATTCCATACTATCTCGTCTCGTTTTCTAATAAGTTTTGTTTAATTCACAATTTTCCTGAGAACAAAAAAAAAATCATTAAAAATCATGAGGTTAATGTTGACAAAATATTGAAACGTTCAAATGTTCAAAAACCTAAACTCTATAAAACATCTGTCAACAATTTTTTTGAAAATTATAATATAAAAAATAATTTATTCAACCTTTTTACCAAAACATTAAATTCAATTGAAATATGAAATATTCGTAGTCTAATAAAAAAAAAACAAAAAATTTTTATCTTCATCATCTCACGAGATATCGCAAATCGTAAATAGTCCTCGGTGGGACGTTTTGTACGATGTACGAAATCTTTTCGTTAACCGTACACGTCTTATATTATTTTCGCAGGAGGAATGTTCCAGAAACAGCCAAAGCGCGTTGAACTCCAAAGACAAGTCGAAAGCGTCGTCGGTGAGTCGCATCGAACACAAAGCGCTGGTCCATCATTCGGCCATGAGTAACAGCCCGGACGCTGTGACCATCGAGTTGCCGGAGCAGCCGGAAGGAATCGCCCAAGGAACGCGATGAAATGGCGCGTGCAACTAATTATGAAACAGTACCGGTAACCAGTAACCACTACTGTACCAATACTACTACTAGTGTACAACCACTACTATACTGTCCTCTTACTTCTACTACTACTTCTACTTCTACTTCTACGAAAAATTCCGGACACCCGTACAAACTTCGCCGCTGCAGCATGGAGGATACATGGTGGATATGTCTAAAAGTGCAGTGTTTACCTATCACGTTATGCATATAATATTATTGTATTTCTCGCGACCCCGTCGTCTATCACAACTCAAATTTAAAACGCATACTTCCACGACGATATTCACCTTATACAAGGAACAATATTTTTATATAATTTCTAGATAAGTTTTTTAAGTATATATAATATTATATTATATTATATACCATAATAAGATAGTTAAAATAATACGTGTACGTGTCTATGTCAATGTAGGCCTATAATACATTTGAACTATTATCTAAATGTATTATTATTAATTAATATTATAACATTAAATAATACCTACTTAGTGAGTAAGAAATATATACCTAGTCAATACATGTGAAATAATCAAGCACATACTGTAACGTGTGCACGATAATACTATTGGTAAGTACAATTTTTTTTTTTTATAAATCAGTAAAAATTTAACGATTTTATAAAACCATTGCAGACGTATTATAATATATTCATTCGATAAAACTGCGATTTCGGATTAAAATATCATAAAAAGAAATAGTATATGATATACATACTTAAATATATAAGTATATTTTTTAATTCTATTTTAATTTCATTTAAACATGCATTTCGAGACTATATTATATATATATTAATAATAGGGGTATACTATTATGCTATTGTCTATTGAGCTGTTGAAATATATCGATATTGATTCCATATCATCAACGTGGTATGTGTTATGCGATGAAATGACAACGCGTAGCTATAACTTGTATTTTATAGACCCTAGACGATATACAATATTGATACCTTTGATTAAGACAATAACGCGTTTTATTATTAAATAATAAATATAAATTGAAAATACTGTCGGGCATTGTACGTGTGTTATTCAGTGTTTACTGTGTACAGGGCGAGCAAAATGTAACCGCAAACGATCACTCGACACGCTACAAATAATACATTTAACTCCGAAGGCTGCAGTTTGTACGAGATTGTTATATTATATAATATATTATATTGTACGTGTTAATTAGGTACTTAAGAAAAATATAAACGATAAATATATTATTATGGTGAATAGTTATAGGATATTTTAATATTAAAAATTAAAATATACTTTTGAATCGATTTGTTTTTAATAACTATTAATGTTAACCCGTAACATAATATAAAGGCGTGTGATTTGTGTATGTGTTAATTAGTATAACAATAAGTTATGTACCTATATATATATATATATATTACTAAACTATTTTGAATTATCTTCTATTGTATTTTAGAATAATGATAATAATAACGACAACGATAGACCCATAATTCTGTGAAGTAAGAAAACCATAGGATTTATATAATAGTATACATAGTTTAGACTTCAGTAGACAGTATTGAAAACGAAATAGTTTCTATATATATATATTATACTAAAATGTCGTACGTGTATTGTTATTCGTAAATGTATACCTAATAGCTATAATCTATATAGATCTCGAGTTTCTACAATATTATAATCAATATCTGTTTTACCGTATTAATATGGAATATTCCGTGTTTGAACGTTATAAATGTTATAATACAATAACACTACGTTCTTTTACATTTCTTTGTTAAAACTAAGTACTCATAAAAATACAACGTTTATAAATGTATGAGAAATAGGTATATATATATATATATTCGTAAACTGTTTAACGTAATTAGTAAGTACTAACAAGGTGACACACACGTCGAAACAACCGGTACCTGCACTACGAACATATTATATTCCCGTACAGTGCTGTGTAATACAACAAGATATACCTACCTACCTACCTACGCTCATATTCCAAGAACAACGAAGTTCGATCAGATTTTACCTTAAAAACTGACAAAGGTTTTTACATCTCTTCAAATCTAGGGTTATACACTACATACATATTACGGGCGTTAGATTGGATTTAGAAAAGTTTATAGTTTTCCTTCCGTACATCCAACGTATTTGGACCTAGATCAACAGGTTTAGACCAAAATGGCATAGCTATACCTAATTAATACGACTCAGATTTTTTTTTCAGACGAACTATATTACGTCTGGACGTGTGTGGGACCAAATATGACTTTTAGTGTGTTATAATTTTCCGCCATATCATCGAATTTACATTTGTTTTTCCTTTTTTTTGATAATATCGTTTGTATCTCATTGTCACTAAAAATTGGACTTTAAAGGGTTTGTTTTTACCGCGTTTGATGGCTATATAATGGTGCCAGATTTGAAAAAAAAAATGATCAACATATAATATAAGCAAAAAAAAAAACATTGACGTCGTTGACTTTATAATTTTATTATAAATTCAATGTTCTTTTTTTATACGATTTAATTGTGTTCGAAGGGTGTTAACAATTGGTGTGATTATAAAACCACATTATATACGGTTATACGGTAGATGATACTCAATATTTACCCGTATGGCGGAAAATTACAAAAAAAAAAAAGATTTGTATTTATCTTTAATATTATGGATTTTTAACGTTTTGGAGGTTTATGAATATTGTGTAACTAAATACACAAGTATAATATTATGTATTTACCGACACGCATTATTAAAAAAAAAACCTCGTGTCATTATGATTATTGTGTGCTATATTATTACAATGTTAAAAATGTCAAAATTGTGTTTTTATTACTCCTTCTTATCTCTCAAGTACCCTATGTACTACAAATGATTGACGATGAGCTTGTACCGTATCGTTTCCCAAGCGTTATTAAAAACGTATTAAAAAACTTTTGCTGTTAAAAGGAAATTAAAAAAGTTCGATTTCGAACCGTTAGTGTTTTTGTAAATTCGATTGTATGGGTGTGGTAATAACTTAGTGTGCATTAATTAAACTTATATTCAATGATAATCAAAATCGAAAAAAGTATTTTCAGACAGAGTATATAAGTAGCACGGGAATACGAATTTCGATTTATTTCCCATAAAGTATTTACTACACATTACAACAATAGAGTTTTTTGTTTTAAGAAAAGTAAACTTAGTAATTATATCTATGAGTTTGTTGTTGGTACTGTTTATTTAAAAGAACAAAAACCGTAAACAATAATAAATTGCAGGTGAAACCAAGATATCGTAAATATTGTAACATCGATATACCCTTGATATTGCTGTTTTTATTATTATACAATTGTGTAATTTCATGAATAATGAATATAGTTTTATGGATACTCACGATGTTGTTTATTTTCCATTAATATTATCGTAAATATACTTTAACCACCATCGTAATAATTATTTGATTCAATTTTTAAGTAATATACTTAACCTTTGTAATTCTATACTATTGTATAATGTCTGAATTTTTAATAGCGCTAAGTAAACATTCGTAATTCTTATTTATTTCGGGCACGGCTCTAAAAATATAAACTACAGTAAATTGCTATTTATACCATGTTCAAACCATAGAATTTTGTAGAATTTTTCAAATCGAAAAATGAAGTCGCCTACACTACCGTACACGAACAACTATATGCATTTTCAATCCAACAATTATTTTTGGATAACCTCTCGACACTCGACGACAAATAACCAGTCGTCTACGAAAAGATGAACATTTTTTTTCCGTTTTTTCTTGTTTTTTTTTTTGGTTAAATTTATGGGTTTTTTACGATAACTCGGTCGGAATTGAACTATAATCTTTGAACTTGGTTTCATTAAAACAGGAAGATATTTTAGACGGGCAAGTCTATATTCTGTCTGTATTCGTTTTTTATTGCGGTTATAATGAGACCAATTTGAAATATGTTATTATTAGTTTATTAAATCCATTATTTAAAAACATAATATTATCGATGACTTTTTTTTTCTGATAGGTATACTACCACAAATCTGTTAGTCATTCAAAGCTACATCCTGGATGCTTTCAATGTGGGTTGTATGTTACCGATTTCTCAAAGTCGTTTGATAAGATTGACCACAAAATTCTTGTTATCAAACTATAAATTTAGGTTTTCGCAAACAGTTTTATTATTGTTTAGTTTAGTTTAGTCTCTTTACACAATACGTAAAAATAAAGAAGTCACAAATATTTTTTGTGAGCTCAAGGATTCCCCAGGGATCTCATTTAACTCCGCTTTTATTTAACATGGATATTTTTTACTTTTTGCTGATGATTCAAAAATATTTCGAATTGTAAATTCTCAATGTGATGCAGAACTTCTTAAAAATAATTTCGACATACCGTGCAATTGGAACCATGACATTTTATAAAAAGCAAATATCTTGTGGTATACAACGACACACATCGTGATCGCCGTTATTCTCTATAATAAATTTGAAAACTTTAGAAGTCAGAAGGCTTAGATCAGATCTTTGTTTTACTTTTAAATTACTGAATGGTATTGTTCATTGCTCAGAATTATTTGTTTAATTTAATTCATTAGCTCCAGGTTGTTGAACTAGGCAATCAAATACGTTTTATGTGCCGCTTCATCGTTCTAACTCTCAGATCAGATTAATGGGCTATTTGAATAAGCCTAATGTGGAATTATTTTGGAAGAATAAAATTACATACTTTAATATTTACCTAAATAATGTTATAAAAAGTCTATGCAATACCTACAAACTATTATAATTACTATTATTATTATATAATTGTTCTATGTTAATAGTTTGTACTTAGATGTCAAACATAGAACGACCATTGCAATTATATTTTTTTGGGGCATTGCCCGTTTAAATAAACAAAATAAAAATAAATAAATAAATGGGTTACTTTTTTTTTATTGAAATCCAATATTTAATTTGCAATTTACGATTTGTAATGTTTTTTATCAAAATTATCAATATTAATCCAACACTGATTAAATATAATATATATTATATTGAAATGTGGCCAAGTTATAGTCAAATATCTTTTATATGAAACCTATAAAAATATAAAATTCCCTTTAGATCGTTATTTATATAATCATCCGGATAAATAAGTACACAATCCCGTTCGTAATTCAATTACAGTTCAAATAAGCCCAAATTCAGCTCTCCAAGTGGAAATTCGGCAATCATGGGCAAAAAACAATTTTACGGAACCCAAAAGAATCAAAATTACCTTTAAATACTTTTTTATTGAACAATTCAGCAAAAAAAGTTAGGCTAGCTACCTTCGAAATTTTATTGTTGTTCTAATGAGACTTAATGGAGCTATGTAAGTTCAAATATTATGAAAATATGTTCAAAAAACGATGTGGTCAATGTTATTGTTGCCCGTGCAATCTGACGGTAAAACTGCAAACTCTTACTAGACTTATGCCGCAAGGTGTCGTTGCCAACACCAACGGAAAAACGAAAACATCGAATTTGCCGAAAATGGCTTTTCATAATACCCGACCGACACTTGTACCACAAGAACATAGAATATTATGACGATCTCATTCGTTTGCTTTACTAAAAAATCACTTGTTTGTAATAATATCAGAACAACTGGACTAAATTATTATTACTCCGCTAGGCTGAGTAACACTCGTCTTCGTTCCCCTAGTGGTTAGGTACGTTTTTTCCTTTCAAGTACCATTTCCGTAATATCACTGAATATGCTCATTATAATATTGAAGAGTTGGGTCATCGAGTGGTAACCGTTGTCGAATGACATTGGTTCTGGTGGCCGTGTCGATCGTAGCCCGTATGTCTGTTTTTCGTTTCAGCATAGGCCTCTGACGTACGAAAAACGATTCGTGGGAGCTAGTAAGTTAGGTTAGGTTTCACTTTTTAATCGCAAGAACTACCGATAAAATCGAAAAACGAGTTGTTCACGATCGCCGCACTCTCCCAGTTTTATGATTTTATAAAAAAACATATTCTGATAACAATATTAACCGAATGAATGGCTCATTTTGTTTTAGATAATAGATTTTAGTCTTTTAGCAAATCAGTTTCAAAATAACTGAACGATTTAAGTGCAAGTATAACTATACTATACCCCTCGCGGATAAAACACAAAGGATTCTCGATTATCGAATTACTTTTAGCAAGTACACCGGGCGCAAACAGCTTTTTCGACTACGCTATACGTGTTCAACTGCGTTTGGAATACGTTTATTTATATTTATTCGTTGAAAGTTTTTGTTTATTTAAAAAAAAAAAAAAACCACGTCACTGTTTGTATTTGATTTGGAATAAGCGTTGTCTTATATCGGAATAAAAAATAAAAATTACTTTCATTAATCAGAACAACTCATTGAAATATATACATCGTCGTCAACAGCACTCTCGTAAAAAATAATAAAAGTCATTTTGCCTAGAAGCGATTGTGTGCACTTAGGATTAACTTGGGATTCTTTTTATTTCTAAGGTCGAAGGATTTTTTTATTTTCCCCTAAGCGTGCTTAAAGTTCTTAACTCTACGTGACTTCCTGACGCATATTATTTTAATCATCCAGTGTATACTCTATGTATACTATTCCACCACAATACTATTACGTAAAGCGAGACCTCCGCATGTCGTAGCGGACATTCATAAAGGGATAGAAAATAAGTTCACTGTTGGAGAAAGCGTCGAAAAAATATTGAAAAAAATGGTAAAAAATAGAACTAAATAGAAAATAGTATTGTGACCGGGCCTATTGGCTGTTTTAGACGTTACAAAGTTTATTATTTATTATAAGGTGTCCGCAGTTTTATACCGACCAAATTAACGTATAAACAATTAGTTTTTATGATTTGTATTTTAATTTTTAAACAAAAAATACTTTTTCCCCTCGAAGTTGGATAAAAAGTTTCGTTAATTCGTAGTATATTTGTATTATTTAATTAAATTTTTTCACCTTAAAATATAAACACGTAAGCGATAATAATTATACCCATTCACACATTTTTTTTTTCTATACATTCGTGAAAATTGCATATATATATATATATATATATATATATAAATTGTATAGTTTGTAAACGGTAATCGAGAACTCTCGATATCTTTGCGTAGAGACCTGCTATTTGAATTCTGTTTTTTTTGGCAGTTGTTATGACATAAAAATACACATTTTTATGGTCTTTGAATTTTTTTTACTTAACTAGTCACGCGCATGCGCATGTCAACTTTTTTTTTTAAATAGCAACCCCCTGCTTTAACCACTAATTATTTTTTGCCTATTTTTTTAATGAATTTTGGTAGTTGAATCAACTTTCTAAGTCAAAAATTGACCAAGTTACAGCAATTCAAAAAAAAAAAAAATTAGAAAAAAAATGCACTCGATTTTCAGCTTTTTTATTGTAACTCTGAAAATAATTACTATAGGATTGTTAAAGATTGACATTTTTATAACTATTTATTACGGTGATATTCATACGTTATTTTAACTTCAATTACTGAATAAAATTTTTAGATTTTTATTAACTAAATAAATTGGTAACTTAAATAAAAATTGAATTTGTTATTAATTATTAATACGTTCTAATAGATCCATTAAATGTAAAGAAATAAACAACATACTAATTTACGTTTTTTCTGCTATAATAAGTTATGATTTATTACACAAATTAAAGAGAATAAATAATTGTTGTCATCTTTTCGCGTGTGAATTATATTTTCACTGTCCGTCGTGCGTTGAATCTCGGCGTGTGCTCATCGCCGTCCGTTCGACAACCAGTGTTTTTTATTATTATAATTATTATTTTTTTTTTTTTTGAGCGCTAATAGCCAAAGACTTTTTATATACAGCGTGCTAATCACCCATTTGATTGTGTTTTTCATTGTTATACGCGTTTACGTGAGCTAATCGCCGCCCGTCGTGAATTTTTATATCATATCGTATTTTTTGGTGTGCATTAATCGCTACGATTCTTAGCGTTATGTTATTTGTGAGAGTGTGATTTTTTTAGTTGTTCATATGGATTATAGATACAGGAGGTATCTGCAGCCGGCCAGTTTTGCGCTCCACAAATCGTGACTTCTTATTCAATTATCGGTATATGTTGCATTTGTATACGTGTGATTTATCAGAACGATTATTGATTTATTTATTTTTATTTTTGTGAAACACGGCTCTATAATAGCGACAGTGTGTTAGTGCGAGAGGCGGTACTGTAATTACCAAACGTTGTGTCACTACTAGCTTAAATTTACATATTTATTTGTTATAGTAGTTTAATCGTTCTTTTAATACAATAATTTTCCAGTACCTAGCTATTATTGAGCCAGAAGGGCCGATTATTTTTATTATACAGCATCATAGTTACTATTTTATTACCATTGTTCAATTATTTTAGTTCCTATTTTTTCCATGGTCTGAAGTACACATAAAACAAAAAAAGTATAAACATGTATACACATATTTGCGCACTCACTAACACCACGTAGCTCGTCAGATTTGCGCGGCGAATCCAGCCACTCTGAATTAGCTACAAATACATTTTTACATAGGCCGTTCACGGTGCGGCATAGCGTTATTAGGGTGTCCGGCGTGCGCGTGATGACATTTCATGCAACCGTCCCAAACAATAATTGAACGTAAAATATATGTATAGTAAATGAATGGCGTTTTCCAATTATATTTAATATATTATAAATAATTTTTATTTATATGACATGATCGAGGGCCCGGGAGGCGATTGCCCCTGCACACGAAATGAGTCACGTTCGCCATATTAGGTATAATTGGAACTGGTAGTTGAAACAGATGATTTAGATTTTGAACGAACCCCCATCGTACTGAACAAATTGTTAGAGCTATGAAAACGTCTATTATACAATATTATAGTAAAGACTAACGACAAACATTAAAAACTTTGAAATGTACATTTCATCACAATACACGTGAAATGAAAAATGTATACGAATAATTATTACATAAACCATGATAACAAAGGTTAGCATCGAAAATCGTTATTTTTCAAAATTAAAATTATTTTTAAGCCCTCCGTTGATTGGCAAAATATCGATTCAATTTAAAATCTTCTTTTATCCTATACGAAATATTTCGTGTTATGTAAATTATTTAATATGCTATACAAATAATTCGGTTAAAATATATAAGGGGTAAAAATGCAACATAATAATACCATAATAATTATAGTATCACACTATCGCATGACTTGATGATTAGGCATTATCCTAATCAAGTTTCCTTGTTTTTCTATCTTAACTACCCAAATGCTTATAAAACTGTTTTTTACCAAAATACCTATTTTTATAATAATGTTATACTATAAGACCTAATATAATCTTATGATTTTCACAACCATTAAAAGCACTGTTATAGTCTATAGTTAATAGTATTTAATTTCGCTTTTAACAAACAATAAAAAAAAAAAATGTATAAAAATGTAGGTGCCTCACAATGGAATAGATAATTTATAATATAATATGTTCCACATCGATTTTACATGGTACGTCACGTCATAAAAATACGCCATCGATCGCTATTCGTAGAACTTTCACGTTTTCATTTGGGATTTGATGATTTTGATTAAAAATTGTTTATACTGTTTACTTTTAATACAAGTTAAACAGTTATAATCTAAAAAAATATGTTTTCCTTGGTTTCAAGTATGGTTGATAAATTTAAACCAAGTTTTAATTAAAACTATATTGTTTCAATTGAACAAACATGCAATTTTATCAACCCAGGTTTCGGGAACTGAAATGTGTAGGTAGGAAATTGCTTAGAATACCGAAAAAGTATAGATTATTAATTAATCTCTATAATCATACGCGGGTCGAGTTTAGACAAATAATTTTAGTTAAATTATATTTAATTCATTATGCTCTCGAACGAAAAAATAATACCACTAGAAATTAATTACAATTGGTACGCAAAAACTAGACTTTCATCATAAATAGTTGTGGATCACTGTTGAATGTTTGAAAAATGAATGAATCGGTTACCATATATTTTGATAGCTATAAGCGATTGTGTTCCTCCTGATAGTACTGACTACTGACGTTCGTATGGTCAACAGACAGACAGATAGTATAACACTACGTAATAGGTTAAACAGCCAAACCTATCATATATGTTCGTTCTAATTTGACTTGATCAATGTTAAACCGTGAAAATAGAAACATAAATTTCGAAAATAAATTTGTTCTTACAATATGTTATAAACATTAAATTATCATGATTAATAAATCCTAATAGGGTCGTCATATTATAAACTACAACTCAATATTGAATTGTTATACGGCTACGAATTATTGTACAAACATTGTGTCGTAGCCAGAAGGGATTAAGGATGGGAGGTCAAAACTCCCTTACATTGTTTTATTATTTTTTTTTTTTATAAAAATCTTCATACAACTGAGATTGGTTGTCATTCTTGACTAGAATAGTCATTTTGTCGATCAATATTTCATTATTGCCTCAGTCGAAAATGAAAAATTTTGTTTACGCCACAGTTCTAAACAGCAGGGCCTATTGACAACTAGAAAATTTTATGGCGCCCCCCTTAGTTTTATATCATTTGTTGCATTCCTATAGATTTTAAATTTCCTATTCTACCAGCATCTTGTTGATATTCATCGGAGTTAATGCTTTTAAAATGTGCAAAATTCTGGTATTTTTAAACTTTTATGTCGAATGGTTTCGTCCGAAGATAATTTGTCTTCATTAATTTTTATGTGAAAACTTGGTTTATTTATTGGCTCTCTAGAACACATCAAATTTGCAACGAAACATGAGTATAAAATATAAATTTTAATTTTGTGATAAATAAACAATACTACATAAATAATAAAAGCCTACATTTGTTTATATACGACTCCGAAAATACGACCCAACACTGCTGAAAAAAAAGAAAATAACAAATTAAAAAATATGAGTGTACAATAAATAATATATAACGCATAGGAAAGATAATTTTAAGAAACTAAACACAAGATATACCTTATGTTTTGATCAAGTAGGAAAAAAATTAGATAAATGTTATACAAATACGTTTTATATTTATTTAAATATTTATGTAATTAAAAAGGATAACAATAATTACTCCGTATATATTATATACCCATTATGTTTGTAATAAAACACATAAACTATTCTTCAAATGTATCGCAAAAAGTTAAGCACATCGCCTATAGAATAATGAGTAAAAATGTAAACACTTGAATCATAAATTATTTGAACCCTCGTAATAAACAGAAATATTGTCGGCCATCATACATTCTTAATTATATAAATCAATTTTTAAATACTGTACACCAAGAAATTTATTTAATTTTGCAGAAAATATTATATTCCTAACTGCGTAGAACCTACAGAGACGCGAACCTTTAAAAATGACAGAATATTTTTTTTAAACCTGGGTTCAACCCAGCTGTCAACATTTAGAAACCAAAGATAATAAAAATTTGTTAAACATCATAAAAAAAACTAATTCACAAGAATCGTAAACAAAATAGAGTAAGTGTACTACAACAAATTATACACTCCAATAAACTTGTTAGAAGAATTCGATCATGAACAAGTTTCCCGTTGTATTGTTTCTACTTGAAATAATATAATAGCACCGCCGCTGAATGGTAATTCAGTGATAACCAAACTTTTAAGTGCCACATGGTATAAAATATTAATTATACTTCATAACAAGCCAAACATCTGAACAGATGAACCCATTCAACCGGACATGTGTTTTTATTCCATGTTCAATAATATTTTCGGCGAACATACGAAGATAAACCCTTTAATCGAAAAACATTATAAAATCATAACGAGAATCTAACCAAACTTTATAAATAATAAATTAATAACCATCGGGATTTGACCAGAGAGCCTATAATATATCTTTGCAGTTTGCATCGAGAACATTGAATAGTAATACAATATTAGTTCGTAAACCAAATACAAATCAATTTGCACACGAATAACTACAAGAAAGTGTTCAGTGATAATGCGAAATCGAGTTTTCCTTTTATGCCATAGTAGTAGAAAATACTTGTTCAAAATATAACAGTGATTATAATAATCGTATTTAATAATAATAATAATATTAAAAATATTATAATAATATGTTGAACTAAATACATACATCTTATACTGTACACGGTATCTGTGTATATTTATATATAACATATGGAGTTGATTAAACATAGTTGCATAAACACGCGAGAAGAGAAAAATTATCAAAACCATCAGTTTTAATCATTCTAATCATTCATTAGAAAACACGAAAAAAAATATCTGAGCTGCAGTTATTGCCAGTTGTCTGCTCCTTGATTTGTAATTCATAGTCACATATTGGTGGAGGGTCTGTGATGGTTTCCGAGTTAAAATACATCTTTCCAAAAACTCTTTAACATCTTATTTGGTTATACGATTGTTATTTCTTGTACACAAGATTTGTCGTTAGACCGCCTGTGGCCATAAAACATATTCAAGTAATCTCCTTAAATACTCGTAAAATTGTATATGAACATACGTCGGCTTACGCACTTGTATGGGGCCCTGTCCATTATTATGACAATTCAATCACGAACGATATTATATTTTCTTTTTGACGTTTCAAACGTCACGTTTAGGATATATTTTATTATTTTTTTTTTTTATTAAGGAATAAGGCTACGAATATTTGACCATTACAAGCCTGTGGTCACAATATTTACATTATTATTTTATATACAGTATTACATAAGGATTGATATTGGGACAGAGAAAAAGGTTTCGTAATGGCATAATTAGCTTAAGTTATTTAGATTGAAGTATTTTAATTTGATGTTAATTCCGATGGCTTTGAAAAATAAGTATATCCGATGAGTGTGTTCCTCCCCTAATGCTTTATTCATTGTGGTCGGATGATTGAGATCTTGACTGTGAGAATTTCGAGCAGTGCAATACGATGTGTTTAATTGTCAATAATTCGTCATCAATTATTAAATGTTCATTGCATTGGTCGCACATTAATATTTCTTCACGTTTAATTAAATGCACGTGGGTGAGCTTGGTGTTTTACTTACATAGTTTGTGGTTCCGTTAACAGTTATTAATACTGAAATCGAACGTGCTCGGGTCACATTATAGCAAACTACGTGAAAAAAAACATATATTAATCTATATATTCATTATTATCAGTGAATTATTTAGCAACGTTATAGTTTAATTTTATTCTTGTCCAAATAGTCATATGAATTCGATGATGAATTATAGTTTAATTATTAGGTATGTGTTATATCGTATAATTAGTAGGCATCATAAAAAAACACATTAGCCACCATCTAGAGGGTGATTATGATAATGTTTTTATTTTTATTTAACATGCCATGAAAAGCTACTATGTATTACCATTCATATTTCTGCTAATTCGCTGTTGAGCAGCTGTTTACGTAATTGGAAACTTTATTTAATAAAATAGATGTAATACATTTTATAGGAGATTCGATTAAGAAAAATAATGCTCATATGGTGGCCTGAGTCATCGGAATTCACTGATGACATTAAATCTTTTTTCCATAACTCGATTCACATGTCGATTCGTTGGAAACTAACTAACAAGATAATATTATTATCTGATTTTTTCTTTTCCTTGACTATTATCGTTTTTCCCCGTAACCCTTCATTTATCATTTAACAGTCCTTCAATAAATCTAACACCAGCATTTCATCTTCGCTCAGCCAGGGAGATGAGTAAATGAGTAAAACACATTAGCAACTGGTGAGTAATCATAAGGCGAGTAGGGAATTTTTAAGACATAACTAGCAAAACGCGAAAACTTATTCTGAACTCACTGAACTTACTTTATAGCTTTATGGGGATCCCATACGATACGATCATATTCCAGAATTGGACTTATAAGTGCAAAACACAATGCCCTGAGAGACATACTTAGATGAAGATCATTAGCCAACCTAACAACAAAGCCTTACGATTTAAACACCCTGCAGCATATATTCAATGTGTTGCTTAGGATCGAAGATAGAGCTTAACTTAAAACAAAGACCTTACACATAATCGGCTACACGCAGAATGTTTAAGGCATTAAAGGTGTAAGAAAAAAATCACTGGAGATTAGAATCTGGAGAATGTAAAAACCTTACATCGTGTATAAAGTGACAAGCCCGATGCACTAAACCAAGCCAAAAAGTCGACTCGAAGCAATCAGCAATCATTAGGATAGTGTACTCGTACTCGCATAAATAGTTTGATGTCATCAGAAAAACAGAGAATGCGAGAGTGGCGCAAAAGCGCAGAACTCGATGTACACTATTAATAAATAATGAAAACAGCAACGGAGACAAATGTCTCCCTTGTGGTGCCATAGAAAAAGCTAGTAATAGGTTTAACTTTAAATCATACAACAATCAACAAGTACCTGTCCTTAAGGTAAATTTAAACCACGACAGTCATGGTTCGTCAAATTCAGATTCCTTAATAACATAGATAAATATTTCGTGATTGACTGAACCAAACGTTTTTTTTTAAATCTGTGTGAATTATATTGACCTAAGAATGACACTGAAATTATCCAAAAACATAGTTGCAGAATAAGATACTACAAGTGGACGAAATCCGTGCTACTCATCCATAAGGGTATGATCAGTAGACGGTTAGATAGAATTCAAGACAAAAGATTCAAACATTTTAACAATATGAAATTGAATTGATTATAAATTGTTATCAACGATGCCTTTTGACAATCATATACTTGGATCATGGTAGCTGTTGATAGTCATGTCGTATATACCTACTTTTTTCCTTGGTCCGATTGGGCGCGTATTTAAATACACAAGTACAGTTTAAAACAACGTATTTAATGCCTGTTTTACCTGTTATA
Source organism: Periphyllus acericola (assembly GCA_949715065.1). Taxonomy (NCBI): domain Eukaryota; kingdom Metazoa; phylum Arthropoda; class Insecta; order Hemiptera; family Aphididae; genus Periphyllus; species Periphyllus acericola. Next base: position 6,862,016 of record OX454268.1, read on the forward strand.
CCTCTATCCAAAATTGAGTATCGAAATAATATGAATTAACTGGTTACGGTTTGATATCAAGAGCAGATAGGACTGTTTTACTTATTTAAACTTTTTCCTCAAACACCATGAACTAATCGGTTACAGATTGTATAAGTTTAAACACTAAGGTAGATTTTGTAACATTTGTCAGTACTCAAGTAAAACAAACAATTTACATGAAAAAAAAACGTTAGTGAGTAACTCGAGTCTCCATACGCACCCGTACGTCGACCGAAACATTAACACTCCCCTGGTCGCGTCGGTCCGGCTTAAATAACAATTTATAATGTACTTCCTCGGTTCAATTGCTGCATTGGCCATTTCTACCTATTCTACATTCAAATATTATCTAGTTGACAATATTTTAGAAAATCTAACGTTTTATGTTGGTGGCACGTACTACATTGCCAACACGGAATGTCTATTTTTTGGCTTAAAATGATACTTTAACATTACGTAATAAGCTCACCAAGCTTCACATCCGTACGCAAATGTAATACTATATACACTATAGTACTATACATATACACTTTACTGTATATAAATAAATTCTATAACTTAACTTTATTACGTTACGCTAAATGGTTTATCTTAAGAAACCGGTTTTATACGAGTGCGTATCAATCCGTTTAAGAGTTTTGTACATAATTCTGTGGTCTAAACATTTTTATTTCGAATCTTTGTTTAGGACCACGAGAAATGCCGATCAATCGAAAAACACTCGTCGTCGTGTAGAGTACGAACTATTGTAATCACGCATTATAACGTTTCAATACTGAACGGCCGTGATCGATTATTGCGGTCCTCTAGCGGCTTATGAAACCGTATTGAATAATTTTCGCGTCAAAACGGCGAGTGTTTCCGCAATCCGAGTTTAAACGGGGAAAAATGAGGTCGACACGTCTACTTTTTTCTTCTCCAAATCACTTCGATGCGTCTCCTTTAAGCGGTCCTCGGTGGAGCTTTGAAATCCGAAACGAGGGCTGTATATCGTTCGATGATAAAACGTTGTTCGATCGGTTTCCGTGGTCTAATCGAGTCGCGCGTCCTTTGCGCGCGCACGGGACTTTTACCGGTTGAAACGTTTATCTCGTTTATCTCACTCTCGGGAAGTTACAGGACGTGCAATCATTTCTCCTTACACACTCGCCCCGCGGATCTCCCGAGCTTCGTCTCGGCGGCGGCGCTCGTATTCGTCTCGTTGCCGTTGTTTCCTCCGCCACGGCGACGATTCAAACTTTTGGCGTTACACCGCCGCGGCCGCACGCCGTTCACGCCACCGCGCAGGGCACGCGCTCCGGAAGAACGCGCTCCGGTCACGCCGCAACGGTCGCCGCCGCAGTAGTCGTTCGCGTACCCTCCGGCATACACGTGGCACGGCCGCCGATCCGACGACATGCTACCCACGTGCCTCGTATCGCATATTAACCCACGGCGCCCCGCGGTGAGTATAATACAATGTATATAAAATATATTATACATAAATGTAGGTATAAGCCCGACTTACCACTGTTACCCATTTCCCCGTCGTAAGTAGACAGTGCCCCGCACAGTGTTAGATAAATGCCACGTGCGCACGCTGTATACTCGTACGGCTATATATCTCGGAACACACACACGCGCCGCGCGTAGCCCACCCGTGAAGTGCACTTCGCGTGCCCGCGGATATAGGTAACGATATACTCGTTCGCTGAAATTTCACGACCGAGCCACACAGCCTCCCTCCCGTTGTCAATAATCATTATGCTTAGCACTCGACAAATTAGTATTTTTTCCCCCGTTACTATTATCGTTTACGTACAACGTCTCGTCGCACACCGCACAATCAATGTTTTACGAAAATAGCAGTCTTGTACAATACTTTTTAGTCTTTAAAAATAAATACATATACTGAACAGGACCCTAGATGTCGAAAACCAAAGAGGTTCGTCTAAAATATACGTACACGAATCGAATATCATACGACGTACGCTGCAACAATAACGGGGAAAATGTTGATCACTAAAGTTCCACGGTCGAGTAAGATATTTAAAAAATTCACTAATTTTCGTATTGAGGAGCTTCATATTTAAACTATAAAGTTGTTTGAAGACTTGAGTGATACATTTGGTTTTTATGGAATGTTATAACTTTATTTCACAGTTAAAATATTGTTAAATTGGTGGTTTAATTAAATAAATAATACGAGGAAAAACGTATTGGATTGCACAACAAGCCGCGGCGACGTAAAATAATAAATATTGTTGTGATGGGAAATAATTGTGGCCAATGCAATTTACGACTTAATTGTCTTAATAAATTCCAACATAAAGAAAAGATCTATTTTATGTTTTGTCATCGTCATTGCATCGAATGTAAAAATGTGTTTCAGCCAGTAAGCGATCGTTACGACCTCCAAACTCCTCATCACTTTATCCTTGGGTAACTATTACAAATTGTCGTAAAAGACACCGAAACGTGGCTAGCGCACCTTTTGGTTTCAGCATTTGATTTTGCAGAAAAAGATATTTCGTTGAAATACGTATTTACGTACTGGGTTTTTAAAACTATACAGGGCAATTCTTCAAAAAAATTAATCCACACATTTAGCTTATGAACTTTAATGGAAAGGACAATTTTGAAAAATTTGAGAGCAATAAAAAACCATATTATCGATTGAGGGTATAGGTACTATTATATACGGAGGTCTTCTATCTAACGATTTTTTTGTAAAAATATAGTACATTGTACTATCGTAGGTATAAATATGTTTGTATTATGCCACACTAGCGTTTGAAAGAGGCACATAGTTTTTCAGTGAAATAAATTATGGGGATTTGAAACAGTAAATTTATATAGTTTATATTTTTACGTGTTATCCTGTGTATACGATTAATTATTATAATATATCTCGGCAGTGTTCAAAAATATTTGATCATCGTTATACTCGTAATATTAAGTCTATTTTTCACAAAAATGTATTCAGTTTAGTGAAAAATAAAGTTTCGAAGGTGCAACGATGACTCTGCCAGTAAGTGTCGCAAACAGTTTTTTTTAATATAAAACTCCATAGGGTCCTTAAAAATTTTCAAACTATCGAGGATTCACGAAAATATGTTTTCTTCGGGATCACCTACCTCATTACATCGAGTATTTTTTTAATAGGCGTTCAGCGCTGATATGACATGATGGTATAATAAATTTGTGTCCGAGGAAAAAAAACATGTCGAAATTCATTTGTTCGTATACCACACCTACCTTTCTTTCGTAACGTCCCTTTCCGTCCGGATACAAACCTGCACTCGCGTCTTTATAATATAACGACGACGTTTACATCTCATTTCTTTTTTCGTGGTCGATATATACATTATATATATTATGTATATCATACATCAACAGAGGTGCGCGCGACGTCACCGTATAATAGTGTTGCAGGTATGATGTGATTTCAATTTTCGGAGAATCTTCGAGTCATGTGCAGTTCGCAAAAATAACTGGAAATGACGGTCGGGAATTTTCGGAGTGACAAAAAATATGCCATTTTCTTTTCGCAATAGAAACGCACAAGTGAATTAAAAATTTGTTTCACGATAGAACGTCGTTATAAACGCGATTCCGAAACAAATTAACGTTTATAATTCGGTTGTTTAGATATACGTGTGACGCAAATATATAAACTTCAAAAGACCGTTTTATAAAATACTCCTACACGCCGAATGTAACCATAGTTGGTATATACGTATTAAATTACACTTATAAGGGGCAACGCGTATTTATCGTTATTTAGCGCAACTGCGAATTCATTGAAAAACGACAGTTAATCATATCCATCTACAATGTGTATATTTTATCGTAACAGATCCCCATTCAAATGTATTATATTATCATTTTAAATGAATAGAAATTAAACAATATAAAATTATAAATCCAACATACTATAGAAACTAGTTGTTATGCACAACACTTTAAATACTCTCGGAATTATATTTTTCAATGTATAGGTACAATTAATTTTTCTTATTCTATTATTTTTCCATACACTTATACGGTATAAGACGTAGAGAAAAACGTTTATAAATACCCGTACACCATTATGGTATAAACAATATTTAAATAATATATGGTGTTTTACCATAATTGTTTTGAAAATAACGTATATTATATTATGCTACTTACGTTTCTGAAATCTGATTTTATTACCTATATACTTTTTTTTTTATTTTATTCAGAAGTATTAATTTACAACTATACAAAATCATGCATAACAAGTCATAATAATATTAAGATGAAACAATAAAATGAAAATAACACGATGTAGGGGCTCATAGGAATGGAGCAACCTACTTTAGTATAAATTTGTTGTATCAAAGGAAACATATTTAAATTTGGTTTTTATATTGTCATGCTTTTTAATAAATAACAATAATTCTCATTTTAATCAATGTGAAAATTGGCATCTTTTAAATTTGTAGATCAGATTTATCTGTCCAAGTATTTATACTTTATGGTTACATTCATTTTTTGCTGAATTTTTATCTACGAATACAATTTTAAATTGTTGAAAAAATCACAACTTTACTAAAAATTAAATATTACCTTGCCTATCGATTCTCATAGCACTAACGTTGTACCTAATACAACGTTGAAAGAAACAAAACACGTTGATGACCAACCGTTTGCTGGTCCCACATTCTATACTTACAAGTTGTATATCAAAATGCATACATAATTTTTCCTAATGTTTTCAGGAAAATGGAAGACAAAAGTTTCTTACCTCATGTATTCGTAAAATATTATCATTTTATTTTTTTTATTCTATGTTAAAGTATGTCGAAAATGTAATATAAAGAATGTGATAATTCAGTACAGCGATAAATAAAATACATTTTTAAAATGGATTCAGATAAATCAATCGGGAAACAAGTTATTGTCAGGAACAAATACGGTAAAACATGTTGTCATCGTGCGAGGACTGAAAAGAATCCGATCGAACGGTTCACTGCAGTCGTGTCGCCGGTTCCTACTGTTCGTTTGTTTAATGTAGGACTTTTACAAGTGACAATTATATGATGTGAAATGCTACTACCCGTGATTAGAATTGTTGCGCTTCCGGGGGCGCGTGGTGCACGATTATTCGCCGGTAAACCGTCGTCTTAAGTCCGTGTTTGTACAACGTCACGAGCGCGTGTTGTTCGAACTTTTGAAGTCTGCCACCAAGTTAAGGAGTACCCGCCGACGTACCGTGTACGCGTGTAACGATTAATAAACGCGTGCGCGCGTATCGAACGGAATGGCGGCTAAACGCGATGACTGGGTGCAGCGCGCTCGTGTCTGAGTCCAAGTGCAGTGTGTATATAAATACCGCGTATATGTATTTTGAATAATTTCCATTAATCATTTTCGGAGGACGGCGAGCGAACGTTTCGCGGGAAGTTACGAAAACGACGATAACTTAAATATTGTGTTGCAGTTTTTAATGTAAAACGCGATACGAATCGGATTTTAGCAAAAAAAAAAAAAAAATAACGAAAATAATTCACTATCTTCTCTTTGCATTTTCACGTAGAGGCGATACGTATAAGTTTCGTCGGATAGAATAATTCATGTACGGGAACACTAGTCGGCTGCATTCATTTCAATATTATTTTTTTATTATTTTTATTAGCTTTTAGTCGGTGACAGATCGACAGTAATATTATCGTTATAAGTAGTACAAAGTTATGACACAATTGCAATATTTACACCGCACGAAAAATGTATTTATTTAAAATTTAAATACGAAATACCATTTAAAAGTGTCCAATAGTTTAAAATTGATTAATTTCATATCGATAAAAACAGAATTTATAAAGGTAAAATCTGCAAATTTCGAAAAACTGACCCATTCAAAAGTTTTATATAATATAACCAGTTTTTATTTATACGTCAATCGTCATGGAAATACGTTAAAAGGTAACAGCATATCGATTCTTCGGTTCTTCCTAAATTCGGTAAATTCTCGGACCGATTTCGTTTAGGTGGGAGTAGGACAATTTCAAGTTATATGTGAGAAGACATATTTTTTATAAGTGGATTTATCTGTGACGCTTACCTGTGTGAAATATTTTGTAGACTTTTCACAAATTCGTTTACTGTTGATAATGTGTGTCGTGTATTTTAAGAAATGATTCGTTACATATCACATTATACTTTTAATAAGGCTCAATGCGATAGTATAATAAGCTTACATGTAATGCGTTCGAGTTTTGTTTGAAAAGTTTGCCAAGACCCTGTTATTCAGACGTTCGGTGATTTGTTAATTTTAAAATAGCATCTTTATCGATTTTTTCCTAATTAACCTATGTATTTTTGTCGCTGTACATATGCACTACAAATAAATTGTAAATATTATTTTTTAACCATTAGGACTCCATTTACACGCGGGATGGATTATTTCTACATAAATATTAAATAATGTATAACTTCCGACTTGTGAAAAAAACAATACTGAAAGCCGTGTATATATGTACAATGTACATCCACCCGTTGTTTACGACTGTATATACCATATGTGTTCTTCACACGGTATGCTGTATTAAAAACGTAAGATTTTGATTTAATTTAACATTTTTTTACTTGCATTTTTAAGATTATACCACGATTCACGGAAAGTTTAATACGTTTATAATATTGTTTATGAGCTACAAAGTAATTTGAAAGATTTATGACGCTTTGTAGCGTTTTTTTATTCTTATGCAAAAATATTATATTTATATTAACCAAATAAATTAAGAATTTGGCGTATAAACATTAACACTGAAAAATTAATATTAAAAAGTTTTTTTTTGTTTGTTTTAAATGGTTAAAAAGGAAGACATTATTTTCGGAAGCATACAATTTATCATTTTAAAAGTACTATTTAAATGAGATATAAAACACCCTTCTCTGTATCATATTCAAAAAACTAATTGCGGAGTACAAAAAAAGTTTAACTCTAAAAGTTTTACCGTACAAATGTAGAACTAAGTGAATAAAATTGATCTAATTTAGGAAAACTTTCATTTTTTTTCTGCTCAATTACGTACAATTATTCTCGTCTATTATTTACTGAGAAAATATATACTTACTTGTTTTAATCTCACAAAATTGTAATGGTTGTACATATGTATATATTATATTACATATATAATATGTCCTATAATTTATTTCGTGTAAATTAACAAGTTAAACATATTTAGAAACTTCCATATAACGAAGTCGAAAAAGCAACTGGAAAAATTCGGAATATTATAGAGGAATTTGTTAAATATAATCACACATTTTTTTCAATTTTTTTTATTATTCTTTTATTTGATTATTTGCATACACATGTGTATGTATACAATATGTAGTTATTTATCGAGTGTATTTATTAAGTAAACAAAAAAAAGAACTTCAAATATCATATTAGAATGTATTTTTAATCTCATAATTTGAAAGAAATAGTGAGTTAGTTTGCTTATCATTTTTCTAAATGTACTTTTTCCATAAAAAGTTTCCGTATCATTAAGTTTGCTGAGGAGAGAAGATGTTTGCACTTGCTTAGTTATGTTTTCACGATTTTTCAAAATGGTTGAAAATATTTTATTAGTTATTTTTAGCAAAATTCTGTTAAACTACTAAGAAAATAAAAAAGTTTAACCTTTTATCTAAAGCGGATCTATTTTTGTCTTTAAAGGCTACCGTAAAAAAAAAATATAAATTTGAATTAAGATTTAATGAACTGCACATTATAACAATTTTTTAATCGAAATAACAGGTGTGATATAGTTACATTTTTACATACTAGCTCACAAAATATTAAAACATATTATTGGATAACGAAGAAAAACCATAAAAATGATAAACGACTAAAATCTACAAGAGTTGGTTTATTAATGTTTCAAAAAATATTTGTGGACAAGTGCAGTATCACTATATCAAGTCTTGATCAATATTTTATACTTATTTATTACACTCACGCTGTTTTTGACTTTTTTATACGGCGAGTAAATAATGACAATGAAACTAACAAACGTTTACCATTTACTACCTTGCACATTGTTTCGTAAGTATCTATATGGATATGTTTCACTTTTTGTACATCGAGCCAATAGGTAGTTTCAATCAGGAACGCGTTTAAATGTGCGTGCATACTTTTAGATTCTGAGAGAAACGAGGAATGTGACGGTTTTATCATGATGTGTCTGGGTTTTTTTGGTATTTATAGTCATTTTAAATTTGAGAGTTTTCTCTGTTTTTTTTTTGTGTTGTCAATAAAAAATATTTCGGTTGATTTTTAGATTTTGAAATGTTAACACAATGTTCCTCGTACATTGTTATTACTCGTGTAAAAAATCTCAAAAATCTGTGGTCACAATTTTTATTGATATTCGTTTGAATTTAAGATTTAGAAAAAAATTAATACAAATCATGAAATCTGCGTAGTTTTTCGTAGTTATTGTTAATACAAATTTTAATATCAATTTACTAAAGACTTGAAAATCAAGTATAATATTCAATAGAAGTTGCTTTTTCCTACGAACCAAAAGAAGATTTATCGAAGAAGCGTATACAATTTTATAATCGTTAGAAAATGATATTCTGATGACATCTGGTATTTCCACGATATCGATAAAGCGGTGTAAGTTATTTCATTGTAACTTAATTATGAAAATCGGAGGGATTTAAAATTTTTACAAAACATTTGTATAAACATAGTGTAGATATAGTGTACATTTCAAAAGATTTCAAAATTTTTTATGATTTTTACAGATATTTGAAATTTAGACAAAATGACAATCGAGAAAACATATTTTTATTGGGGTTTCTGTTTAAAAAGTTATCTTTTTGCTTTTGTATAAATACAAAGTTTGTGAACGGATCCTCTCGACCTATTGCATACAGAATCGTGTTTTCGAAAGCAATGGTACATCAGTTTCAAATTTAAAAGACCAATACAGTTATATAATTAACCCATCCCACTCACTCACCCTACCATCCAGTCTTACTCGAACTAGGAATCTACCCTCTTTTACTTTGATTATATATATAAATTCCCCTGGTCCATCACACATTTTTTAATAAATAAAATAAAAATTCCAAATAATAATAAATGCATATTATTTTATTTTTTTTTGGCCGATTAATAATAACACAAAGGAATTTTAGTATGAAAAAAAATAATAATCCAATGGGGCGAATTATAAAAGATTTCAATGCTATTGGTTTAATTGCATTTATGTAAAATAGATTTACATTATATTTATTTATTAAGAATAAGAATTATTAAAAAATATAAAACAATACAATTCAGAGCTTGACTACCCAAATATAGCAAATTTGTAATGCTTTGATTGGTCGTAAGATTTTAATCGTGTAGTTTTGATGTTTCACCGAGCTATAACTTTGTGATCAACGAGTAAGTATCCTGTGAGACAGTGGTTCTCAACCTTTTTCTTGTCGTGGACCACCTAGATGGCTTTAAGTAGGACCACGGACCACTTTGGGTTTTGGTTCAAAAAATAAAAAAGTTATGATTTTTTTTTTTAGTTTTGCCTACAGATCAGTGTATTAAATGTAATAAAAATTTAAAAGCATACATAAATATAAATAAAATATAACAATACTGGTGTATCGATTAAAGAAAATGTTTACATAAATTGCACTATTATTTGTATTGTACAAATGTAGTAAATTCGTTTGCTTAGAATTCATTTTAAAACAAAAATACTAGTAATTCTGTTTTATAAATCTACAGTGAAAATAAACTAAAACAACGCACGCAACGTCGCAGTCACAATTAAAAATCGGTATTGTTATTTTGTAATTCGTATTAGTAGTTTGTAATCAATGATGTCAGAATCTGATTGCTGCGATAGTAGGATGTGTAATTTAATAGATACTTATACTGATAAATATTTCCAAGTGTGAAATCTGATTACAATGTACAACGTTTAACTTAAACGTTTAAAAACTACACTGGAAATATAATTGTTTCCAATATGACACGGACCAGTTCCCTTTTTATCACGGACCGGTGGTTGAGAACTGCTGCTGTAAGACATACGATTATTTTATGATATTATTGAAAATAGTTAATACGGTAATTTCAGAAATAAAACACAAATTCCGACTGACCCGATTACACGAATCATTGAAAAACCAATAACATATTACTGTGTAATTTGAAATGTAAAGAATCTAGATTGATTTATTATTTATAATATCGAAAAGTAGAGCAAACCAATTATTCTACAATATATTTTGTGCACGAATACACCCAGAATATATAGAGCATTACGTCTGTTAACCTAGTTGGAAATATTTAACACTAACTACGTTTTTATAAATAGATAATCAAATGTAGGTTCAAGCCGATTTTTAAAGTACAATAATTTCATATGTTGAGAGGCGAAGTAACGATGAAAAAACTAAACATATGTACTCATGTAGCTATTCTTTTATGAGATGCATTTGCTTCTCTGAAATGTGACGGCTGCGTTATGGAGAAATATCACAAAATAGAATATTTTAAGTGGCACGTGCCGTTTGTTTGTCTGAAAACATTTGCGATCTGATTTTCGTTGCAACCTTTGAGTGGTGTCCCGTTAAAATGGCGGGGTATTGTTCGCTAATGAAACAACTCAACAAGTTTTGTGAAATGTTTTGTCTTACCGTTTCCTATATTTGCCTCACCATTTTATGCAACACAATAACTTAGAATCGGAAATGGCCGATCACTAAATGAGCTCCATTAGTATTTTCATTTGTGGACCGTACACTTAGTCTTGACTAACATACGTACATACACGTGGATGATAATCAAAGCTCAGTGTAAGATGTCTGGCAAGTAACTGTATATGTGTATTGTGTATTCAACATAAGGGCCATTTCAATTAATACATAATATATCTATTTATTGAATGTATTCACTGCAAAGTGCTCACGATTAGTTTGATACATTTATGTTTTACACCTATTTTTGCAATATTTGATACTATAGCGTTTTTGACTTATGGATTACGTATAAAATTGTTTAATATGCAATAATACATCGATATTTTTGTAGGTATTGGACGTGTTAATTTTTTTGCTAACGTTGTTATTTTTTAAACATAATATTAAATGTCAGTGATATATCATTTTATAAAATATGTTATATAATACTATTTATAAAGAGTGTATTAAAATATTAATTTCCTTTGAAATTATGTTGGTCCTTAATGTAAATATATATAGGGGAAAATAAAAAAAACTGCATTGTAATTTTCTCATATTTTACGAAGAATTGAATACCAACACTATTCGTGTCAAATCATCAGAATGTTAACCGCATGTTGCATTAATATTCATTTATATATTCATCCACATATTAATTATTGTTTTTGATAAAATATGTTTAGTTGTCAAAACAACTTATTACAAACTATTCTTGCAGAATTTTAGATTATTCAATAATTGAATATAATTATTATCCACTGGAAATAGTAATGTAGTTTTCCTTATATTCGTTATGAGTTATTTTACCGGACGAATAGTTCGTCTTAATTACTTTATACAGTTTGTAGGACAAATTTGAAGTTTTTGAAATGCGATACTACCACAAAATGTTTATGGTTCCGTGAACTGTAAGAGTAATAAACATAAAGATGAACACAAGAAAAATTAGGGCAAATAGGTAGGACTGGAAAATAATTAAAAACAGAAGAGATGATTACTATATGAGTATTATTGGAGCTAATGTAAAGGTTACAGGTATAGAAGAGGCAGTCCGATATTGAAGTATAGACCAAAAAGCTTAAAAGGTAGGGTAAGGAAAATGTGTTTGGGACTAAAGGAAGTGAAAGAGAGGAATAGATAATATTTTAGCAAATTATTCGGAAAATTGACAGTCAGAAGAAGAGGAGAGACATTTTTATATTTATATGTATAATATCGTGTTGTCCGTAAGTTATTTTGGAAGATAAATTAAATATAAAATTGTCTTTGATTTTACCTTCACGTGCATAAATGCATTGTGCGTAATGTTATTCTTTTAAAACTTCGACCAGTTTATACGTCCAATGTCGATGGTTAGGTTATATAATAAATAAATGTAATATTGTTGTACACGTCTGGCAAGTAAAATTATTATTCTCTTATAAGAGTGAAATATTTATTTTTGAATTAACACTTCTAACGTGTAACATGTGTTTATGTTCTTAAGATGATGCCAGTCTTAACGACCCTTATGGTTCAGTAAACTAACAGATCTAGTCACCTAGAATATTCTACGTGTACAAATTTATGCATGCTAAACATATTAAATAGTTGTCATTTATAGTTACATTTCGATTAAACTTTATTTATTTTCAAATAATGTTTATTTGCATCTAAATCAATAATTCATACTTCTAAGTTTACTACACATATAGTTCCAAGTAAGTTTGGAGCAATCAAATTACTTACATTTAAAATCTTCTTTTTAGCAGCTAAGCACATATTGTTTATGACTCATACTATTTACTCGACATAGTCAATACTTAATTGATATATAATAAATTATGTATTTCAGTATTACATGAAACTATTGTTTATAAGCTCTCCGGAACAATGAAATGTATGCTAATACGATAGTATGTTAAGTGTTTACTATTTAGGATATTGCATGTATGAATATATTTATAAATGTATAGCTAATAAATAATACATAGGTAAACTATCGCAGTATTTATAGTATAGTTATGGGTATTTATTCTATAGTCAATAAATATTAGATTAATACTAATAAATTAACAATGATTTATAATTTTACATTTGATTTTACATGAACACCATATTAAAAAGATAGTTAAATTTTTCTTAAAATTAACATGGCTCTAATTTGTATCCTGAATCAGGATATTGAGAGTAATTAATATTTAAAAAATGTATGTATTATAAATACATAACAGACCAATGATGGTCAAGTGCAATTTGAAAATTTGTAGGTTATGTAGTATATAAATGCAGTGCTTTAGTTACATTATCACCGAGTGGAAACATGTTTATAAAACATTGTTCAAAACAGAACATCTCAAATATCTGTTTGAATAGCTCTTTATTATCGTGAACAAACGTTTTTAATACTTAACTAGCTTCTTTGATATTCGCTTCGGGTAAGATCTACTTTTGGGTGAGATTCACTGCGGATGGAATCAAACTTTATATTTTATTATACAACATGATTTAATAATCATACTCAAAACAAACATTTTTATGTAGAACATATTGATTGATAAGATATAAATTATTATATTGTACATATTAAATATACCTCATGATATTAGATTGAATCTATTTTTAAATTAAATTAAATTAAACATAAGTGAATTATAGGTACTTGAAAAAATGTAAACTTTACTTCTCGTCATTTAGTAACTATAATTTTTGTGTTTAAGATTATAAAATAAAAATAAAATAAAATAATTATTTATTGCTTTTATGTATCGGTAAAAATCAATTTAAATGCTTTCAATATGAACTCTTAGAGCTTTTTGTTTTGTTTTTAACGTTGTTTAAAGTTTGACAGAAAAATAACAAATGTAAATTTTCTTAAAAACTCTCAAGTGAATGTTATATTACAATTTACTATAATTTTTATGTCTATATATATTAAAAAAATAAGTATCATTTTTTATCCATAAGCTATACGGTCTATCCATTATTACATTTTTGAATAAAATAAATACAAGGAATGCTTTTGATAGAGAATTTTAAATATTTTACCTCGACTCGGAAATAAATCGATTAAAAATAACGAATTTGTGTTCTATGCTATTAGTGTGCAATTTATATTTTATCATAGAATTTATTGAATTACATTAAATACATATTGTATTTGCATACTTACAGTTTATTCACATTTGTTCATTATAACATTATTGCCAATATTCTTCAAAATTGGATGACAATACGTTTCTCTTTTCAAGTTGTTTGTTTCTTTTCTCGAGCACTGACCTACTCAATGCGTCGTCCATTGTGAGTTTCGTCCGTAGATGTAATAATGTAATCTTAAAGAAATATACTCAAAATATACATTATATAATAATATTATGTAGTATATATATTATATATATAGGTATGTTGTATGTTGTATATGAAGGTATTATTTTTTTTTTTAGTGTAACTTTCAAATTGCGTGTAGTGGTATACTCGTATGCAATGAAATGGATCCGCACTTATGAGGTAATAAATTCAGTTTGCTCATTTTCAGTTTGTATAAGAAAACGAGAAAGTGTGTATAAAAGGGTTATCCATCAAGAAAATGCCACCGGGGAGGAGGCAGCTATTTCCGCCGCCACGTCGATGAGAAAAGCAGAACGGCCGCGGCGGGGATCTTTTGTTTTTTCTCCATACCCGGACAACCACTTTGACCTGAATACACATGTATACACACACCCACTCACCCAACCACACACACACACACACACACACACACACACACACACACACACACACACACACACACACACACACACACACACACACACACACACACACACACACACACACACACGCACGCACGCACGCACACACACACACACACACACATAAACACATGCATACACGGCTCTTACCTCCCCGGAAAAGTGATAATATAACACCAACGCGCCCGGGCCTTGTCCATTGCGAGAGAAAAACGATATCCGGAACGTGTTTTTGCTTTATTTCCTTATTTCCCTTCCCTCTAATATAGGATGACCAGACGTCCCGTTTAAAACGGGATTGTCCCGTTTTTGGTCATCATGTCCCGTTGTCCCGACAAATTTCGAACGGGACGCTTTTTATCCCGTTTTTAGAAGATGGTCCTGTTTTAATCCCGTTATTTCAATATTATTATATTATGTTTGTGAAAAAAAATATCGATGTATGAAACAATTAATATAAAACAGTTTTACTCGTATATATATGTTTAAAATTAGAAACCAAATTTATAAATAACAGACACTATGTTCTCTACAGTTGTGTGCATATGTGTTATTAATGTATATGGAAGAATTTTTCTTTGGGGGGGGGGGGTAGACGTTTCAGATGTCCCGTTTTTTTATTTTCTTAATAGGGTCACCCTACTCTAATACCCCACCAATTACATACATTATATTATATTATTACGCGTAAGACGTATTTATTTTACGATAATATTATCGCAACAAAAACAGCTACGTGTAAAAAAACGGCTAAGTGAATAACACGTACCCACCTCGTAAGTGTTCAGCACCGTAAAGTATTGATATCATTTGTGTTGCTGAGTAAAATGTTCGATTAACTTGTCAATTTTACGGGATAACAATAATAGCACAACAATAAGTAAACTCAACTGTAAATGTGTAAGGATCTACAATGTCTTACAATGAAGGTTTTTTTTTAAAATGTTTTTCTTTTTGTCGAATTTAATTGAACTTGATATAATGTAATACATTTTTTACGAATGTTGGACGCAATACAATGATTCTCAACAGAGCACTGCGCCGTATAGACGGTAATAACAATTAATATAAATATTACAAATAATGCAAAATTAGCGAAACAGCGATAAATTGTCAAGAAACGAAGATACTTGAGTACCACGGTGTAGTGCATAACAGACGGTACATTGTCCGACAATCCAGCCTAACCTAACCTAACCTAACCTAACCAAAAGGTACCCGGACCCGGCCGTCGAACCCCCCTTCTTATGCATCGAGGAACCTTACTGAGTATAAACAACGTTGAGCAGGGTACGCCGCCACCGTGCAGCTTGCATTTGATGGAAACGGACCAAATATTTTTGTAAGAATTCCGAACATTTTGCTCCATAACATCCTTTCCGTCGACTTACGTCGAATCGGTAAAACGTGGTTCTCAGCGATATTTATAACGTTTTGACAGCAACTAGAGGTCAACTGATTCACTAGATATTACACGGGTTCGTGCGGAAACGTTGTCGTTCGAGGTAATATGCATACTGTCATGCTGTGCTTTTTGTTTTTTTTTT
Organism: Periphyllus acericola; assembly: GCA_949715065.1. NCBI lineage: Eukaryota > Metazoa > Arthropoda > Insecta > Hemiptera > Aphididae > Periphyllus > Periphyllus acericola. The sequence goes on from OX454268.1 coordinate 6,878,010, forward strand.
GTATTTTTTTACTCAGCGCGCGCAACGGCCGTTGCATCGGATATGACGATGTAGCAGGGCTTTGTTTTATAAAAGGCGTACTCGGTGCACGCGCACAGCGATGGGATCGACGAACAGTACGACAATAATATTATTAAAATAATCAAAATTAATTACCGTACACATCCGATGGCTGTTAATCCTCCTCGACTGCACGCATGAACAACGCACGCACCCGCGTATTAATTCTAATTCTCATCGTCATCATCATTTTCCCTGTGAAATCGTTCCCGGAATCATTCTTACACCAAGTCTGCCGACAATAGCCGTGCGTGGGATGTAATAATGATAATAATAATAATAATAATAACTATAATAATAACGACGAGCCGTAATGACGGGATTTGTGTGTTCCGACACATTCATCGTTTGCGTCGTTTTTCTTCGCGGCCTACGGTGATTATTGTTATTTATTTATTTCTTCGTAATGATAATGGACCCCACTGAACAGGTAAGTGCGGGGGAAATTGTAATAATTGATAATGATATTGATGATGTGATAATTATTATAGTTATTATTATGATTGCCTTGACGGCTTGATGTTTGGTCAATGTATAAAAATTGTCTCGCTAGTAAACCGATGAGCATACGTTTATTGTTGAAGCGAATACGTTTAAAACAAATCGTATAACGTGTTCCATCACTCTCCGACAAGAAAATTAAAAAAAGGACCGCTTTAAATCTTTTTTACCTCTATAATATTAATGCTGCGTAGTTTTAATCTCTTGCGTGTGTAAGTGTGTGTGTGTGTGTGTGTGTGTGTGTATTATGCGGGTATCTTTTTTTTTACGTTCAAATAATTTAAGATACTTAATTAAGAACAAAATTAAAAGTTTTTACTTTATTCTTTAAATCAAGTACACCTCAGTAAAATGAGGGTAGATTTGGAGGACTATGGATAAAAAGGCACACGCAACTGACGTAGAATTGGTTTATTTGCCGAGAATACTTTTTTTTTATATGTCTTATCGCTGGGGGTCATGCGAACATTTAGTACGAAACGTCACACTGGTTGAGTGAAAAGTACAAGCGAGTAAAATGTACGGTTTCCTTAACGACGATTCGGTTGTCATGGTGCGAATTCATGGTAAAATCATAATTGAAAGCATAGTCAGTTTTGAATAAACATTTTGATAAAAGCAGAACCGGTCGACGTTATATTACGATTTTTCTATGCATTTAGTTGGTTTACCGCGTGACAACCACATTGTTTTTATAGGGGAACGGAGCATTTTACTCGTTCGTGCTATATGTAGAACATGATATTACTATCCATGGACCAATTTATTCGTTTTTAGCTTAAACTCGTAGATACTCGATAAAGACGACGATGACGTGAATGTGACATGACCGTAACATTGAAATTCCCTCCCTCTCTCTCTCTCTCTCTCTGCAGTATTCAATCTAATGACTGGTTTGCAGCAACTTCCACGTTTCTCCATCACTAGCTTTTCCCTTCAGCTCTTGATATGAATTACATCTTTGATCTTCAACTACCTGACCTATGGATTGTAATCTTGGTCTAGCACTATGATTTCTTCCATCGACTATTCCTTCTAAGATTAGTAATAGTAGCCCATCGTGTCTTAAAATAATATGACCTATTAATTAATCTCGCCTTTATTGCATACTCTT